>CM031237.1:119676271-119843844 GCA_018340775.1 Taxus wallichiana var. yunnanensis
GTTATCTTGTTAGTTACGTATTGCTTGGACCCACAGTTAAGTCTCGATGGGCAGTGCAGTAAGAACAGCTACCAGGAGGATGCACGTTGAGGGCCGGGAATGTCCACCATCTCTTTGGTGAGCAAAGTGGTAGAGGCGGATGTAGTGCCCAAATTTTTATAGCCTCAAATTATTCTAAACTTCTTTATTCATAGACATGATTTGTGATGATTTGATATATGTTGGACAATATGTTATGATATTTGACACTTCTTGGACATAGTATTGATTTTTGGTCTCGTAGCTTTCCAATTTGATTTGATTAGTATGTTGGGATAGCTTTTCATCCGATGTTACAGTATACTAGCTTATTTCGATGTTGGTTAGACCTAATTGAGATATCTTAGATAATTTAGTTATTCGTATGCTTTGGATTATATGGATGCGTGTCATTTTATTTATCTCTATGCCTAACTTCGTGTGGTAAATTGTTGTTTGTAATTATGCATGTTGTCACATTTTCAATTCTAGGATGATGATATGCTGGCATGAATTCCATTGATCACTTGCTTAGGTAGTTGAAAAGTTGACATTACATTAGGACCAGAAGGTGCGTTTAATGTGCGGTATGTGTGTGTAGGTAATAGGTCACAGAGAAACGTGGGATTCGGGAAGCATACTAAAAATTTGCACTGAGCGGTCCACAGGGGCTAAGTCCCTAACCACATGTTTATTGTATGAGGCCTTAGTATTAGCTTTCATTATTTTTAGGCACCATGAGTGATCCTCATTTGTAATGTAGTATGTCATGTAATATTAATCTTGTTTAGGATGTTTAGTTTTGCTTTTATGTAAAGCTTGATTTTGGGACTTAATGGTCCCCACTTGCATTAAGATTTGTGTTTGGGTAATGGTGTATTTAATTAGAGGACGATTAGGGTCACATGTGAACCCTTGGGTGGGCCCCACATCCTCTACACTTGTGCCCAAGAATGTACCCAGACCAAATTGCTATTTTAGGCATTTTAAGTGACCCATTTTAAGTTTGGGAGTTCACTTAGCATGAAATAGGCCCTTGGACCCTACCTGTTTAATAGGTAGAGGGCTTAATTCCCGATGCATGGGAGGAGTTTCCCTCCCATTTTCCCTCCCTTTGGTCACATCCATGTAAGGTGGATTGGTATGTGTGTTTTGTAAAAAGTTGCACTAGTTTGTTTTGTTTTTTCATTTTGGGTAATTTGGGAGAAAGAGTGTTAAAAGCTAATTTATCTTTCTCTCTTTATTTTGAGAATATTTGACTTTGAGGGAAGAGAGGGTGCACACATGTCACCCCTCATTTGTGAGGATTTTTGGTTGGCTTCTCTTAATTCTCTCTCACGGGAAAAAGAGGAATTTTTGTGGGAGCTTTTTCTTGGAGGCTTGTGGATTTTGGGAGCTAGGAGTTTGCTTGGATAAAGAAGTGGAAAAATTAAGAGTGTTGGAGATATTTTGGAGGTAAGATCCTTGAGCTCATTTTATGTTTTATATTATGATTAGATCTTAGCTTTGTTTTGTCTAAAATGTGTGTATGTTGTTCTTGTGTGTGGCTATTTTTTGATTATGCTTGTTGTTTTATTTTTCTCCATCCATCATATGGCATGATGGATTTTGGAGTTTGTGGGGGAAGAGCGAGGATTTTACCTCTCAAACCTCATGGCTTGATGGAAAGCCATGTTAGGATTCTTATTACTCCCCTCAAATGGTTTGAGGTGGGGAAGGGGTTGAACCCGTTTGAACCCCCCTTCCCCATTCTTGAGAGAAACCCAGTTGGGTTTGAAAATACTCCCACGAAGGATTTTGGGTGAATGGGTGGAGAAATAAGGAGGGTTTGATGACTTTGGAGGAATAAGGAGGGTGTGAAGATTATTGATTGTGTGCATCCAATGTTGGACTACACTTTTGGCACTTGGAGATCTCTTCTTCTCTTCCCCATTTTGGAGGTAGAATATGGTTTCTCCTCCTTTCCTTCCTTGCAAAATTTGGTATTTTTATTAATGTTTGACTTGCGTCTTGTATGTGAAAATAATGTTGGATTGTCCCCCTTAATCTTGTGTAAAGTTTTGGAAGCTAGTCCTCTCTCCCATGGGCTTGGGGGAGGCTAGCATGTCTTCCAACCTTGGAAAGGCATGTAATGATGCCTAAAGGTTGGGTGGTTAAACAAGCCTTTCTCCTTGTGTGGGTTATTTGAAAGTTTTTGAAGTTGGAGATCAAGTGGAAGATAGTTGGAGTTACTTGTCATCATGGTTCTTCATTGCTACCTCTCATTGCAACCTTAAGAACATGGCTATGTGGAGATTTTCATTATCTTGTAAAATCCCTATTTTTATTTGGTATTACTTGTAACTTGATTCACATTTTCTTGTAAAATCTTCCTTCAACCTTGTAAAGAGGCTTGTAATGAGGTTTCTTGAGTATTTCACATAATTTTGGAAACATGTTGGATTGGTGTGCTTAGACCATTGAAAAAGAAACCTTGTAAAAGAGTTATTTAATTGAATATGTATTGATTAGAAGACTCCATTTTGGGAAGAAAAAGTTGTTTATTGAAAGCATGCCTCTTCAAAGGAAAATATATTACTTATTGGAGATATTACTTGTGTGAAAATATGAAACCTTAAATTTTCTTTGCATTTGAAAGGAAGTTAGTTCAATATGGAGTTGTGGGTTCATTGTATGAGAATATTAGTCTTCTTGCTCTATCACTCTTTGTAAATTTTAGACATTGTTTTTCTAGTTTCTCCTCTTGTATCAACATACTTTACCATATGCATTTCTCTTCACATAAGGGAATGAATATGTTGATTTAATATTGTATAGCTCACATAGTTTGAAAACCAGATTTTATTACTCACATCTTGTATTTGTTTTCGCCCCATAACATATGATATAGTTATGTTGAAATGTATTCCTTATAGTAGTAATTGTAAACATAACTATAGAATGTGGTAAAAAGTATTCGTTAATTAGAATTTATTTTATTACCGTAAATATATTATTATCATATTAAAAAAACATATTGTATCATCTATCATATATATAATATAATACATGATAATTAATATAAATTGTTATAATGTTTATAACATATAATAAATAGTACAATTTAATATGCCTTTATATAATATATTATATATATAAATATAATATATTAAATAATAATCTTTTAACTTTTATTATGAATGCAAATATAATCAAAGGAATGTTAACATTGAAAGGTTCGGTGGGAGAGATTTAACATTTTAAAAAAGAAAAAAATAATTAGTTGGGAGGACGAACCCTCCCCAACCCTGCACATCATTCCCACTGGCCACCGCATCCACACCACCACCCATTCTCCCCTCCACCACGCACCCCCACACCATAACTCCTCTCCCCCATCTCCACACAGACACCACTCCCATAGCCACACATGCCCTCCCATCATCTTCCCCTTACCCCCGCAGGTCATTGTATCCCCTCCTCTGCCACCACTCCGTCCCATGCTGGACCTTCCCTTCCCATGCCGGCCCTTTTCGCTCCCCTTCCATGTGGATCAAACCCCCAAATCGATTTCCCTCTCCAAATGCGCCGCCACCGGTCCTCTTGCTAGGGCACCATTAACCTCTACAGATTTCGGTATTAGGGTATCAATATTGTTTACTTATTTCCAGTATTATTATTATTACGTTTGTTAAGAATATATATATATATATATATATATATATATATATATATATATATATATATATTTATAAGATCAGGAAAATATGCCTTTGTAATAAATTAAATAACTAGAATGACTATGTGACTATGAAAGGAATGCTCAATCTAAGAAGATCCCAGTTGCAATAGGTATACAAAAGAAATAATAATGAAATATTATTAGGATCCTTCTCATCAAAGAGAAAATCCATGAATCCTTCTCTCCTTGAGCTCCTCCATAACCTGCACATTCAAATGACAACACAAAACAAAATGAGAAGAGGAATAGAAAGAAAAGAAAACATAGAGATGTTTAGGGAAACTTTAGGGTAAAATTTGAAATCAAGGGTCAAGATTAGATTGATCCTAGGGCCCATAATCAATCCTACACACTTTAAGTAATGGGAATTTTTATGGGTTTGAGAAATAAATTTAAAGGGGATATGTGTGCAAACTTTTAACCAAAAAGGGGGAAAACTAATTCATTTAAAAGGTGTGTGGATTTATTTTGGTGACCTTAGTAAGCTTAATAGAAACAAGAAATTAAATTGTTTTGGGCTAATGACTTATTTAATTTTTTTAGTACATGTATAAAAAAGTAATACAAATAACTATTAAGGGAAAAGTGGTTAAACGATCTATAGTTTTAATTGTACACTTAATTTTTTTACCCAAATTCTTTAGTGGCTTTCGGTGTGTTTTCCTGTCCCCGATGGACCACTATAGTTGCTTAACTTTTCTTGACATGATCATAGTCATTGGCCAACAACAATAAGATGGCCTTCGATTGGAACAACTAAATCTTTGGCTTCGTTAAGGTAAAAGTTAAGTTGGTTTAATGATATTGTTTTACTGTAAGTCGATGCAACTCCTTCTATCATTGTAAGAAAATAATAACTAGGTTTATTGGATTTTGGCTACTTTCCCGATTGTTTTGTAAAGATTTATCATAGGTTATATAATCCTCTATTTATAGATTTAACGATTGTACTTATGTTATGGATCAAAAATTTCTTGTTATAATGAGTAATTTGACCAATCATGCTCCATGACTATATGAATATTGATTATAAATGATTGAACTAGCCTTTGTGACCATGGTAATGGGCATTTATGTTGATTAAATATAATATGATTAATCCATTTGAATTGGGGAGAATTAAATGGAAGAAGGTTGGTGTTGTTTATAAAATAAGTTAAGTCATTGATACATAAGATTAATAAAGACTTAACCTTCATGATAAGTTGTATGATTAATTTGACTATGTCATATTTTTAAAAGTTAGATAGAATGATCAAACTACCCCATTGTATATATTTGAAGGTTTGATTTTTTAAATTATATGGTTTAGGTTGGTCGATCTGACATGAAAAAATTAAAGGTTTAAATTGAGTTGTTTAAAAATCTTGGTTTTCTCGGTTCGCTCCACCACCGCCAAATATGGAGGTAAAATAATGTAAATTTTGAGGAGAACTATGTGACACTATGTGAAATGCACTTGCATCAAATCACGCTTAATGCTCTCTCTAGAACCGAGAAGATTCTCGAGGAAAGCTAAGGGCATACATGATAGTTTATTCTTTTTTTTATTGTTACATTTTTAGTTTAGCTATTTCTTCTCGAGAGCTTCGTTTTGAGTATCTGTGCATGCAATTTAATGAATAATTTTTAGTTGATATAAGTGGGGAATTATTAACGATGAGTGTGGGAGAATATAAACCTATTCGAGTGGATTATGGTGTTTAATCTAGGAATTTGGGAGCTCGGACCTTTTGTGTTGGCTAGGTTGTTGTTATTGCTGAAGTATTGCGGGAAAGCTAATGAAATATTAATGCAGGCTATAGCCATGGATCTTCTACCATAGTTTGTTGGTTGACTAAGAAATATAGAATATCATGAAAACATGTGCTCTAGTTTTATTTAGATTTTATTATGAGTTTGAATATTGAATAAATCATAAGCGTGATAATGATATCAGTAAATGAAATTTTGGTCTTAGTTGTTTGATATTTTGATTTACCCTTGATGTAACTAATCTAAGTGATTGAAGAAAACATTCACTATTTCTATAACTCTATTGTTTTGATTTTAATATGGTTTACATACATAAATAATTATGATAGTTAGAAGGAAATAAGGATTGCCATTTGGGTATTTTAATTTTGATTGACCCTTGTTAAGGTTTGTGTCTGAGTTGTTTATTTAATCTATAGTTGTTTTGGGTTTTCAAACTTAGGTTCATGTTATGTAGAAAATGAAAATCATGGGTGTTTGAATGAGAAAAGTATGTTGATTAGGCCCTTCAATTCTCGAGTACACTTAACCTGTGAAAATTTTGAGGTTACTTGCATTTCGAGAGGTTTTCAAATGATTTTTGAGAAGGCCCTAGGTTGGTGACATATCGAGGTTTCATAGATAAATGTGTTTTTGAAAGTCTAGTTGAAACTTGAAGTTTGTAAAGGTTGTCGAGGTTTTCATTCAATCACAAATGGCCCATCATTCTAGGAATGGATAAAGCCGGATATGTTTGACACCATATCAACTAACTTAGGAAGTTATCATAAGGGAATCTTAATCCCTTCCTTAAAATAGAGAGAGCTATTCAAGCTCACTAAGGAGGGTAGGAAGGATAAACAACTCTTACGAGAAGAGTAGGAAGACTTTGATTTAAAGTTTAATTGAAAATTGTGAGTTAAATATGGATATATCCACTAAAAATTTGGGGTAATATTCTAAGTATTTATCATGAATGAATGGTTGTGATAGTTTGGTTTATGATTTAATATGTTAAAATCTTCCCCCGATGGGATCTTCTAATTCGATGTAATGCCAAAGCTAATAATTGTCACCCAAGCATCTTAACTGTTGTAGCTAAGCCATAGTTAATTAGGAGAAACTATTTATTGTATGTTATAGGTACAAATTTGTTGTAGAATAAGAATGCTATTCCTTATGATGCGATACCAAAACTATGTGTAATGTAATATGGTATAGACGTTTAATCCTCTAATGGTAACAAGTGGACTTTTCTTGATTATAGTGGGTTCGATTGATATTTAATATAAATGATGGTCTAGTTTTAAATTAAAGTGATGAACAATAAGAGTTCTTGTTATAAACATTGAGATCTACCACACCATTGTTTCATTATTGATTGTTGATTATGTATAAAAGGGGCACAAAGGGGAATTGAGGAAAAATCTCTTTATATTCTATATTTCTTAATAATGCAACATGGTTAGTGTAAATGATTCATGCGAATTCTAAAGGAGTGACCATGTACAATTTATTATTTTCGATTGTAGGTTGGAAAAGAGTAGTAAATCAATTAAATATTGGATCATGCACTCATTGATAATGTACTATTTCATGTACTTATATTTGGTTAAAAGACAAAGTTTAACTTCACAAATTAATAAGGTAATCAAAGGCACATTGTAAATTTGTTAATGATTACATTATACTCGTATGTACTTTAATATTGAGGTTTTAACCTCCTCATGTGAATATATGTTGTTTTTAGCATACTTGTGTTTTATAGAAATGTTATAATGTCAAAATTATGATAAAATATGAATGCAATAATGAAAGTACAATAATGTAATTGCCTTTATTATGATTCATTGATTTATACAACTATTTATATGATGTTGTTATGAACTATTAATTATCTAATGAAAATAGTATTACAAGCGAAGAATATATGAAAGTGTACTAAAATGGATTATTATAAGTGACATGCTTAAATAAGTATGTTAATATAAATTAGATTATGTAATGAATCGATGAAAAATAAATTGTTTTCTTTTAACAATAGTAACATACATCTTGAATATTATGTACTGAGCATTATGCAGGGAAACTTGATTCCACTTCATTGCAGTGTGAAAGAAGATACAACGTTATGTAACAAAGTACGAAAGTACATTAAAAATTCATGAAATGGTAAAGATGTATTTATCTGTCTTAAGTAAACTAAAACATACCTACTATCTATTAATAGACATTAATGATGCTTAATTGATGTTTTGAAATAGAATAAGTCTTGTACTTTTATAAACCTAAACAATGATCGTGGATCGTTATAGTTGACAATCATATGAAAGAGGGTGTATACATTTTTTTTATCATTGTATACCTCTAACATGTATGCGATAACTTAATAAGACTCTGAAAACTAAAACATATGAATTATAATCGAAAGTAGAAATCATGACATGATCTTCGTGTTATGCGAGATCATAATTATACCGATTCGAGATGGATACGGGGAGAAGGATGGATTAAGTAATGAATTTAGTCATTATAAGAATGTACCTTATGTTGTACGGATCTGAAGTGATTCTCGACATGAACCGCATGACCCAATTTCGAGTTATGATATATGCATCTTTAGTATTAAAACTTCTTAATTAATGATTAATTAAGATGATTAACAATAAAATTAATAACTTAAACAATATAAATGAATCCTAATTACTATGACTGAAATGGTTGTGAGGTCAAGGGAAGACAAGTTTTGTAGGCTTGTATGCAGTCTTGGAACCGTCTTGGTAGTGCAACACCAAATAACTATGGCCATAGTAGTGCATGTAACTGAATGCATTGTCTGTTCATTAGGTCTTCTTATTTTGGTGTCAAGATTCGGAGTTGTGTTCAATAGTAACTTGTGAAGGACGTTAAGAAGACTCACAAGTTCTCTCATCCTGTAATAAGGCTTAAATAAATGATATAATGTGTATATTGGCTCATTAAGAGTGTATGAGGGGGATCGAGAAGGATCTGTAAACCCTTGCAATTGCACATGGTTAGCATAGATTATCTAGATGGATTATGAATATTAATTAATGCTGGAATTATTTAGCACTTGCTTGTAAATGAAGTTACTCATTTTAGCATAAGAGAACTTAAGGGATTTTATAAACTCTTGTGTGTTGGAATTTAATTGTTGTGTGTTAAATTATGTGAAGACATTAAATGTAATTAATGAGATGGTAAAAAAATCCCTTAGTTTTATGAAGCATAATATAGGTGTTACATATTTATTCCACTAAACTTGGAAAAAAATCCCCTTTTGAGGAAAAAATTTCTAATTTTTAAAATTTATTTATTTTCTTGAAATAAATGAGTGTTTCTTAGTGTAGGAGGCAATGTTTGTGTGATTCCTCCTTGTCCAGATAAAATTTTTTGAAAAACTAATTTTGATTGTTCACATAATCTTTCGAAAGCTCTTGTAAATCTATAAATAAGTGTAGGGATGCGAGGGATGGGGTTAGGAAGTTGGAGGAGGAAAATTGGGATCTTGAATGAAGTAATTTTTCTAAAAACCTTCTCTCTCACCTTTAATCTCTCCTACACTACACATGTCTCTCCTATCATAATATGATACCAAATGTAAATGATGAATAGTGATAAAATATTCAATTATTGTATTGATGTCGACAATCAAGTTATAGATTAATGGAATGTTGTAAAATATTTATAGATATAACACATCATAAAACAAACAAATATTTATTACATAGGTGCACCAAATGAAAAAGAAAACTATTTATGAATAAAGTTAAAAATATTGAACATATAAAATCATATAACAAATAAACAACTATTTACCCACAATAACTTTCTAACTACCATAGTAATAACTTATTGCCTATGATAAATAGTAAAAATGAAACTACAATGGAAAATTACTTATTCTTACTAGGTTTTACCTAACAAGAGTCCCTAGAGTCTATATAGGGTCTAGATAAATAAGATATATGATGGCATAAGTAGGTGATAGATGAGGTAGATAATTAGATTATGTTGAATGGTGAGGATGATAATTGAGGAAAGATCTGCAAAGTATAATTTAGAATATGGTTGTTAGTGTAAAATGTGATTGTGAAGATGAAAAAATAGGATAAGTACCAAGTGTGGTGTATGTGTGATATTTTTGTGAGAGACACCATGAAAATAGATCTATTGTGAATAAGAGAATTTGATGAAGTAGTGCGCTAAACATAACATCATGTGGACAAGAAATAGAGAACATATTGCTTTATGGACTAAGTTTGAGAGATGAGAAGGTTGTCTTGTGATGAATGGGTGTGATAAGATGATGATTTCATAGAGTAGGATGGGGTATGTATAAGTTGATGTCAAGTAAATTATAATGTGGAAGAAAATTGGAATAATCTAAAAGTTTAAGTGGATGTATAGTAGACTTGCAAATAAAATTTGGAAGAAAAATAGTTTTAAATTATTGATAAATTATGTGAACTAAGAAGGAGTAGCTAAAATTAAGAAAGAATCTTAAGCAGTGATGATGGAGACAAGAAGATGTACATGGAAGAATAATTATAGCAAGATAAAGTAATAAATGGATTGATATATGATGAAAATAATATGATAGAAGTGGTCAGGGGAATGTTAAGAGGATTGAAAATAATCAAATATAATTATGTAATTAATGATGTGTTATTGATATATTATTCCATGATGGTATAGATAATGAAAATTAAGATGTATTTTCTAACAACTTATCTAGAGGTCATTATGGGCACAATAAGTTCCCAAGATCTCCTAAACTAGCATAATATGGAAGAGAACTCCAATATATTTCTAACATCTATTGGAACACATGAAATGGACATTATATGCTCCCAGTATCATTGGTCAAAGTTTATGGTCAAACTAGTCAACAGAAAACCACGGGTTTAGAGTACCACGACTTGTGTCAAAGAGTCTATTTGCGTGATTCAAAGTTGATTGAAGTAAAAATGTGATCGTGTACATGTTTTGGTTACCCTCTAGTCTTTGAAATGCATGAATTTTTTTAATCCACTATGGTTTGTAAAAAGGGGACTCGACCGCCTTGGTATATTAGTGTAATTTTAATTTTTCCAATTACACTATAGTTTTTATATCACATTTTTCATGTATTGGGGTTGAAACATGAAAGGATAGGAGCATGGATGATTTGGCGTTATATATTCTCACGTTGCCACATTACATTTCCATGTTCCAACTTAAACATTCTTCTACATGTCTTACCAAGTGCCTGACTTTATCCTTAGTGCTAACCACCTTACTCTATGTGCATTTCAAAAGCCAACAAAAGTGGATATATAGCCAATACATATAATGCCACACATTTTATTTAAACAAACTTACCACTTTACTACCCATGGAAAATATTGGGTAAAATGTTTATAAAAGAAATGTGGATATGCATTATGTGGTGGAAACCTAGAGAGGTGGGATTCGAACTGCCACTTTGTGCGAGGTGTTAGGCTCCCTCACCAACACCTATGGTATGTAAACACTATAAAAAGAGTAAAATTTTATTTGAAGGGAAATTTCTCATGGACCATGTAAGTCTCATAAGAGATAGTTTCTACATTTGAACCTTTTGAGTAACTAGATGACGTTTTTAGGACTCGAGAAAAAACTACAAAAATTTTGCAAAATTATGATACAATCCTCCTAAACCTATTGTGATCCTACGAATATGTTCATTTGATGTTATTTGATGCACTAAAAGTCACTTTTTATTGATAATGAAGGGATATTTACCTTGTATGTGTTGTGGGAAGATATGTGAGGATTAATAAGGATAATCAGAGCCTTAGAGGGTTTTTAGTGACATATTTCAGATCTACGGGTCTATTAATAGTTTTGTGAGAATATTAATGTAATTGTAAATGATATTTCAATAGATCGTTTCACGTTTATAGTGAACCCGGAGACATAGCCCACTTGTGGGTGAACTCCATTATTAACTTCTTGTCATTTCTGATTTTAGTTTGTTGTTCTTAATCAATTTTCAAATTCAACATTAAGTGAATTAATGATTTTAATCATTTATCTATTTTTATGGGAAATTGGGATAAGAAGGAATTAAATGGTTTAAATAAATAGAGATTTGAATGAATAGACAATGGTTCAAATTCGATTCATTTAAGTTATTAAACATTTAAATTCGATTTTAAATATGTTTTCTCAAATTATTTAAATCGGGAATTTGAGATTTTGATTAGAATATGTTTTTAAACTATTTAATAGTAGGGGTCTAGTAAAATTTACGGGTCATATTTTGGTATCGAGTTGGTATAATTCCTGGATTAGCTTTATTTTGTATTTTTGATATCACATTTTAAGTGGGTTTGATTCAGTTTGTGCATTATTTTTGGCTTGTTGTTCTTCCATTTATAGTGTGAAGTTGTTGGGAGTACAAGTTGCTTACATAAAATAGAAACCATGTGATGAGAGGGACATATGGATCTATTTTAATATCACTTACGGGTGATGGATATGGGGATGGAATCCAGTTAGTCATCATTAGTCACAATTTTGGTGAGTGAAAACCATATTGTGAAGATTTATTTTTTGGTATAATAATTGTATTTGTTTTGATACCTATGTCCTTTGATTAGGAGCAAGTGAAAATACCATTCCATTTTAAGATATGGAGATGGCATTAGGACATTGTTCAAGGATTGAACATTATTTTTACACTCATTTCATTTTGGGTATTAATTGGTTATCAATTAATTTTAGATTCATAACCGTTCTTAAGAATTTTTGGATGCAATCTTAAATTTGTTTAAAATTCAATAATTGGTTAACCTATGCTTAATATGGAGCATAGTTCTCGGTTTATAAAAGTAAATTTTACAAGATTTTCTTATCATGAGACATGGTTATTTTTACAATGTTTTGGTTTTCATATCCATGTTTGGATAACCTTTGTATGGCATGTTGGAAACGATATACCTTATTTTGGAACTATTTGAACTTTTGAAAACACAGGGTTTCATCACTACCTCGTTAAATAGGAGGATTTCTATAGTGTAGCCTTCTATTAGAGTTTATGAACCAAAAAGAGGATCGACCCTTGATTTGGTAAAACTAATTCTTAGACAGGTTCTAATCACAGAGATAGTATTTTTGATTGACATGCATATTTTTTTCAAAGCATAATTTTATACGATTCTTGTTGTATTTTGAAAGGACAATTTTCTTATATAATTGTTAAAGCTATTTTTCAGATTAGAGTTATAAAATGTCAAAAATACCAAAAAATCAAATGAATAGGGTTTCTTGATACCTACATCGCAATTGCGATATCTCGAGATGATGAGATGCTCAAGTAATAAACAAGGATCCTTTTTCTCTGAGTGCGAAGACCTCTAAGAAATGATATCTAAAAAAGATATACTAGATAAATGTGATAGCGAGCTTCTCGAAAAATGTCGATCTTGGGATTCCAAAGCGACTTCCTTGAGGATGTCAACTCTTTTTATTACAATTAAGTTGATTTTCTAATGATAAGATAAAATGAAAACAAATAAGGATAGTGAGACCCTATTCAGCTTCGTAAGTGCCCCAAGCTAGGGAAGTGGAAAGCTCAAAGTCTTCGAAATAGTTCTCTAGAACTCTTTAATAGCTTCTCTCTCTTCTCGGATGATATCAATATGCTCCTCAATGTATACATTGTTTAGTGTGAATGAAAATGGCGAACATGTTGAGCTCTGTGGAAGATGTCAATTGCTCCTACAAAAATAGTTCTGGATGATCGGAAGGTTGTATATACCGGTAATAGGATGTGATAGACCTGAAACAATCATCTACAAAGAATCCATCTTCTTTAAAAATTGTTAGGAAAAAATCATATTGTTGTAAGTATGCTAATATTAGTAATGATATAAATTCACAGGATCAACAATGATCAGAATCGATGCCGATCGAGAGGAAAAATACTTGATTTGATAAATAATGAATAAAGCAGACAATGATCAATTCTATAGAAATAATAATGATGCTACGATAAAGTATGGGAATTTTAGAAGTTTATAAAACCCAAAAATAAATATTCGAATGTTATGGGGCTAATAGTAAAACAAGGTCATATGGATGCCGATCGGCCCATGGTGATTGAGATTGATGACGGTTTGGGAGGAAATTACTTCCTTTGATAAGGGCTTGATAAAATAGACACCTTTGAAGGATCACATAAAGATTTGGTAGTGTTGGGATAAACTAGAAATATCTTAAAACCTATGGTTCTAAAATTGGATATTGGGAGTTGTTAGGAAGGTTAATGAAAGAAATAAAGGGTTTGGGAACCGATTGATGACGATCTCTGTGGATACTTCATAATTTATAAAGGTGGTCAAAATGATTGAACGAAATCAAAACTCAAGAAGTCTATGTAGGAGGATATAGGCAATACAAGCCATAAACAATAATTTATGTTAAAATAATGTATAAAATGACAAATAAAGGTACTAACCTTGATGGATAGTATGAAAGTGATGAAGCTTGATAAGGCCAAAATATGTCTCGTTAATGCACAATTAATGATCTTATTTTACTCTCCTTTTTATCAAGTTTGACTGCATTTTGTGACTTTTGTTTGATCTAATGTAAGTTAGGATGTAATTTTCCATCTTTTGTTGAATTTAGTTCTAAATTTTAAAAGCTCTGTAATTCCTAACAAAGTGTGTGGAAATTTAGTTTTTGTAATAAAATAGGTCATAATTAGTTAGAGAACGGAGTATGAAGTGATCAACATGTTTTTGGGAGCCTTGGCTTCAATACGACTTAGTTTGAACTCTATCACACAGGTTATGAGCTCTATCATGAGTTCGAGCTCTACCGCTTAGTTCCAGAACTTCTCCAAAGTTTTGAAACCAATGGGAATCTATTATTTTGACAACATCCAATGATAGAGAAATCAATGAAGCCTTTCAATCAGGAGCAGATCAGAAGATTTCCGATTCTTCATACTCGAAGATCCAGGGATAACTTATTAGAACAGCTATATCCAACAAGGTTCCAAATTCAACATCTATTTTGGGCATAATTCGGTTCCATCTGAATTGGTAGAACAACTATGGTTGTAAATGCATCTTTGAAATAAATACATATATAAAGACACTGTAGATAGATTAAGGAGAACATATACATACAGATACACATAGAGATAGAGATATAGAAATATTTAGTACGTTTTTGTAAGACATAATATTTCAGCAATAAAATAGCCACTTCATTTTGAGAGAATATCACTTTGTCAAATCCTGATTCAAGGTGGAGCAAGGGCCCACTCCTCCAAGAACCAGGATTCTCATTTCATTGGTATTTATATTTCTAAAGAAAATAGTGTAGATCTATTAATTTTGTAAATGTCTTTGATTCTTTAAATTAAACTCTGTTTTATACTTGTCCCTGCAGGTGTTATAGACTAGATTTTCATTTCCTTACAAGCTTTTCACAACATTTTTAACCATGTGTTTATTTCCAAGCAAAGTGTGTTTACTTCTGCATTGTGTGTTTATTTCCAGCAATCTATTTATTCTTGTATGTGTGTTTATTTCCAACAATTCATTCTAGCAATAAGTGTTTATTTCGAAGAAGTTTCTTACAACATAAAGATAATAAGGATTTGGCCATGGAATCTTAAAAATACTGCAAAAACCCCCATAAAATAAAATAACAAATACCTACAGTCAATTACTAGATCACTAAGATTTCTTGTTGCATATAGCTTGAAACCCCCTAGTTTGAATATGACATCAACAAAGAGTTGATTAAATGAAGGGAATAACGACACCCATCATTTTTGGCACCGTTGTCGGGGACCCAATAGTTAGAATTTTCTAATTAGGTGTCAACAAGAGAAACAATCATATATCTAGTAATTGAAGAATCTTCCCTACGTCATCATAAAATTTATGAGTAGACCAAGAGACTCCAAGGGTCGATTCCTCCCAAAAATATCTGAACAAGAATCATCAACATCTTCTCAATCAAATAAGGAAGTTGACCAAGAATTAGAAGCACCATTGTCCCCTATTAGACAAGAAGCAAAATTTCCACCTTTGGAATTCTTGGATCAATCACCAGAAGGAAGTGGAACCTTTAGAAAGAGGATTATATCCCAAGACTGTTTAGAGCAAGTTTTGATTCACAATTGAGTAGTCAACCTCCTACTCCTGAATTTTCACCTTCCCCAAAACAGATCACATACCATATTGATTGGGAGAAAAGTATAGAAGGTACTACAGAAATGGCACGAGAAGCTGAAAGAGAACTTGATAGGACCTTTACTTATCCAATTTAGTTGGACGATGATGATACACCCATGAAGAATATTTCACCTACACATTTACCCACATTTAGAGGAATGTCATCTGAAGATCTGACCAATTTACTGTTTGAATTTAAAGTACTATGTCAAACTTATGATTACAAAATAGATAATCAAAAGCTCAAGTTGTTTCCATCTACCCTGAAGGATGCAATAATGAGGTGGTTTATGGGATTAACATCTAATTCTATTACCACTTGGGCACAAATGGAAGTTGCCTTCCTAGACAAGTATCAAGACTACTGTAGAGGGAGGAATAGAAGGAAGAATTTTTCAAAATCAAGCAGGAGGATGAGAATATGGAAGATTATTTAGACAGATTCCTCTTTGTGAGTAAAAGATGTGGATTTGTACTACAAGAGGAGTTAAGAAAAACCATTTTTCTTAAAGGTCTGGATGATGAATCTAGGGAGGCCCTTGATTTGATGGGAGGTGGAAACATTGATCAATTAAGAATGAATGATATTAAAGACATTTGTAGAAGCTATTCAAGAACAAGGGGTGGACCTAGAAAAGGAAAAATAGTTAAAAGTCTGAACCTAGATATGAACAAACTAATGGATGAACTGAAAAACTTTAAAATAGACATTTTAGTTCAATTAACCTCCACCATGGATGGATTACAAGCTAAAGAAAATGTTAAAACTGAACCATTAGCTATGTATTGTCCTAGATACAGGAAGAAGCATGCAATAAGAGATTGTCCCTTGGATAAAACAAAAATGTGTCTTATCTGTGAATCTAGGGACCATGAGAGTAATGCTTGTTCTCTTCTTCCATTTATTAAAAATCATCTTAAACAAACTAGCACTCCATCCACATTAGAAGAAGTAAATTTTGTCCAGAGACAACCTAGCCAAGGGCAGTTCATGCCTAGGTCAGTTCCTAACCCCTGGATGATGCCATGGGTAGCTCAGATAGTACCAAAAGTTGGGGACAACCACCTTGGGTCCCTCAACCAACATGGAATCCTCAGGATTGGTCAGGACAATCTTGGTATGCCCAAGGACACCAACAGCCATGGTTTGGTCAAGGTAACCCAAATGCTTGGTCACAACCTAGGTGGAGCCCTAATAATTATGCTCAAGGGAGGACATATCCCAATCAGAATCAACAAGCCATAATGGGTTCCCAACACAAAATTCACAAAATGAAAATGTGGTTCAAACAAAAATGCCAACACAACCAGTTGCTAATCCCAGAAACAAACAAACAACTCCTATCTATGGGGCAGAACAAGAAAAACTAGTGGATCTAAATGCCATGGATTGTAAAGATATTCAAACCAGATCTGGAAAATTAATTAGCAGTCCACCTGTTATAATTACTGAAATGACAGAAGAAACTGAAACCCCTAGTGCAGTTGTTCCCAAGAAAGATGAAAAAGAAAAAGATAAGGAGTCAGGTAGCAACTCTCACAAAATCCATTCCCAAAGAGATTTCAAGAAGTTATAGGGACCAAGGAATATGAGTTGGTGCAGGAGTTGAGGAAATTAAATATTGAAATACCATTGTTACAAGAAATCAAGGACATTCTGGAGTTGAACAAGTTAATCAAGATGCTATGTTTAAAAATACCTGGAAGGAAGAAGCAATACCCCAGGACTATTAAAGTAGATGGGAAACTTGCTGATTTATTAGTAGGAAAAATCTTACTTCCCAAATATGGAGATCTTGGTAGCCCTGTTATTTCTGTCTCTATAGGGAATAAAGATATACATAATGTTTTGGTTGATTTGGGAGAAACTATAAATGTGATGACAATGGACACTTTGAAAACATTACCATTAACAAGTATCCAACCTACTAACACCATATTGCAGATGGCAGACCAGTCTATAGCAAAACCAGAAGGAGTTATTGAAGATGTGGCGGTTATGGTGGAGTCATGGGAATATCCAATGGACTTCCTTATATTGCAGCCAAAAGGTAAAACACTTGGTTATCCCATTATTTTGGGTAGACCATGGTTAGCTACAGATTACTACCTTAATCAATTGCAGATCAGGTGATATGACTATCTCAAATGGTAAGAGTTCTAAGAAAATTTCTTTATACCCCTCTGCACGACCTTTTATTGATAATCAAGAGCAATTGTGGGTTGATGATCCTGACACTAATAATTTTTTTGTCTTCTTTGGCTATGATAACGTTGCAGGATCACATACGAGAGATGGAAGATATGATTAATCAACCGTTGAACAAACACCAACTATCCTTGGAACAATTTGGCTTAGTTTCGAAACCTCTGATTTAGTTTCACAACCAACACATTTAGTTCGAAACATCTAGACTTATCTCCGAACCAAAACAACAACGATCCCATGCAAATGTAAATAATTTCACTCTAGAGGAACAATATTTCTCTTAGGGAGGAGCAGAAATAGCCACGAAATTGTAGTTTCAGTTTCAAAGATATCAGGAAATGGTGGGGAATTTTTGGAAAATAGCAATGACGAGGAGTTTGACCGACAACAAGATAAGTATCATAAATCTTCCTCTTGTCCTTTTTTAGTATTCTTTATCAAGGGAATTTTGGAGATGTTACTACATATCATATGTTATTACCACATCCATGTCCATTAAACACTTTAATAAAACCCTTTCAACAAATCAATTCATCACACATTGGAACCAAACATGTTGAGATTCAACGGGTAAAATTTTGAACATTAATAACTAGATGAAGAATGATGAAGAAGCTAAATTGTTTGATGTTTTGAAGGATCATACTAAAGATTTTGCTTGGGACTATAAATACATGAAAGGAATCCATCCAAGTATTTACACCCATCACATCTATACTAAAAACATTAAACTAGTTAGAAACCTCAGAGGAGGATTAATCCAGCCTTAAGGGACATAGTCAAGCAAGAAATTGAAAAAATATTACAAGTAGGTTTTATCTACCCTATCTTAGATAGTCAGTGGGTGTCTCCTCTTGTAATTGTGCCTAAAAAGAACATAAAATGGAGAATTTGTGTTGATTATAGGGAGTTGAACAAAGCCACACTGAGAGATTATTTTCCCTTACCATTCATAGATCAAGTTTTGGACAACCTTGCAGGTAAACAATATTTTTCCTTCCTGGATGGCTTTAGTGGATATAATCAAATCAGATTTTCTACTGAGGATCAAGATAAAACTACCTTTACTTGTCCATGGGGTACCTTTTCCTATAGGGTATTTCCATTTGGACTATGTAATGCTCCAACAACCTTCTAAAGAGTTGTATTAGCAATTTTGCAAACCTAACAAATGATTGTGTAGAGGTGTACATGGATGACTTTACTATACATGGAAACACATTTGATGATGCTTTGAATAATTTGGATAGAGTACTAACAAGATGTGAGGAACACCATTTGTCTCTTAGTCATGAGAAATGTTTAATGATGGTTGATGAGGGGATTGTATTAGGACACCACATTTCAAAAAGAGGAATTCAGGTTGACCAAGACAAAATTAGGATTATTTCAAACTTCCTGTTCCCCAAACCCCCATAGATATCAAGTCATTTTTAGGGCATGCTGGATACTATAGGCATTTTATTAAGGATTTTAGTAAAATTTCTTCCCCCATGTTTAGTTTACTTACCAAGGATTGTGAATTCTTGTTGGGATGAAAAGTGTCAACATGCTTTTGAGGAAATTAAAGAAAAATTAATCACTGCCCCAATATTGAGAGGACCTAATTGGGAGAAACCTTTTCACATCCAAACAGATGCCTCAAATAACTCAATAGGTGCAGTTTTGGGACAAAAAGATGAAGAAGGGAAAATGTATGCTATTTATTACCTTAGTAAAAATCTTACTCCCACTGAGAGAAATTACACTACCACTGAAAAAGAATTTCTTGTTGTGTGATCTATACAATTAATAAATTCAGACATTATATCACAGGGTAAATTTTTTTTGTACATATAGATCACTCAATAATTAAATACTTAATGAACAAACCAAGTGGTTAGAGTTACTTTCACTGCAAGAATTTGATATTACCATAGTAGATAATCCAAGAAAATCTAATGTGGTAGATGATTTCTTGTAAGAAACTGCGAGTAAGATCCGATTAAGATAGTTTTCGAGATGAACAATTGTTTTCTATTTCAACTAATACACAATGGTTTTTTGATATGGAAAATTATATTGTAATAGGAAGTTTCCTCCTTTCACCAAGAAACAAATGAAGAAGTTGATCAACACCAAGGTGCACAATTTAAATGGTTAAATGGAATGTTGTTTACATGTGGTCCTGATTTGGTTTTACGTAGGTGTGTGAGAGAAGATGAAATCTTTGACATACTGAGGGCATGTCATGATGAACCAAGTGGAGGACACTTTTCAAGAAAAATAACACTCACAAGATACTGCACCTGGATATTATTGTCCATCTCCGTATAAAGATGTGAAGAGATATATCAAGCGGTGTGGTCCCAGCAAAGGATGGGACAACCAACCTTACTAGTGAAATGCCTCTTCAACATCAAGTAGTGATTGAACCTTTTGAAAGGTGGGGGATGAATTTTGTTGGTCCCTTTAGTCATCCTTCAAAAGGAAAGGAGCACATTCTTGTGTGTACCGATTATGTGACAAAGTGTACAAATGTGCGGAGGCTTTAAACAAAGCCACCGAAGAAGCAATTGCTGATTTCCTTTGTACAAAAATTATGATGAATTTTGGTGCACCAAGAGTATAGTTTTAGATTAGTGGCCAAAATTCATGTCTAATATGATCTAGGCCTTCACAATGTACTATCGAGATCAATCACGGGAATTCATCTCCATATCACCCACAATCAAATGGACAAATGAGTACCAAATAAAGAATTGGAAAACATCCTTACCAAAACAAATTGAATCAGGTAGAAGAGATTGGGTAAAGAGACTACTGAGGCTATTTTGGTAGATAATATAACTTGAAGACTACAAAGAGTTTTCACCATATGAGTTAGTCTATGGGAAAAATCCCTTGTTACCTATTGAATTTGAACTACAAACATTGAGGACAACAACTAAAGTGGGTATTGAGTTGGATGCAACACAAAAGGAAAGAATTCTTCAACTCAATGAATTGGATGAGTTGAGAATGGAAGCACTTCAACAGACAAAGATAATCCAAGATCAAAGGAAGCATTGGCATGACACACATATCAAGAAAAGGAAATTCAAGGTAGGAGATTGGGAATTATTGTTTGATTCCAAGTACCAAAAATTCAAGGGCAAGTTGAGAACCAAATGGTTGGGACCCTATTAGATTGAGAAGATATTTGAAAATGGCTCTATTCAGCTACTTCCCATTGATGGTAGTAGAAGGACACTTTTGGTCAATGGACATAGGCTAAAAATTTATAGGAAGCCTCCTACTAGGGATGAATTCTGAAGCGTGATTAGCAGACATTAAAGAATTTGATCATATGGAAGAACCCAGTTCTTCCAAAATGATCAAATAATCAGATGCATGGATCCAAAATAAAGGGAAGAGAATGAAAACCAGCAAATGACATTCTCTTCCCCCAAAAAAATAAATAAATAAATAAATATATAAAGGGAAATAATGAAAACCAATAAATGACATTCTCTTCCCCAAAAAAATCTCTCAAAGATAAATTGAAAACCAAAAATGGTGATTGGTCTCCTCAATAAATGGCTAATGCAAAATAAAAATAATTTTTTTGAATTCCAACTATATTTTCTAACCATTTTTCCTTTTTCACTTTTAGGAATGATGAGTCATCAAGATGCAGAAGGGATTACATCAGCAAATGATGGTAATTATGTCTTGAACTTATTAAAGGTTAAATTAAAAGTTTGCATGTGTGATTAGAATTGATTTAAAAGGTCGGTATGATGAGTCATTTATTGTGCATTATGATTAAAAGAAAGTAATCATGAGGTTGATGTTGATAGAATAAGAAAGTGGCGGCGCATTTATAATTACCTATCATTTGTGTGGAATAAATGAAGTTGAGAAGCAGTTGTAGAAGAATTTCGAAAGAGGAAGAAGAAGAATTGTATTTGAATTCCGCAGCTAAACCCATCAATTCCACAGATAAACACAATAGTTCCGTAACTAAATACAATAGTTCCGTAGCTAAATCTAGTAGTTCTATAACTAACTTTGAATTTGAAGAAAGAAGAATTCGAATCGTCCTCTTTGCTATGGGGATTAAAAAGAAGTCAAAGCCAGAGGATGATACCCAACTTCTTGTAGATGAAGAAGTGACAACCATTTTTGGATGAGCAGGGTGGCTAGAGTTCTTGAAAAAGTTCTCAAGGTACAATGATGAATTGGTAAGAGAATTCGTTGTAAATTTAGAAGAATCCAGAACTAAAGTTAGAAGCATTATAATTCCTTTTACTGTCAATACAATGAGTAATGTGTCTGGAATACCAATTGTGCAAGTCCCAAATCCGTCAAGGGAACCCTTAAAGATCTGGTGGAAACCTTGATACAAGAGGGGGAATCTGAGCCCCAATATATCTATAACACCAAGAAAATCATAAAGGGGGTCAGAAGGACCAGCTTGCCCAAACCCTTTGACAGGGTAGCATTTTGGGTAGTTAAGTATTTAACTTGTGATGGTCAATTTGGGACTGTGGGAAGAGAAGTCCTTAAGATGTTAATATATCTTAGGTATGGGAATTCAAAACTAGAATATATAGTAAATATTCCAAGATTCCTTTTTTAATCCATCTAGACAATGGATCAGAGGTATTCTGGGGAGTTGGAACAATCAGACATCATGGGTTAATCCATTTGGTATGCCAACACCATTTTCTTTTGAAGAAAAATGGGAAAATTTTCTTAACAAGTTTAAGCAAAACCTTGATATTATCAAGGGTGGGAATACCAACCCCTTTTTCTCCTACAAGTAATTTGGAGATTGATGCCCCTGTAGAGGAAAAGAAAGAAATAGGTGGGGGTAATGTACCAAAAAGAAGGAGATCTGAAAGAAGGATTAAAGCTGCAGAATCTATTGTGCCTATCAAAGAAACTCCTTCCTCTGTGATGCAGGAGAACTAATATCTATCTCAGCAGTGATAGTTCACCTAAGCTAGAGCATGAAGTAAAAGTTAGAAGAAGCTCTAGGAGGAAACCCATTTCTAGACATTTTGAAGCTCCCCAAAGAAGAAGAGTTCATAAGAGATCTAGGGAAATTCCTAGAAGAGATGGAAGAACATGATGGGTTGGAAAAAGAAGTTGCTGATATTTTGGGCAGCATGGCCATGACTCCTCCTGGACCAAGCCAAACTAAGATGGAGAAGGAGATGAAATATTTGAAGAACATGATTTTCAAGAGTTTGGTGAACCAACAACAACACATCACATGAAGAAGAGGAATTGGCATCCTGGAAACGGAAAGGGAAATCCCCTTTGGTAGAAGAGGAATGCTCATTTCCCAATGAAATTTTAGAAAAGGAGGAAAAACAACATTTAAATCGACTCTATTTTTTCCGAGTAGAACTCATCATCAGAGAGAAGGATGAGGAATTAAACTTCCTCAAACGCAAGTTAGAATAGAGGGAAATTTTCATTGAGCAACTAATAAATCGAGATCACAAATAAGATCAAGAATTAACATTGGTCAAACACCAGATGATGGAAAAGAAGAAGAATGTCAATTTTCCAGAAGACCAAGTGCTATGTCAATAGTATCTACTCAGACTAAACTAAATTACTAGCCACTCAAATAGTTGTGGGATGATACCTGTAGGGAACTTAATGAATTCAAAACATCAAATGAGGACCTGAGAAACAAGATGGAAGAAGAAAAGAAAGCAAGTAAGAAATGGGAAGAAAAATTCTACAAAGAGGAAGAAGACAAATTTAAATGTCTTGTAAAAATACAAATGGTTTGCATGATGAGTGAAAAATTACTTACATGCAGGAGACCTTCTCCTGCATACAGTATCTTTTTAGAAGAATAATTTATTCGCTGAAGCTTTTGTCAAGAATTACATGTGGCCTTCCACATGAAATAAAATATGAATATGAGTTCATGAAAACCTATTCCTTAGCTAGTGCAGAGTAGAAAAATATTCTCTGCAAATTCTATCTTTGCAATCTTATGCTGGAAAAGAACACAAGCTTTATGATCAATTTATATGTAGGGGAAAGCCAACTGAATGCATTTGTTTCTGTTCTTCAAAATTAGGTTGCATGGAAAGAGAGAGATTATGAGCATCTATTAAAATCTAGTTCATCTGGTCTTTGCATGAGGGCTCACTATGGTAAACCATCTACCTTTGCTATACATTTCAGATCCCATGCCTTTGATAGTCGGTTTAAGGCACACTATCTAGCCAGTTT
The DNA here is from genome assembly GCA_018340775.1 of Taxus wallichiana var. yunnanensis. Lineage (NCBI taxonomy): Eukaryota > Viridiplantae > Streptophyta > Pinopsida > Cupressales > Taxaceae > Taxus > Taxus wallichiana. The sequence continues at coordinate 119,700,423 of CM031237.1, forward strand.
ACAGAAAAGTATTGATGCCTTCACCTCTTATGAGGAGGAGAAATTTGAAGAGATTTATGATGGATGTTTGAAAAGATGGGAGTTTATCACAATTGCATTGAGAAGAAGAGCAAGATATCTCTACAAACTTAATAAGGAGCTTAGAAAGAGCTAAAGACTTGTGCACTCTAATCCCTCGTGTCAATGAAAAATGTAGGGGCATATGAATGGTGTTGATACGCAAAATTTGTTCTCCTTTTCAAACCAAACAATAACATAGATTCAACAAGGAGCTTAGAGGTAGATAGATCATAAATGTATGTCATTTTGTAGATGGGGAGAAATCTAGCTGTCCCTTTGTTACTTAGATTTGTGGAGAGATGGATAGCACACAGAAAATGATGTGATCTCGATCCTCACTATTTTAGGTCTGCCTTTGAACCAAGGTAAGAGAACCTATTTTGTAACATCTATTATTTGAAAGGAGATACAAGTACCTTTCTTTTGCATAAATTTTATAGAGAGGGCCTTGGGGAAAATATGATCAACACACCAGATCGACTCTCACGAGTTGTCACTTCCGGATCATGGAGATACTTTCACAACAAGGTAAAGGTTACTAAAGACATTTGAGACCACGATTGTTTACGCATGTTTTGTAATGCAGATTATGCATTTGTGTACACACATGACAAATAGGGGTATTATGGGTAGAATTGGTTGTTGTTAAATGAAATTTTGGTGCGAGGGAGACAAGATGGACTTGACTCACCGGATCCTTGAAGATTATGCAAAATGGAAAGATTCAATCAACAAAATGCCACAAAAAGTTAAATTGTTTCCTCAACTAGAATATGTGCTTGAATAGAGGCCCAGTTAAGCACTCTTTCACACAACCTATGGGATTTTGTCACAAAGGATTGAGTCGAGGACCCAATAAATCACCAAGATTTAAACCAAGTCATGCTTGAGGTACACCTAGAGGCTTATAAATAATATCTATCAACAAAATGAAAGAAAAGTGATTTTAAACCATTTATCCCATTCCCAGGATGAAGGCTCTTAGAAATGAAATTGTAGATGCAAATAAACTGTCACAAGGACTGAGACCTATGTGATTGGACTATATTCCAGTACAAGATTACAATAGAAACAATAAAAACTACTCGTATGCATTCGAAATGAAATAAATACACTTTACTCAAGATTGACACGAGAATAACTCAAAGTTTGATCAAATTTATTAGCAAAGGAAAGTTTCCGAAGAACAATCTCAAAGCTTTTCAATGGATGTACACTTGTAAACACCTTGACACGATCAAATTTTACACAAAGAGAGATATACGAGGCTTCTCTTGATGGCTTCTCAAAATGGATGGGCTCTGTCAAGCTTTTTCTCTTGGAAAATCAGTCTGATCTTTCCAAAACTCCCAACCTGTAACCTCCCAACCATTTGCATGATGAATTCGTGCCCTTTATATCATTTCCAACATAGCCCCTTCCTCCCAAAAGATAACAAATTTAAATGCACGAGTGCTTGTCATGATTCTTTCGTGATTCGTAGAATCGAGATCTGTAAAGTCTTCGAGTGCTTGAGGAAAATCTCTTTGATTTCTTCCCACATTTAACTCTTTTCTCGAGAAAAACACGCCTCCATCCATTCATGAACCACTTCCACCCCATAACAATCAAATCTGACCCCTTGCATGCTCGGGAGAAGAAAAACAAAAAACCATATTGGGCTTGAAAGTGAGACGATTTTAATGGCGAAAGATGCCTCCAAATCTCTCCCACCAAACTCTAGATATCAAAATTAACTTGCTCATCTGTTTAGGCGTGTAGAAAATAGTAAGAAATCATGAAGATTCACACTCCTAGGGGTTTTATAGAGAAAATGGGAGGAAAATCAGATTTAGACGCTCAACCGCTGTTTGATCCTTGATTTAAATGTCGGCCGTCCACGTGGAAGATGTGAAAACAGGCTCGAGGGCTTCCTTTGACCTTTTCGACCTTTTAGAAAAATGGAAAAATTTCCCATTTTTCCCCACACCTTCACTTCTGAAAATGGGCCTGACACGTGTCTTAAGGTGGGCCCAAAAGAAATGCGAAGAAATTCTACCATTTGACTCTCTTTTGGAAAAAGGAAAAATTTCCAAGTTTTCCCCGCAGGTCCGCCCTTCCGCTTCAAGTTTCTAATGTGGGTCCCAGTGGAACCCCGGGTCCTTTTATGCCTTTAACACCTTTTCCCTCAAAGGGAAATATTTTCACTTTTCCTCCAAAAGCCCGCACCTCCGCCATTGACCGGGGTAAAACATTGACTATTTCCCATCACGCTTGTGGGCCATTTTTACTATTTTAAACCTTTATAAAGCAAAGAGGTGAAAAGTAAGAGTTGCCTCGATGGTCCGCTTCCACGACCCTTATGAATTTTCAAATTTCCACGTGTCTCCACGAGGCAATTTAAGGCTGACCCCAAAAATTTGATATCTTAAATGAGCGCGGGCTCGCCACGTGTCTGCTCGACAAAACTTGTTTGAAGGGTTGAAGCTCAAAGGAAGGCGCCACTTGTCAAGCTCTAAGGCAATATCCTTTTGGCCATTGAAAAGTCTAAGTAAAATGCAAAGTGAGCGGAGGCCTCCACGTGTCAGCCTAGTGCATCTTTAGAATGAAATGCAAGGGCTGATCCCAGAACATGCTTGCGGTTCCTCCACTTGTCTCCACGGTACAACTTCAAGAGGACACCCAAGTTGAAGACCCTGACAAGTCCGAGCTTGCCACATGTCTGTTACGCCAAACTACCCCAACCGCTGTGAAAATTTGTCTAAGTCGAAGCAAAGTAAAAAGCCTCCACGTGTCCTCCCGATGCTACTCCAAGGCAAAGCCCAAAAGTAGATCTTCAAATGAGCGCCGTTCCTCCACGTGTCTCTTTCTGCCCGCCAACCCTCCACGTGTCCTCTCGGCTACTTCAAAGATGAACCAAAAGTTGATTCTCAAATGCGGTGCCGTTCCTCCACGTGGACACATTTTAAAAATGAGGCTTTTCATGGAATTTGAAGTATTAAGTTGATCCACATCCAACCAAGAGGTGCCATGTTTCCCTATCGACTGAATGATGCAAATTTGACCGAGAAATGCCCGTCAAACCGTAAAACACAAAGAAATGTCCATTCGAGCCAGAAAATGAGGTTTTCTTCAAGGATAGAGAATTTAGATTGTTGCAAGGCTCAAACATGATCCTTAGGGACACATCAACTCATTTCTCCTTGAGTACCTAGGGCAAAAAAAGTCAAGAACAACAAATTCCAACTATGGAGAATGGAGAAAATGGGAAAATATGAGTTTTGAAGGGACAGAGCACAGGAGACCCAAAATACAGAGCTTTTTCAGAGGAACAAAGGAACCATGAGACAAATACAGACCCACACATGATCCTTGACCTAGGAGAAAACTAAAAATGGTAATAAGACCAACCAAGCACCATACGGGAAGGAGAAAATGACAGAGGCCATGAATCAATAAATTTTCAAGGGCACAAATGGGGCAAGACAATTTTGAGCACCAACAGATGCGAATGAGAACAAGGCCCTCCCCTTCTTTTCACTCCCATGTCTCCATGGAAAAATAGATAGCCTCAAGATCCCACTCAATTTGAGGAATGGTAGAGGAAAGTAGAAGTAGGATCAGGGTATAGTACTTTTGAACTAAAACTGCAGGATATTGATTTGACCATTTGACACGAGCACTCAATTGGAATGCAGAATACACAACCCAAGATTTGAAGAGTAAATTTTGTAAGGGGAATTACAAACAAGTAAGTACAAGGGAGATGATAAGGCCAAAATATGTCTCGTTAATGCACAATTAATGATCTTATTTTACTCTCCTTTTTATCAAGTTTGACTACATTTTGTGACTTTTTTTGATCTAATGTAAGTTAGGATGTAATTGTCCATATTTTGTTGAATTTAGTTCTAAAGTTTAAAAGCTCTATAATTCCTAACAAAGTGTGTGGAAATTCAATTTTGTAATAAAATAGGTCATAATCAGTCAAGAGAATGGAGTATGAAGCGATCAACATGTTTTTGGAAGCCTTGGCTTCAATACAACTTAGTTACGGAACTTCCAGACTTAGTTCCAACTCTATCACACATTTATGAGCTCTATCACTTAGTTCCAGAACTTTTGGACTTAGTTTTGGAACCCCAACACTTAGTTCTAGAACTCCTATGTTTAGCTCTAGAACTTTCATGGTTAGATCAAGAACAATCCCTTTAGTTCGGAACTTCTCCAAAGTTCTGGAACCAATGGGAATCTATTATTTTGACGACATCCAATGATAGAGAAATCAATGAAGCCTTTCAATCAGGAGCAGATCAGAAGATTTCTGATTCTTCATACTCAAAGATCCAGGGATAACTTATCAGACAACTATATGTCTAGCAAGGTTCCAAATTCAACATCTATTTTGGGCATAATTCAGTTCCATCTGAATCAGTAGAACAACTATGGCATAATGCATCTTTGAAATAAATACATATATAAATACCTATAGATAGATTAAGGAGAACATATACATACAGACACATAGAGATAGAGATATAGAAATATTCAATACATTTTTGTAAGATAGAATATTTCAGCAATAAAATAGCCACTTCGTTTTGAGAGAATATCACTTTGTCAAATCTGATTCAAGGTGGAGCAAGGGCCCACTCCTCTAAGAACCAGGATTCTCGTTTTATTGGTATTTATATTTCTAAAGCAAATAGTGTAGATATGTTAATTTTGTAAATGTCTTTGATTCTTTAAGTTAAACTCGTTTTATACTTGTCCCTGCAAGTGTTATAGACTAGATTTTCATTTCCTTGTAAGATTTTCACAACATTTTTAACCGTGTGTTTATTTCCAAGAAAAGTGTGTTTACTTCTGCATTGTGTGTTTATTTCCAACAATCTATTTATTCATGTATGTGTGTTTATTTCCAACAATTCATTCCAGCAATGAGTGTTTATTTTAGCAAGTTTCTTACAACATAGAGATAATAAGGCTTTGACCATGGAATCCTAAAGACATTACAAAAACCCCAAAAAATAAAATAACAAATACGTATAGTCAATTACTATATCACTAAGATTTTTGTTGCCTATAGCTTCGGACATCCCCCTGGTTTGAATATGACATCAACAAAGAGTTGATTAAATGAAGGGAATAATGACACCCATCAAAGCTCTCCAACAACCGATCAACAATATGATGAGGCTCTTGATTTATTTGAAAAGGGTGTATTGATGATCTTAGACATGGTGATGTTATCACATGTCAACAATTCATCCTCAAACTTGAATTTTGACTATCCGGGTAAGGGAGACAAAAGTTGGCTAAATAGGATCGACAACATCCACACTTGATCATCGGTGATTGTAGATCGCCATCGATTTTCCCAAAAGGTTACAAACCAATAGGGAAAAGATGGAAAATGGTTAAAACCAATTTTCATCCAGAGATGTTAGGTTCTTGGGTGGACGGCAGTAAGAGGTTAGGGATTTGGGTAGTAAGAGGTTAGGGGTTAGGATGGGCGGGGTAAATAAAAGAGGTTTTTATTTGGTTAGGGTAAGGTAAATGGGATTTATAATAGTAAATGAAGGTTTACAATAGTAATTTAGAAGTGTACTTAGGATAATGAGAATAGTGATGTTTAAGCTAATGCTATGGATAATTTAGCGGGTCACCTAAGGGTGAAAAAGTAGCTTCTAGATTTTCCCCTTTTTGTTGAGTTGTCTATAGGCATAGGTTGCAAAAAAAACTAATGCGAGAATGCCCCAATTTTGTGGTAAAGATGTTTGTGATATTGTTATCTCCTCAAGCTAATGAGCAACTATGTTGGTCATTGGATTGAAGAGAGTTTATTTTTTACGAGTTTGTTTCTAAGATGATCCAAGATTCATTTGAAGTCTTGAAATGACCATCTTGGAGGAATTTTTGGATAGTAATCTTGGAAAAACTTGGTAAGGGATGTATAATGCGAGACCACAGAAATTTATGTTGTGGGACAAAAGGGTCGAGGAATCATCTACAAGGGGATGTTTCAGTATGTGGGACAAAAGGGTCAAGGGAAACATCTACAAGGTGTATAAATCGTGATGTATGGTCAAAATAAAGTTTTGAAAAAAATATGGGCATCAAAGGCATTAGGATTTTTGATAATATTGGGATGTGATACAAGAGGTATAAATGGCCAAAATTTGATAAGTTGTATACAAATGGCAGAAATTATCACCAATTATGGATCGTCGGTGTTTGGACGGAGGTTGGTAGCAATATTGTATCGCCAAAAACTCCTAAAAATGAAATCATATAAATCGGTGGGTGTACTGAATAGTTCATTTAACTTGTTTGATTCTGATTTGTGTGGTTTGAGTGATTATTTTTAGTGATTTTAAGAGATGGAGGCAAGTGGCAGCAATAAGAAAAGGTAGAGGACTAGGAGAGGGTAAGTAAACTTGAATTTGTATTTTGTTTGAGTTCTTGTTGTTTTGTATATTTTTTTGCTTTTTAAATTTTTTTGCGTGGGAATGCCTGATCGGTGCCAATCATAGGATCGGTGGTGATTAGGTGGATCTTCATTGATTACATTATGGAAATCATCATTGATTGATGATTCTTGGTGATTAGTGTGTTTTTCGACAAAGTTGTTAAGCGATGTAATTTTTTTTATGTTTTACGAGGTGAGGGACACTATATATCTTTGATACACAGTGTTAGAGATGTTGGAGATGATCTAGGATGATGTTATTGATGCAAAGAGGGCCCATGTAGTGGATGTTGGTTTAGGAGGGTTTCATCATTACTAGTGGATTCCTCATGATGTAGGGTTGATGATATCCTTGATTGATAGATGGGATCCAGTCTTGGTACTTTTTGGTTCAAGACCCCAGGTGAGATGATGATTAATCTGGAGGATGTATATAGGATTTTGACATTACCAATAAAGGGTGAGCAAGTGGTACCAATCACCGGAGAGGCCCTCCTTGATACTATTATGCGGATATATGGTGATGATACCTAGACATTGGATATACTGAAGTAAGGGACTTCCATATTGATACATATTATGATGTAGATGTGATGGGTAACCAGTTGTGATGTTAGTGGTGATGTTAGCGATATTGTGTTATGGACTACTAGATTTAAGAGGTGCCAAGTTTCCTTGGATGCTTTGAGTGTTTTTGCGAGATTATGGAGCACTAGATGGTATATGTCGGGGCTTGTATACTTTTGATGGCTTAGGATTATAATGATCTATGTATGTTCGTGATAGGGAGGAGATTTGGATTAGATGTGGGTTTTAAGTTACATTCTTGCCTATGAGCAAATAGCCATTATTAGGCCACTAGGGATACTATGGAGGGTAGGTGACTTGGCGGATTATGTAGTGGGATTCATGAGGTGGCATTTTTATTGGATAGGGTTGAGAGGAACCATACCTATTATGTCGATCAACTACGGAGTTTGTCTGTAGATGGTGTAATTTGGAGACCCTATGTGATATACCTTGCATGACCTAGGATGGATACAAAGATGGTGGTTTTGAGGAGCATGTGATGGGTGCGGGGGTGGATAATAGAGATGATAGAGGCCATCTAATTCCCTCGGGTGTGGAGATAGTTTTGGTTTCCCCAAAAAATTCCTAGTGAGTTGATATTATATGGGAAAGATGATACATAGAGAGATTTACTCGCACCGCTAGTATATGAGGTGGGATTGGCGGTGGAGGAAGGTGAGCCAAAGGCTATTAATGTAGATGATACTAGAGTAGCGAGAGGAGTTTAGTGCCTAGTGGAATCAATAGTGGGCCACTCATGGAGATAGAGTGGGGATGCGGTAGAGGAGTGGAGACAAAGAGGAGGAGGGTGATGGAGGATACGATCTAGCCAAACTATAGGTAGATTATGATACATTATAAGTAGATAGTGATAGATTAATGGTGGAGTGTGATACCGATTACTAGGAGCATGATAGGTTATAGCATGCGATCGATTGGATTTGTGTGGATTGTGACACCTATTTACCAAATCGTGATAAATACCACCTGCATGGGGAGAATGCTGCGGGTGAAATATGGAGAGGTGGATACAACTTCAAAGGCATTCGAGAGTGTATCTCATGGATCGGGGTTATTATCAAACATGTGGTAGTACTTACAGTCAATGCTAGTGGTAGGAGGGTAGATGGGTCCTCTTAGTTTTATGACCATTGAGTAGTTTTAGTGGTTAATTGAGTTATTTTGGTGGTGTGTGTGTGTGTGTGTGTGTGTGTGTGTGTGTGTGTTGATGCGATGTTTTCAGATTATGATTTTATATGAGTAATTATGTGATATCTAAGGTGACTCCAAATAATATTTCAAAATGTACTTCAATATTGGTTAAGAATAAAATGTGAATTGTTTTATTTTAGACTAGATTTGGTACATATGTAATGTGATGGTATTTTAAATTATAACAATGCACTTGAGGTATTGCAATAAAAGGTAACATATAACTAACAATCATTAGTCACTGTAAGACCTTGGATATAGATGGAAATGGGTTTTTATACCTTCCTTGAACATGAGAAGGTTTGACATATGTAATTTGTGCGAGAGAGTAGGTTCTCCTTTTGATGGCTTTGTAGGCTTATGCTGAACTATTTTCACTAATGTAAATTGATCAATACGGAAGTTTTCTTTTGATGGAAAAGTTGATCGATGTGAGGCGCTTTCCTAGGATGATATTTTATTTTTATTTTGATACATGAAGGGTGATCGATGAGAGAATATTTTTTACAATGCTATGGGTAGCCATCCTTCGAGGGAGTTGTCTATAATTTTGATTTTATTATTTTGATAGATGGTTGTACTTCAAAGGATTGGTTTTTCCTTCAAGGGATCACTTTGTTTTTGATAATATGGTTAATATCCATCCTTTAGGGGATAAGTCTATATTTTTAGTAATGTACATCCATAGATATGGTGATTTTTTAGGTTGATAGAAAGCCTAGTAGAAAAATTTGAGGAAGGGAAAAGATGTGTGTATAAACCACACCTCTGTACCCCTTGGCATATTTTCATTTGATAGACAAGGTAAATGTTATCCATTTTTTCCCCCTGGGAAAAATGGAAAGCAGGTTTACAAGTTAAAATGGTTAAATTTGGTGTGTAAAATTTTCTGGCATACTTTCATAATGCCTTGGAACCAAAGAAATCCCAAAAATTTCATGATGTTAATTAAGAAGGTTGGAAGCATGCAATAATGGTCCACATAGGGGACTCGAGCTCGAAGAGCTATCCCGTCATCTCATTGAGCTTGCATAACATATATGGAGGGTGACCTTCATATAGCTCAGTCGAGCTAAATGATGTGAAAATTATTTTGTCAACTCGGAAAATGCATGGATTCCATAAACAAGCTAGTCAGAGTTGACCTCTTTGAATGCAAAATTGGCAATGTATGTGAATGAGTGCCAAGTAAATTGTTTCGGGAGTCAGAATTAGTGACCGATTCAATGTTTTAAGTGAAAAAAACTCTCGCATGAGCTCACAACATGGAGGTGACTCTATGGTCATGGGATCTCAGCTCGATTTCGAGTCACTTAGGCACAAAGGAGGGCTCATAAACAACTCGGGTGTTAGATCCATAGAAGTGAGCTAGGTTGATGGCTTTACATTGTTGATTTTTAGGTGGAGGACTCACCTACAAAATTTTTGAGCTTGACTAGGTCCATTTCACGTTGCCAAATCTCGATGGAAACTTGGAGAGGGCCTACCATTATCAAGAAGTTAAAGCTCATGGGAAAAACCATGATGAAGCCATGATGATAAACATACAACACCAAGATCGATGAGAAAATTCATCAAGCAGGTGAAATGATCATCTCTGCGTGTATAACGACGAAGGTCAAATTGCATGGAAAACCTAAGTTAGAAGAGAATGCACATGTGAGCTCAAGATCAAGTAGTTTGCATGAGGAGACTCAAGCTTGGAGATGTAGCTCGACATTGGGATGGCCGAGTTGAGGCATACATGGAAGCTGTTCACGTTGAGAAGCAAAGGTGAGCTCTCCAGGAAGGTGCTAGTTAAACTCAACACCAAGATGATAGATTTTTGGAGCTTAGGGAAAATTCATGTTTTAAAGCTTGTGATTACACAGGATCAAGCAAGCCATTGGATTTGGCTTGGCCGGAGATGGTTGATTGGCTAAACAATCAAAGATCGGTGGAAAATTAACTCGATCAAGGAAATCATAGAATCTTGGCTATGTGTCGAGTGATCCATGGAGACATACATTTAACTCGGTAAGAATTAAATTTCTTATCGATCTATAGAAAACAAGCTCAACGTGGGGTAGAAGACATGAATTATAGGAACATCAGGTAGTTGTGTGATTTGACGTTACATGATTGATGTCTTCCAGCTTGGTGTATATCATATCAACTTAATGGTAGGTTTTAATGGGAGTTGCGTTGTGGGATCGGGCCATGATACAATGAGTTGTTGTTTCAAAATGAGCTCTCATGTATGCCAAGTTAAGAGACTCACAGAACTAACTTGCCATCGAGTGGCTTTGGAGTATTCAAGTTGGATCATGTAGGAGTGAGCCAAGCTAATTTGGTGGTGTACAATTACATTTCTAGTTTTAGTCACATCGGTTGTGAAAGGTAGCTTAGCTTGTAAAATTCAGAGCTCAAATCTGGAAGGAGTAGCTCGGTGCACCCAACGCGGGCCTAGTCGAAAGAATCGGTAAATGTGTTTCAGAGAAATGAAGATTTCGAGTTTCGAGATGTTGTGGGTTTGGAACTCACACCAAAATTTGACAAAAAATTAGCTTGAAGATTCCGAAGCTCAAATCCCAAAACTCAAATTCAAAGTTTAGAGTTTCTAGTTTTGGAATTCCATGACTTTGGGGTTCGAAACTATGTGACAAGTTTCCAACTCCAATGCATTAGACCGAGTTAGTCACCGAGTCAGGGAAGCCCGAGTCTAATGCTGAGGTAGGATCGTGTTACATTTCAAGTCCATCGGTTGGTGAATCGGAAAATAATTTAATGAGGAGTTGCATGGAGTGCAAATCAACCACCTAGTTGATAGAGGAAAGGTCATCGAGCTAAAAATTCACAAGAGCTCGAAGCAAGTTCGAGGGGATGATTGTAGTGATGGCACGTCAAAATTAGTGGTGAGCTTGATACAAGTAGAGCCCAATGAAGAGGAAGCCCAAATCGGCGTTTGAATGCAACTCGTCCCATAACGAGCAACTCAACTCGAAGGAAAATCAAGTGTAGCTCAGCATTGACATAGTGGGAGTGGTCCAAAGATGTTACGGTGATGTATGGAGGGAGCTCGAAACGATGGCTCAAGAGAGAAATTAATGTGGATAATGTGAATGAGATGGGTATGAGTCGGTGATGATCGAGCCGATTCGAGTGAGAGATGGAACAATGCGTGGAGTGGCTTAGAAAAAAATCATAAAGAGCTCAATCAGGAGGAGTCAAGTTGAGACCAAGCCACTTGGCGGTGAGCTTGCAGGTAGAACTCGTAGAGTCAAGCCATATGAAGAAAATAACCAAGAGTCTCTCAAGTAGGTTCATGGGTTGATGTGATGGTGATGAACTGGCTCTCGAAAAACATGTAAATATTACTCGATCAATGTGTTCGACTAAGAAGAGATCGGTTCGTGAATGGAGCTTGTCCAATGGAAGATCATGAAAAGGATGTCGAGTGCATGAATGGATGGTTAGGTCATTTTATCTCAACGCATGCATGATAGAACTCAAATTGGGTTGTAGGCCATGCATTGATACGGTGGGGCTTCACGATGAGCTCAATAAAGGGAGTTTTGTGTAGAAATGACCATAAATTTCAGAGAGCTCGCATGAGGTTGTTTCATTTAGACAGGGAGAGCTCAGTAGAGCTCATATGATTAACTCGATGTGTAAGAAAGATTTCTAAGTTGAGGTGAGGGAACTCAAATATCAACATGATTTAGTAGTAGCTCATGAGGATATGTGCCCTTATAAATTCAAGTGATGCATCGGGAGGAAGCTTCGAGGTGGAGAATAGCTTGGAGTGAGCGAATTATGGTTGAGAACAACATGGTATTGGCTTGCATAAAGAGACAAAGCAAGCTCACTCAACTTGATTCACAAAAAAGAAAAGATCTTGAGTGCAATTGGAGGTGAGGACTCATTGTAAGTATGAATGAGCTTGGAAATAACAATGCAAAGTTGGAGGTGGGTCCAACATCGAGTGAATCATCTTAATTGGCTAAATCATGGAGTAAGTGATGAGCTTAGTCTTATCACTCAAAAGGTGGGGAGGCTCATGGTTATCCACCGAGTGAATGTGATGGTAAGAGTAGCTTGATCCGATGAGCTCGGTTAGTTTTGAGCATGTCAATCAATGAAGATATTGGTGGTGAAAGCATTTCGGATCGTAGAGCCGAGTCGTGAGGTAACAAGGACCCACGAGTTAAACCATGCACTAAGAAAATAAAAAAGGAGTATGGTTCATCATTTGGGCTCACGGTTGATGGAGTGGAAAAGCTTGATTCAAAGTGAGCTCACTCGTGCAGAATAAAGGAACTCAACTCCAACTCGGCAAGTTGGCTCGGCAAACCAACCACCGAGTTGGACTCATTTTGGCCTTTTCTTCATGACCCCTCCCTCTTCAAGTCAAACTAGGTCAACGGGGGTCCCACTTTTTAATTTTAATTAATTTAATATTTTTATTTAAATATTTTAATAATAATATTTATTATTATTATTTAAAATATTTTATTTAAATATTATTTTAATTAATTGAGAAGATTAGGTCAACCGGGCATTAATGGCACATGATGGAAGCTTCTCAAGTGGTTCAACCAAATGTAATAAATGAATTATCATGTACCTTCAATTTAGGAAGGTAATTATGACCTTTCCTCTTCTTTCTCATGTATTCTTCTATAAATGTAAGTTGTAAAATTCTAAAAGGTTCTTATTCATATAAGTATGGGTTAGACACTTTCCAAGCTTCCCCTCTCTTCACAAGTTGAGATGTTGTGAATTTGTAGGCTCTCAAGCCTTTCTTCTCAAATTGTAATGGCAACCTATGCCTTTTCACTAATGTAATGATGCATTGTGAAAGTGTTTTAAGTAATGAAAATTATGTTTTGTGATCATTTATATGTCCTTTCATGATTTTTTGCTTCTATTTGCCTCTCTCATGTTTTCAGGTGAACTATGCAACTAGGGTTTCTTTTGCAAGTTTTGGAGGTCATTGTGCTTATCAAGGAGTGAAGTATTATATGTAAAGTGGGTTTGTAATGCATTTCATTATTTCTCATGATCATCTCTCTTCATTGGCAAGCCGAAGGTTTCTAGAAACACCCTTTCTTGGTGCATCACCACTTCTAGTATAGGTTTTATTCCTTTGCAAATATCTCTCCCTAATCCCTTGAAATGTTAGTATAGGTCTAGTTAGCCATTTATCTTGCATTAGGAGTAGTGTAGTGATTAGTTTAGGAAGAGGAAGCCAACCTTCTCTGGAGGTTCACCTCAAGCCCAAGTCCCATAGCTTGAGAGGTGATCCCATGTGTCCTAATCACACCGAATGTCATATTCACTTTCAAGCCATTCGGGGTGCAGTGATTTGGTGACAACAATTTTTGGCACACCTGGTGGGACAATAGGTGAAATTTATACATTTCATAGTTATCCCATTGTAATATCTTAGCCACACTTTTCAACTGGTGTGTGTATTGTGTTCATTTCATTTCATTAAGTTGTTGTGCTCTTAGTGAAATTTCAGCCTTAGGAGGTATACCCAAGCACAATTGGTGACTCCATTGGTCTAAGTACCCTACTCTCTATGTTATAGACCTTCATTTTACCCATTTTCCATCTATTTTTCTTTCACATCTTTCCATTTTGTCCCATTCATGAAGCTTTGCAATCATGGCTTCATTTCCATAGTGGGATTCCTACTTCCAGCAATGACATTTATTTCCATCTTTAGGCTATTATAATTTACCTCCAGACTCAGTTTCATGATGAATACCAGTTCACGCATGCATGCCCCCATTAGCAAGATGCGATCATTTTGGTCATCCACCAGATTGGGGGGCTACTAAAGAACAATGACATGCAAATTTTGGGATCTATTGTACACATGAAGAATATCACTTTCAAGAAGGTTCGAGAGTTGGAGTATAAGATGATGTAAATAATAATCAATGAAATGAAAAAGACAACCCGTTTTGGCTTCAACATTCCATACCCATGGATAGCCCTATACCATGTGAGCTTAATCCTCAACAAAATCTTCACTTCATAATCAAGATGATGAATCAAGTTGGAGAATGGATCAAGAAAAGGGACGTTCATGAATGTAATGTTAGTAAATCCTATCAATGGAGGTCCCTGCATTACCACCTTATAACCCTCTTCCCATGTTTCCATCCATGCAGTTGTAATTTGAGCCCCATGGTCCTAACCTTCTAGTACTACCCCTGAGTTGGACTTCACTATTCTCCATGAGGTGGAATTCACTACTTCATCATCTATTCTCCATTCCATCAATAGAATGAATCTTCCATGCATCATCCTTCTAAAGTTCCCTCTTTTTACAAGTGCCATCAAGATAAGAAAAATGAATCTCTTCCTCATAATAGTGAGGGAATCGAAACCAAACTTCAATCCTCCCAACAAACCCCTCTTTTAGGCTCATAGAACAAGCAAACTTTTTTACATAAAAATCGGAGGAGGACCAATTGAGTCTTCCATCACACGTAAAGGAGGAACACACAAGAGAAGCTAGGACTAATCTAGAAGCATTGAACGAAGATTATGCCATGGAGAGGTTTCTATTTTTAGTTATGGAACCTTTTTGGTTAATGAGTCTGTGATGGAGGAAAGTATTCTTGAATATTTTCTTCCACTAACAAATATTCAAAATATGCAAATAAGGGGGTTTGAATTTTCAAATTCCATGTCAAATGAGGGAGATGTCATTGCAATACCATCCATCTAGGTAAAATATCAGTTGTTTGTAAATGGGAAACAAGAGGGAAATCAAGTTGTGAATAACCATATTTTTTTGGTTAAGGATGTCTTGGAGGAAAGTATTCTTGAATAATTTCTTGTTAAAATTGAGTTTGAAAACAAGTAGGAATATTCATACCATCCATCCAGGTTAGACCATGTCCTATCAAGTACCATATTTATTGAAGCTAGAACTAGTCACATTCATTTAAGAATGTGAGGATGAGTTTCACAATTATGAGGATAAACTATAATGCCTCTTCCAAAATGTGGACATATACTCTGAGAGAAACCAAAAGAGGAATTCTTTCTCTTTCTAGTTGATACCTTGGTGGACCAAGTGGAGAATTGGGATCATTTCATTTTTCACTCTCATTTTCAGCCATGTCCATTATCACATCATCTTCATGGCTGCCCATTGTAAGGACAAGAAGCTATTTTACACAACCAGTTATAGGTTTTGTTTAGCTTTCATGTGTCACCAGTTAGCATAGAGTAGGAATAGGTTTTCTTTTAGTAGAATAAGTGCATTGCACACCTACATGTTTCAATTAGGGCATGTATGGTTTTCATTATTCTAGTGTCTTTGTTTTCCATTGTCTCTCTTGTGTTGTTATACACATTGTATCATTCTCAAAAGTTTCTCAAGGGAAGGAAGGTTCAAGGTTTCCATAAGAGTTTCATGATCTACCTCATTCAAAATTATGTAGTTTTCCATAGATGTCAAACATTCAACGGTTTCACTATACCTCATGCTTAGCATTCTAGGGAGGTCCAAGATCAAATTTCTCAAGAGAATTCTAGGATGTATCACAAAGGATCAAATTGCTTTCAAGATTCCAATATAGACTCCATGCCTAATGGATGACTTAAGGTTATTGGAAACATGCTTAGCAAGCAAGCACCTCTAAGAATTCACCGAAAATAATATCCATTTTTCCCCTAAGGAAAAATGGACAACGGGTTTACTGATTTAAAATGGTTAAATTTGGTGTGTAAATTTTTTGGCATACTTTCATAATGCCTTGGAACAAAAGAAATCCCAAAAATTTCATGATGTTAATTAAGGAGGTTGGAAAATGTGATAATGGTCCACATAGGGGACTTGAGCTCAAGATCTAGCCCATTATTCATCGAGCTTGCACAACATATATGGAGGGTGACCTTCATATAGCTCATTCAAGCAAAATAAATATGAGGTAAGTTATTTTGTCATCTCGGCAAGCTCATGGATTCCACAAACAAGCTAGTCGAGTTGGCCTCTTTGAATGCAAAATTGGCAACACATGTGAATGAGTACCAAGTAAACTACCTCAACTTGGAGTCGACTTAGTGACCGATTTAATGGTTTAAGCGAAAAAATATCTCGGGTGAGCTCACAACATGGAGGTGACTCTGTGGTCATGGGTGAGCTCAATCTCAGCTCAATGTCGAGTCACTTAGGCACAAAGGAGGGCTCATAAACAACTCGGGTGTTAGCTCCATGGAAGTGAGCTAGGTTGATGGCTTGACATTGTTGGATTTGTTAGGTGGAGGCTCACCCTACAGAATTTGTGAGCTCAGCTAGGGTCCATTTCATGTTGCCAAATCTCAATGGAAACTTGGAGAGGGCCTACCCTTATCAATAAGTGCAAGCTCGTGGGATGATCCATGGCAAAGTGTGCATGGTGATAAACATACTACACCAAGATCGATGAGAACAATTCATCGGAATGTGAAATGATCAATCTCTGCGTTTATAATGACAAAGTTCAAATCTCATGGAAAACCTAAGTTGAAGAGAATGCACAGGTGAGCTCAAAATCAAGTAGTTTACATGAGGATACTTGAGCTTGGAGACACATAACTCGACATTGGGATGGCCGAGTTGAGGCATACATGGAAGCAGTTCATGGTTAAGAAGAAAAGGTGACCTCTCTAGGCAGGGTGTAATAGTTGGACTCAACAAGGTGGAAATAATTTTTGGAGCTTGGGCAAATTCATGTTTTAAAGCTTAAGATTACACAGGGATCGAGCAAGCCATTAGAGTTGGCTTGGTCAGAGATGGTTGATGGCTAAGCAGTCAAAGCTCAGGTGGAAAATTAACTCGATCAAGGGAATCACAGAAGCTCAGCTATGTGTCGAGTGATCCATGGAGACATACACATAACTCAATGCAAGAATTAACTTTCCCCATCGATATGAAGTGAACAAGTTCAACTTGGGGTAGAAGACATGAATTCTAGGAACATCAAGAGGTTGTGTGATTTGACATTGCAAGATTTTTGTCTTCCATCTCGGTGTATATCATATCAACTCAGTGGTAGGTTTTAATGGGAGTTGCGTTGTGGGATCGGACCATGATACAATAAGTTGTTGTTTTCAAACAAGCTCTCATGTATTCCAAGTTAAGAGACTCACTAGAACTGACTTTCCATCGAATGGCTCTGGAGTATTCAAGTTGGCTCATGTAGGAGTGAGATGAGCTAATTTGGTGGTGTACAATTGCATTGCTTGTTTTAGTCACATCAGTTGCGAAAGGTAGCTTAGCTTGTAAAATTTAAAGCTCAATTTGAAGGAGTAGCTCGGTGCTCCCAATGCGTGGTCCTAATTGGAAGAATTGGTAAATGTGTTTTAGATAAATAAATATTTTAGAGTTTTATAAATTGTGGGTTTGGAACTCAAGCCACCAATTTGAAAAAAATTAGCTTGAAGATTTGAAAAGCCCAAAACTCAAAATTCAAATTTTTGGATTTTAGATTTATAATTCCATGACTTTGGGGTTTGGAACTATGTGGTAAGTTTCCTAACTCTAATGCATTAGAATAAGTTAATCACCAAGTCGGGGGTAGGCTTGAGTCTAATGCTAAGGTAGGATCATGTTGCATGTTGAGTTCATCGGTTGGTGAATCGGTAAAGAATTTAATGAGGAGTTGCATGGAGTGCAAATCAACCGCCGAGTTGATAGAGGAAAGGTCGTTGAGCTACAAAGTCACGAGATCTCAAAGCAAGTTCATAGGGGATGGTTTCATAGATGGCACAAGACTTAGTGGTGAGCTCAATGTGGAGTAGGGCCCAATGAAGATGAGCCCGAATTAGTGTTTGAATGCAGCTCACACATAGCGAGTAATTCAACTCGAAGGAAAATCGAAGTGCAGCTGACATTAACATAGTGGGAGTGGTATGAAAGATGTTACAGGTGATGCATGGAGGGAGCTCGACACGATGGCTTGGCAAGGAAAAATTGAGTGTGGATAATGTGAATGAGACGGGTCCGAGTCAGTGATGACTAAGCCGAGTCTAGTCAGAGAATGGAAAAATGCGTGGAGTGGCTCAGAAACAAATCATAAAGAGCTCGACTTAAGAGGAGTAAATTTGAGACCAAGCTTGGTGGTGAGCTTATAGGTAGAGCTCATATAGTGGAGCCATCCGGAGAAGATAACCGAGGAGTCTCTCGGAGCAAGTTCATGGGTCGATGTGATGGTGATGAGCTCAACGCTTGAAAAAACATGTAAAGATCGCTCGGTCAATGTCTTTGGGAAAGAAGATCTTAGTTTGTGAATGGATCTCGGTCGATGGAAGATCACGAATGAGGATGTCGGAGCGTAAATGGATAGATTGGGTCATTATAGCTCGAGGCACATGAGAACTCGAAGTGGATTGTAGGCCATGTATTAATATAGGGCTCGACAATGAGATCGGCAAAAGGGAATTCTTCTTATAAATGACCAAAATTGTACGAGAGCTCATGAGGTTGTTTCATTTGGACATAGAGAGCTTAGTTGAGCTCATAAATTAACTCGCATAATGAAATATTTTTGAGTCAGGTGAGGAGCTCGGATATGTCAATATGAGTTAGTAGTAGCTTATGAGGTTATGTGCCCAATACATAATTCAAGGGATGCATCAGAGGGATGCTCGAGTTGGGAATATCTTCAAGCGAGTGAATTATGGTTGAGCTCAACACGGTATTGGCTTGCGTAAAGAGACAAAGTGAGCTCACTCAACTCGATTCACAAAATGAAGGATCTTGAGTGCATTGGAGGTGAGGACTTGTTGTAAGTATGAATGAGCTTGGAAATAATAATGCAAAGTTGGAGGTGGGTCCAACATTGAGTGACTCATCTTAATTGGCTGAATCATGGAGTAAGTGACGAACTCAATATTATCAGCTCAAAAGGCAAGGAAGCTCACGGTTATCCACCGAGTGAATGTGATGGTAAGAGAAAATCGATGCATGAGCTTAGCTTAGTTTTAGCACGTTATTTAATGAAGATCTCGATTGTGAAAGCATTTCGGGCTCGTAGAGCCAGTCATGCCAGGTAACAAGGACTCGTGAGTTGAACCATGCATGAAGCAAATAAAAAAGGAGCACGGTTCGTCATTTGGGCTCGTCGGTGATGAAGGAGCTCAATTCAAAGTGAGCTTAGCTCAGTGTGAAATAAAGGAACTCGAATCCAAATCGGTAAGTTGGCTTGGTGAACCAATTGTTAGGAATTAGAGAAAAATATGCGAAACAATTCCTCAAACCATAAAGAGTGGAAACTATATAGCGAGAATTATACTTGCGAAAATATAACAACATAAATGAATAATGCACAAAAGAAGACAAGACAAGATTTAACGTGGTTCACCCAATGTGGGCTATGTCCACCAAGAACTTGCTCAGATTTTATTATCAACAAGAGTAAAACAACTCTCATAGTATTCTCTCGCTTATGAACTTACAATAGAATTCCAAATATGCTAAACCACATCTAAACCACAATTGACACCCAATTGCATAACCTTGACCACTCTTGATCACCTCTTGAACAATCAAGAAGATCTTCAAGATACCCTAACACCTCTATTTATAGGATTACAATCCTTTTAAGAAGCCATAAAGCTGACCCTAGAAGATTGAAATTCATGATCTTTCAACTTCCCATGGTCAGAAAAAAGCAGTCTCGATGTTGTGACCAATTAACAACATGTTAACATCAACGTCACAAGAATGCACCTAGACACATCACAACAAATGACTACAAAATGCTCTTGAAGTCTCCAAACTTAACCGTTCAGCTCCAACACTTCAACACTGATTCAAGAAGACCAAAAATAGGCTCCACACCCCAACAATCTCCCACTTGGAGACTATTTCCACTAAGCAAAGTTCTTAACCCTTCATTATCAAACATGAAGGCCAATCAAATTTGAACACAACTTCAACTTCTCCTTGTGACTACCTTGGTCATCATATCTGCGCAGGATTATTTGGTATGAATCTTTTCAGCTTTTGACAACTTATCTTCTTCCAAAGCATCTGATGAAATGATATCTCAAATGAATGTGATTCATCCTGAAATGAGTGGAAGCGAATTTCTTCACCAAATGAATAAGTGCTCTAACTATCACCGTGTGTAGTCTCCCAACTTCCTGCTTATGCCCCAACTCATCAAGCAATTGTTGTAGCCAAATCATCTCCTTGCTTGCCTCTGTGGCAATAACATACTCAGCCTCTATGGTTGACAAAGCCACAACCTTTTGTAACCGTGAAATCCAACTCACTGCTGTATCACCAACCGTAAATACATAACTGTCATGTTCCTCCTGTTATCCAAATATCCCGCCATGTCTCGAATCTACATATCCATGTAATGTAGCAGTGTCCGATCCACCACCAAAACACAATGCTTCTCCCATGGTCCCTCTCAAATACCGAAGGATCCACTTTCTTGCTGCCAGTGCTCTCTACTTGGATCACTCATAAACCTACTCACTTTGCTCTCATGCCCTCGGGTAGCTCCACCGATTCCAAGTCCGGTTTTCCATAAGAGATCTATGCTCTTCATCCATGGCTTGCTCCCACTTCTTCATGGCATACACCCGCACTACTTCCTCAAAGAACTCTAGCTCTCCCACCTGTCGGTGAGCAATAAATAATTCAAAGATGGAGTAAATCATTCAGGTCTCACCCTAGAAGACCTTCTCACCTTAGGAGTTTGGGGTTCTGATGAGTAGGTACTTGAACTAGCTTGCGAACATGTTGTACCTAACCGGTCCCTTGACACCTTACTTGTCCTCAATGTCATCTAACATTGTGTATTCTTTCTTTGATTCCTCTTTCTGTTCCTGCAACTGATCTTTATACATGACTTTTTCATTAAAGACAATATCTCTAGACCGAAATATTTTCTTGTCTTTAAGAATCCAAACACGGAAACCAAAGTCATCTTCACCATATCCAACAAAGGTGCATTTCTTAGACTTATCCTCTAACTTGGTCCTATCATCTTTATCAATGTGAACAAATACCTCACATCCAAATACTCTAAGAAATGAGTAATCAATTTTCTTACCACAAGCCTCCTCAGGTATACCTCCATCCAAGGCCATAGAGGGTCCTCTATTAATCAAATAAATAGCTGTGCTTACCACTTCCACCCAAAACATGAGTGGTAGCCCCACATGTAACCTCATGCACCTAGCACACTCCATGATTGTCCTGTTCATTCTCTCTGACACTCCATTTTCATGTGGAGTATTTGGAACCGTTCTTTACATGCGGATCCCATTTACCGAACAATAATCAAGAAATTCATTGCTTTGTAATATTCCCCTCCATTATCCGACTGAGACATTTCAGCTTGACACTGTTTCATTCTCAACCAAGGCTTTCCATCTTTTGAAAGTTTCAAAACATCGATTTCTTTCTAATGCAATATACCCAGACTTTTCTAGTTGTATCATCAATAAAGTGACATAATAACATGAACCACCAATAGAGTTTACCTTAGTGGCCCCATACATCTATATGCACTAACTCCAACTTACCCTCCTTCCTAGTAGGTCCAACCTTGAGGAATCTCACCCGCTTCTATTTCTCATAAACACAATCCTCACAAAAGTCCAAATCTAACTCCTTTAATCTAGGTAACCTGTCCTTTATAATCTGCATGCCCTTATGACTCATATGATCGAGTCTCCGGTGCCACAAAGTTGCATCTCCATCTGCAGAACTAAATTGCAATAATCAGCAATCAAGTTAAATACAAAGTACCATTTTTCTTACCTCTGCAACCACAAGAGCTCCCTTGTAACCGTACGTCGGAAAAGCAACAGGCGAGCGTGAGAATCAACAAGTGACTCTTCCACGTACCCGACCTCCCGAGGTCGTGCCGAGACAGCCGGTGTGGGTAGAATGTGCAGGCAAACTAGTTAGGCAATCTAATGTCTTCGACACGCACTAATGGTATTTGCGAATCTAAGGCAAAGAAGGCCCTTCTAACTTGGACTGGTGTGATAGATCGATCAGCGAGGATGACTGCTCGAAGGCTCCAATCAATATCGAGCTCTGGCGTGATTCGATCTATGGGTTGTGGGATGCGTGGAAAATGACCCGGGATGGTTTCGTGTATTTCTCCTGATAGGGTCATATGGTGAATATAGTCAACTCTATGGACGATTCTCTGGCCTAGTCCAAAATTCTCTAGCTTCGTTGGTTATTGTGTCTAGTAGGGATAACTGTTGAATGATGAGAGGTGGAATCGGAGTAGACTGAAATACTAATTTACGTAGGCCAGTGTCTATGTCTAATTCTCTTATGGACTCGTTAGGCTGTGGGATCTGTGGATCACAACCATAGACTCTTGGTTGTTGCGGTCCCGTTATGGTCATACGGGAGATCAAGTTCTGATTCCTAGTATCCAGTAGTCGTAAGCTTTTTCAGCTTCTATGTTTAGAACCAACAGTTGTGCGATCTTCTCAGAATACCTTACAGGTGTTATCGCAACTTGGATTCTTAAGCTGGTATCTATATCTACTAGGGTGTCTCCAGCGTCTGGCTGTGGAACTAAAGGATCACACCCGAATGTTTGTTCTCTTTCGAGCCCTTCTACAAATCATGTGGGTATTTTCTAGGTAATCAGTAGTTTGGCTGATTTGACCAAAATAGATGTGCTTGGTCGTCTTCGATGTTTAACCCTCTCAACCGTGCCCCGATCTGCTGGAAGTCTCGCTTGTTGTTTGGAAGACTTGTATCCTAAGGTTTTGGTCAATATCGCTATTGCCACTACGGCATTGATCAATGGGCACAATTGGCTCGAAAATGTATTCCCGGGCTCCCTAGGTCCCGTAATTGTCATGCAAAAGCAAAGAATGAAACAAACTATAATAAAGTAAAATCTAAGTGCACTTCTAGCATATATAATTTCTTTTTGTATTTTCTCGCAATTTATAAGAAAGCAAATTATTTAAAACTATTTAGAATTGACAACTAAACTAACAACGTAAAACAAACAAAATAGCCGAGTGTAGCTATTTTCCTGTGCAATTTCGTATATCTATTCTAAACAACGAAATAACTAATCTATCTCAAAGATTCTCGATCCTACCTCGTAAGTGAGGAATGAATCATAGTTTCTCGTAAACTATCAATCCCCACAACCTCCCCGCAATATCGAGAATGGAAATAACTCAAATAAAGTGATTAACTACTTTATTTGATAAGTTCTAACTAAAACTTTGAAAGATGGAACCCGGATTTCGCAGTAATGTGCAAAGGGCGAATCCGATGGTGTGTGTGTTCTTGTCCCCTCAAGATGATCTCTTCGCTCTTTGTGCTCACGTGAATCCGTAAAAGCGTGGAATGCTTGCATCAACAGAATAGATATTTGGATCAATGGACAACCTTCGTAATGCGCATGAAATAGAATGCGGATAGGAGAGGGATAGCGCAAGAGTACGAGCTTGCCTATGCAATTCCTAATGCGGGTCTCACTGCGAATCATGCAACAAAAGCGTCCCGTAACTCGAAACTAGTCTCAGATGAAGAGCAAAACCCGCAACTTTAATGGCTGCCTAGACTATTCTACTCCAAAACAATAATACTGTTTGCACAAGTTGGATCTGTGGCTTACCAACAGCAACACAAAGCTAAAACAAACCTGCAACAAACTATGCTACCAATCCTAAGCAAACTAAAGGGACACAGCACTGAAAACATGAAAGTTGGAGTGAAAATGGTGGCCCAAATAATGTTTGCACTTGCACAAGTTGGATATGTGGCTTACCAAACACAATACTAACCAAAGCACTCAATGAGAAAACTAAGAACCCTAAGCAAAGGAAAACTAAAACTGCTATAACAAGAAATTCAAAAGCAAACTTTGGAGCAAAATTCAGAGGCAAATTCCGAGCCATTTGCATGTGCACAAACCATGCATTTATAGGAATCCAAACATCCAAAAATCAAATCCAAACTGAACTCTTAAACATTAAACAAAAGAAAAACACTATTCCAGGGGACCAAAAACATTAATGCATGCTCAAGTCGGCAAGAAAAGCTGGTGAGTCGTGATATTTCACGCGGTCGCGGCCAAAAGAGCGTTCGAAAACGCGCAGACCGCCGACCTGGCCGCAGCCAGGGCGGCGGTTACGGCGTGACCGGGCCTCCTGCCCCTTCGGGCGGCGGTTTCCATCAAGACCAAAAAGCCAAGAAAAGAGGGAAAAAAGGGAAAACAAAGCACGCGGGGGCTAAGCGGGGCATGCGGATGTTAACGCATATCCGTAAAGCTTTTCTGGATCCCGAACACCTTGCGAAGAGACCCTGTATCATCATCAGGGCACTTATTACACCTTCCGCAAAGATAAAGACTTACAATTTTGGGTACGTATATACGCTTCCCCCTCGAGAAGCGTTTTAGCCATGAAGAGGCATAAAACGGTGGGTCCGAGTATGGCCGTCCCGAAATGGGAAGTTAGAAGTTATACCTTACACGCCCGTGTGTCGAAATGACGCCGTCCAAAATTCCCGCTACCTGCGAAATGAAAAGAGAACTCAAGTGCAGATAGATACAATAATTTGGAAAATAAACGTTAAAATAATAGAGAAAGAGGACGTACCATTTGTGCGAGGATAGAAACTTACCTCCGTCGGCGCTCCGAACCTGTGAAAAGATATTTAAAACGAATCGGGGCGTTATATATATGAAAGTGGGCCCATTTTCCTATTCATTTGCGCGAGTCGATTTGGTTGATTTCGAGCTCTGGGACCCACGGTGACGGTTTCTCACGCGAGTAGAGTCAAAACGTCCGCAGTGAGATAGAGATCATGCCTCCACGTGCGGAACGCCACCCCGCGAGATCACAGGTTGGTTTTCTTCAATTTTGTGTTTTTCCCCTTCTGATTTGAAATGTTAAATTCTTTGCAATGGGGGGGTTATTTTCGAAAATGTTTGGTTTAAAGGGTCCATCTAGGGGGGGCGCCTACTGGGTAGGCCCCATTTTTGATTAAAATAGTCATTTTTTGCATTTTTTGGGCTTTTTAAGCCCAAAAACCCGCGCGGTTTTCGGACCGCGACCGCCGCCCCTGGACAGGCGGCAGGGCCGCCCCGTACAGTGGCGGCACGAGACCGCCGCTTTAAGGCGGCGGTTACAAAACCGCCCCCCTGCTCAGGGCGGCGGTTCTGAACAGAATGCAAAAGAACCTATTTTGAAAGCTTGTACTTGTATTTTTAGCATTTGTACGTGTTTTTATGCTTCTCTTGATATTGTTTAGATACTAACTTACTCTTCTTGTGTGTTTTTGGGCGTATGCAGGCAAAAGAGGAGTACATTAGATGGAGCCGGGAGAGAGAGTGCGACTGGCTGCCCGGGGTATTGGATGCCCTCTCAGCAGATGAGGAGGACACATTGCAGAGGGCCGGCATATTGCGTATATCGCGTGTGCCCCACGTTGCTCCATCCAGTCACATTCTTTGTGACCTATTTTCATATTGGGATGCAGATCGGAACACCTTCCGACTGCCAGGGGTCCGTGGTGAGTGGACCATCACTTTGGAGGATGTTTACCGCATCCTGGGGGTCCCGATCATCGGGAGGAGACTTAAACTGGAGACAGCTGGTTCCAGGGCACAGATAGCTCAGTGGGCTGGTTATATGGGGATGCAGCCATTTCTACGGGGCCGAAGAAGGGAGTGCGAGTCAGATCCATTCCTTCTTTGCCCATCCCTATCTTTCGACAGGCTATTATGGGGATCCTTGCCTCGAGACTCATCGGGGACAAGGGAGGGGACACCTTATTATACTGTTGGGGCCCCATCATTGCACAGATAGAGGGACATGGCCGGAAATACGCCTGGGGCGCGGACATTTTGGGGACCACCTACCATGACTTATACAGGGTGGTCCGATTGCAGGGACAGTCCTTGAGCCACCCCACTCTAGTCATGAGTTGGGTGTATGAGCGCTTCATTCCGTATGGCAGAGGCGTGGAGGTGGCAGATCCCGGGGCGGTGAGGGCAGCCCGATGGTCAGATATGTCAGTGCTCAGAGCACCTCACCAGCCAGTAGCCACCCTTACCACGGCAGACATGGAGGCTACACCGTACCAGCTTATGGCCGGTATATGGGGAGAGGAGACCACGACATTGGTCTCCTGCTCCATCACAGGGCAGCTTATCGATCGTGTGGGACGGGTAGAGGTACATCCCTTCAGCAGGGTTCCTCAGCAGTTTGGCCTCCCATACGCGGCTATGCTTCCTCCAAAGAGCACTGCTTATAGATCACCCGAGAGGCTGAGGGGGCCTAGAGGCCGTGGTTGGACAGTGGTTACCCCTGGCATTCCTATTACAGCCAGGGGGATAGTTCGGGCCAGAGGGAGAGCTGGTGCGCCTCAGGCACCATTACTTCAGATTGCTGCAGGTCCTGCTCATAGCAGTGACGACCCCATAGATATTGACTCCGATTCTGAGGAGCACACAGAGGGAGGGTCAGAGGAGCAGACGGACGAGAGCGATCCTGAGTGGCATGATACTCAGGACATTCTGCGGGCAGAGAGGGAGGAGGAGAGTGCAGAGAGAGAGACCGTGGCTTCTGAGGAGCCACTCTCCCGAGGCCATGGTGGAGATGATGAGTCCGTTGCGGGGCGCCATGTTGCCCCAACTACAGGAGCAGCTCCTCAGTCGGCAGCGGCATCTGCAGCGGGTCCTGGCCCTGGCGACCCATCTTGGAGGCCTGGTGATCCGAGTAAGTTATCCTCTCCTCCTTTCAATGCTTGTTTGTTTTAGGATTTGTCTTTGAATGTTAACTCTCCTTATATTTGTATTGTGTACACTTTAACCTCTTGCCTAGTTCCTAATTCGTTTTTCTTTCTTTGCTTTGCAGAGACTGTTGATGAGTGGCGGGATCTAATCCGTAGGGTTTGCGTCGATTCTCTGATGATCCCTATGGATAAGACCCGCATGAGTTATCTCGTGGATGCCGGGAGCCCTCAGCAGCCTGGCAGGCACACTGACGTCTTTCGCTCCCATTTGGCATGTGGCCAAGATGGTGTCAACTCTCCGTACAGAGTCGGCAGCAAAGCTATAGGACAGCCGAGCGCCTTATGAGGAGCCGCTCTCATGGTGAGACTACGATCGCCCTGGGACCCCGAGCCCTCCGTCCATTCAGAGCGCCGGCGCAGAGCCGAGTCCTAGTAGGGCGCGCACCTTCGCCGGGATCGCGCAGGGGCCGAGAGGCCACTTGGCTTTCTCGTATTTGTATTTAGATTCTTTTGTGTATTACGGGCTCTTTGAGCGCTTTGACCATGCCTAGTGCATGATGGCATCAGATATAAACTTTGATTATTTATATATATGCGCTGGTTTTGATCAAAACTTGTCATTTGTATTCTACTTTCTTTATTTCCAACTGCTTCGTGTATACTATGATGTATGTATTATATGCTTTCTAGAATGTATGCAATGGAAAACAGATGATGCAAATGTTTGCTTTCTTTTTGTGTTTCATGATGCTGATACATGATTTTGTAGATATATTGTGATCTTAAATCTTAGTTTCTGTGAGCAATTTGGATACCTCATGATTTGTTTTGGCAAAGTGATGAAAATAATCAGTATGATGAATAGATTAACTTGCCCCACTCCTAACTCCACGCAACTAGTAGGATGCGAGGGCTCATCACCAAGAGCCAAGAAGGGCGCAAGTTATGGAATATGGTGAAGTGATAGTGGTGAAAGACAGACGAAGCTTTGGTGGAACCAAATGAAAACTACAAGCTTTATTCTACCTGAATGACTTCATAGTTTTGGATGCAACTTGCTTTGTGGTTTATCCAGACTTAGACCCGTAGATGGCCACATAGTAGACAAAATCTGGGTTTTTAGGATTTTTAACTCTTTTTGGAATTTTGAATATCTGATTCATTCGTTATTGACTCAAAGTTTGAATTGATTGTTTATGACCTTTTAACATTTACTTTGTTTAGAGGACCCCCTACACTTTGCCCCATGCTACCTGTAAGAAGCATGGGTTTATCACCGTGGGCAAGGCATAGGCGAGTAAGGGCATTTCCATCCTTTCCCAACCCTACGTCACTAGTAAGAGACGCAAGCTCATCACCGAAGGTCAGGTGGGCAAGGAAATGTGTAAAAATAAAATTTTCTCGTTTAATCACTTCTTGACTTGTCTATTTGAGTAAGATGTCGATATTCTTATTTCCAAAGAGATGTGCATATGGGATAGATGTGACACCATGAAGCTTCTGTAATGCATGCACTATAGGCAAGACACCTATCCTAAGAAGAAACCAAAGTGAGAACAAACTTGCAGATCTTGGTATGGTTACCATTTAGACTTCGTCATGTCCGATTTTATTAGATAAAAGATTCCAGTGATGATTGATGATATCAAGACGGAGAAGTATGATTAAAGAACTTCATGCCGTAAACATCACGAAGTTTGTAATAAATTGCTTTGAGAATAGATTCCCGATCACAATTTGTGTAAGAACAAGTGGACAAAATGATCCTAATTTATATGAAAATGCGATGTAGATAGTTATATAGGCAGCGTAACAAGCTAGCTTTATGCGTAGAAACGCTTTGAGGTGGAGAGAATTGACTGCTTCGCCAAACTCCTCACCTTCTAGCGTGCATAAGAGGTATGCACCATTCCCGTAGTCTTTCATGACTCCTGGCATGGGCCCAACCATTTGGGCCGAATTTCCTTCCTTCGCCGGTCTTCTTGTCGATCCGGCCGCCTAACCTTAGAACTAGGTCACCTTCGTATATGTCACGCTTCATAGACCTTCACAGATCCGCACATCCGGCCGGCATAGACTCTATGTCGTTGTTCAAGATCTAACCTAGTTTCATCCAGACTTTCTAATTGAGAAAGACGTGCTTCTCTCAGTAAGCGTCCTCATCCGTAATCCTCAGAGCGAAATGCGAGACCGGGATTTCAACTTCGAGTGGGAGAACCGCTTCACCCAAATATAAATACCAATGAGAAAGGAGTTGCTCTGTCATGGCGTTCTTATCGAGGTTCGGGGGCCCACAAGGCCGGATATAACTTTAGATGCCAATCCCGTTTGTTTTCTTTTACCGCTTTTAAGGAGAATGGCTTTCAACGCTTTGTTTGTTGCTTCACTTTCGCCTATCAAGGCTTTCGGGGATAATATAAGGAAGCCGTATGATGGCTTATTTTGAACTTACTGCATAGCTCACGAACTTCTTCGTTTTTGAAAGAAGTTCCATTATCTGAGATAATGATTTGTGGGATACCGTACCTGCAAATGATTTGGTTCAAAATGAACTTAGCGATTACTTTAACCGGTATAGCTGTAAGAGGCATAGCCTCTACCCATTTAGTGAAATATTCAGTGGCCGTGATTATAAAATTGTGGCCATCTGTGGATGAGGGAGAGAATTTCCCTATCAAGTCCAGGCCCCATGTAGAAAAGGGCCACGGAGTAGCGATCGGTTGCAAAGCTTGTGCCGGCATGTGGATCTCATGAGAGAACTCCTGACATTTATGACACCTGCGTACAAACTCTATTGTGTCATGTTCTAGAGTGGGCCAGAAATAGCCCATTCGATGTATTTTTCGAGCAGTGGCATGGCCACCGAAGTGGCCTCCACATATACCGCTATGGGATTCATGGAGAATCCTCTTGGACTCTTCTGTGTCAACACACCTTAAGAGCATTCCATCGAATGCTTTCCGATAGAGCACCTGCTCTATAATGACGTATTTAGCTACGATAATGCGTAACCGCCTTCTTTGTTGAGGTGTAGCTCCTTCTGGATACCTATGGTCCATGATATAGCTAATGATATCAGCGTACCAAGGGCACTCAGATATAGCAGGTCGGGTTTCGACGTAGTATACGCATTCATCTGGAAAGTCTAAGTCTACTAAGTCGCCTCCGTCTAGCGGGTTATCAGCTAACCAATCTGCGATGATTTGCCCTTTAACTGACTTTTGGTTTACAAAAGTTAATTCGAACTCTCCCATTAAGGTTATAAAACGTCCAACTTTTTTGGACAAGGACCCTTGTGTGAGAAAAGTCCGTAAATGGTCCGTCTTTACTATGACCCTTGTCTCTTGATTTAGCATGTAGTGTCTTAGGCGTTTAGTAGCAAAGACTATGGCAAGACATTCTCGCTCTGCTTGTGTATAGTGTGTTTTTCGTAGTCGAGCAATGTTCAAGCTAATGAAATAAATCGCACGCTCTCTTTTGTCATCGTCTTCTTGGGCTAGCATGCAAGCTAACGAAACATCGGTAGCCCGTGAGTACAAAATTAAAGGGCGATCTAGCTTTGGTGGCATTAGCGTAGGTGGTGATAGCAGAAACGCTGATCGCATCAAAAGCTTCATCGCAATCTTCACCCAATCAATGCTATAGTCCTTCTTGAGTAAATTGTTGATTGATGAACTAAGAAGCTTAGATCCGGATAAATCTCCTGATTGCACTCCAACTTTCCGAGAAATGATCTCGATTCCGATTCATTCGAGGGTGGGACCATTTCGAGGACAGCCCAATTTTGGATCAACATCGATCCTCGTGATGATATGATGTAACCTAGGAGCTTTCCTCCCGTTACACCGAAGACGCATTTCTCTGGGTTTAGGGTAACTCCATATTCTATTAAAGCGTGAAAGGATGATGCGGAGTACTTCAGATGGTCACAACGCTTCTCGCCTTAGCCAACAAGTCATCTATGTAGGATTCCACGATTTTATGGATTAAATCGTGAAATATGTATGTCATGGCCCGCCGGTATGTAGACCGGCGTTTGAGACCGAATGGCATAACAACAGAATAATAGGTTCCCAAGGAGTTATGAACGTGGTTTTAGCTTGATCTTGCTTGATATTTTGATTTGATTGTATCCCGAGAATCCATCCATGAGAGACAAGAGTTCAAAACCCGCTGCCACAGCATCAACAATAACGCTATGGATGGTAATGGGAAGTCGTCCTTAGGGCAAGCTTTGTTGATATCTCGAAAATCTATGCAGATGCGTATCTTTCCATTCTTCGAGAACGGAACGATGTTGATACCCATCGGGAGTAGTCAACTGGCTTGATGAATCCTACTGGAGGAGTTTTATTACCTCCTCTTTTACCATGAGGGCTACTTTGGGCTTCATGGGTCTTGATTTTTGTTTAATCAAGGCTTTGCATCTGATCTAGTGACGAGGTTGTGTACCGCAATGTGGGGTGCGACTCCTGTCATCTCTTTGTAATTAAATGCAAATGCCTTTTGATGTTCTTTGAGAACCTGAGTATGTATTTCCACTTCCTCTGGGGTTAACGAAGAACCTAACTTTAGAATTCTTGGTTCATCTTCCGTTCCGATATTGACATCGATTGTTTCTTCAATTAAAGAGGCATTACCCTCTTCGAACTCAGGTGGTGCCGGAGGTAGATCTATATCATCCCCGTTTTCCACCACGTATATATTAGGCTCTTTTTGTGAGGGAAGATTCATTACAGGATTTCCGAAGTAGGAAGATGAATGCGAGATCAGAGATAAATCTAGCGTGTGATAGGAGAGATGTAGTGCTGCAAAGGCATTTAAGTAATCCAAAGTAGCCGCATCATTTCCAACATGGTCTAGGACGGTAGATTTACTTCCGTTTGAAAGAGGATCCATCATTGTTTTTATTAATGGTTCGTTACGAAATGGATACCGTGAAATGAGTATCTTCTAGCTCATTGCTTGAGTAAAACGTGATGCCGAGGTCATATTGAATCGGCGAGAAGATTTTTTCTCGCGGATTGCTTCAATGGATATGAAGTCAACGCCTTGCTTAAATCTAATACAAGCTGTTTTGTAAAGTCAAGCAAGTGTTCGGCTTTAGTTTCATATACCT
Organism: Taxus wallichiana var. yunnanensis; assembly: GCA_018340775.1. Lineage (NCBI taxonomy): Eukaryota > Viridiplantae > Streptophyta > Pinopsida > Cupressales > Taxaceae > Taxus > Taxus wallichiana. The sequence goes on from CM031237.1 coordinate 119,732,577, forward strand.
CTCAAACTTGGTTTGCGCTAATCACCGCGAGTCTCCTAAAACTCTGATATTATCAATACCAATTCTTTTGGCTAAGGTAAGGCCAAGGAGGAGGGCTTCGTATTCAGCGCTGTTGTTTGTGCATTCAAAGTTTAATTTAAAAGAGAATGGGAGGACCTTCTCTTCTAAGCGAGGTAAGAATTATACTCCGCCCCGCTCCATAACGGCATTTAGCTCCATCGAAATGGAGAGTCCAATACTTAGCCGGGAGTATGGATGTAGGTGTATCTGCTGTGTTTGCACACTCTACTTCTACCATACAGAGATCTTCTGCTGGCAAGGAACCAACACCTAGGGAAAATCCGATACCTACTGAATCGAATGGTAAGAACATTGGTGAATCTTGTTCTATCAACTCAACGATCTTCGCAGTAGTCCCTAATGATACTATTTCTTTAGTTTTACCTTTAGGGGTTGGAATTGTTTTGGCTATGTTGGTAGTTTCAAGATCCGTCGTAGGTATCAACTTTTCCTCTGGCTTTGGGTCAGAGGGTTTGTTAAGTTGGTTTGTTGGAAGTTCGAATTCTGAGTGTATACCTGGTCTTTTCTTTAAATCAGCTAGGTGTACGTCAAACGGCTTTGGATCACCTTTGGCTACAAATACCTTTCCCAGATGCAGGAATCTTACTTCTTGAAATAGCGTGGAAGGGATTGCCTTCATTCGATGTATCCAGGGCCGGCCGAGGATCATATTATAGTTAGTTTCCCGATCTATAATATAAAACTCAGTCAGGATTGTTTTAGGTCCTAAGGTGACCGGTAGTATTATAGTTCCTATCGATGTGGCTTTAAGGCTATCGTAGCCTCTCAAGGTATTTCGTGTAGTAGAACAGTTTGTTTCTCCATATCCCAATTTTTGGAGAAAAGAGAAAGGGACTATGTTAACCGCAGCTCCATCATCAACCATTGCCCGTTTTACATAGTTATTATAAACTTGTACTTGCAAGTGTAGGGCTGGATCGCCTCGGCGTGCGATCTCAGCATCTGTAGGCATTTTACTTATTTCGAATATGAATTCAACATCCCTATCTGCCTGTCCCGGAGGATAAACATCAAAGTCTATATGATTTACTTGTGCTTCTGGTGGTGGAGTGATACTAATTAAATGACCCAAACCTAACGCCTCTAAAAGAGCAGCCCTATGAGCAGGGGAATTCTTTAGTAAATCAAGGAATGAAATATGCGAGAAGGTTTTTGTTAGATCATTAATTAGATCGTAAGCACCATAGGTTTTGCTACGGCTTTACTTGGATGTTATCTCGCTTCCGATAGTGGCTTGGACTTGGTTGAGAGAAATACTCTCGTGTTCTCGTAATTGCTTCAACGGGTAATTCGGAGTCTAACTCTACTAATCCAACTACCTTAGGTCGTGGTTGACTTCCTAGTTGTGGCGCGACTAACGGATTTAGCGAAGTCGAAGCCTCGTGATCGTTGTTTCCTGTTATTGCACCTTTGTTTGTTCCAGTTGGTTTCAACCTATCGCTATCATGATTTGGGAGTGGATCATTAAAGATCTTGAGAGGGGCATTCTGAGGGGAAACTGCCCCTGCGAAGGTATTTGCCGTTGGTGACGTAGGATCTGTTAAGAACATATCCATAAAGAATTGTTTTTGCTCATTTGGCAAGCGTTGCATGAATTTGTTGTAATCACGACACGTTCTAGTGTCATGCCCTTGAATTTTATGGAAACCACAATAAGAATTGGGGTCAGAATTCCCGCTTTGTTGGTTTGGTGTATATCAGGGCCTAAAATTCCGATCAAACTCATTGCCTTATTAGGACTAAAGTTTTGTTGTTTCTGGTTTTGACTTTGGTTTTGATAACCAAAGGAGTTTTGGCTTGGTCCTTGTATGGGATTTCGCCGTTGTTGTTGTTGTGGATTATTAAAATCCACCGTATTGATCGTCGGGGTAAAATTGTTGTTTCTTTGGTTGTTTGTTTGTGACGGAGTATTAACGACATTTACCCTCTCGGCTGGCCGGGCTTACTCCCATCTCATTGTTACCCCACGATTTTTGTTAAGGATTTTGGGTCCTTGATTGACGCCAGGGTGGTTGTAGTATTTTGAGTAGAGGTGATTAACCTCCCGTTTGCTCCATACGTCTTACGGCCACTATCTATCGCTGCTTGATCAATTCGCAGAGCGCTCTCAAGTACCTCGTCATAAGTCCTTAGTGGGAACTGACTTCTTCCTTCACTTCTCTCGCTAAGAGAATGAAGGAATAAATCGCATAGCTCCATCTCGATCCATGTTTGGAGCACTTGCCGAGGAATAAAGGACTCGTGCGCCACCTTTGGATGAAATGGGCGACAGACTCTATGTTCTTGCTTGATGTGCAAGAACTCCCGATTCCCGTCCCTAATAGTTTGTTCATGTCAAAGGCCTTGATGAACTCGCATACGAGTTGTTTGAATGAATGTATGGAAGCTTCTGGGTATTCTATAATACCAATCGAGGCGATGCCTTCCAAGGTTTTGGGAAATATTTTAGCAACAACCCCATCCCAAGGGAGTAATTCTCGTAATGGTCAGAGCGTAAGCTTTGATATGCGCATTCGGATCTCCTTCACCCTTGAATTTGGGCAAAATCGGAAGAGGCCTTGGAAGCATAACGCTTCGTATGGCGAAATCTAAGGGCTCCTTTAAATATTCTGAATAAGTCCCTATCGCATACGTCTCAACCATTGATGGTGCCTGTTGAGGAGGCGGTGGCGGAACGGGTTGTTGATATGGCGTAATGTACGCGTTAGCAGGGGCATAAGGCAATCCCTGTATTTGAGTAAACACGCCGGGGGATGAGTACATATCCCCTTGTGGTGATTTGGAGTACATGTTTAAGTACGAAGGTGTACTATCCAGGAATGGATTGCTCTGTACTGGACCAGGAGGAACAGTGCTAGCGATAGTGGGTCTAGTTGGCACTTGTTGTGAATATTGAGGAGTCATACCTAACGTGCCTACTCCTGTGAGGAGATCTACTTGGCTAGGATGGTGCGGAGGATTGGAACTCCCTGTTTGTATGATTCTCGAATTTTGACTTGCTTGGGCAAGTTCTAATCCTCTAACCTTTTCTATTAACGTTGAAATGACTTCATTTGGTGAAGTCACGATATTTGCCCGAGTGGCGTTTGTTGTGTACCTTGGTGTTGTATAGGCATGTGATAGCCTGTCATGAACCGATTGCTATCCCGCCAAGTTTCTCCAAGAATATTTCCTCGTAGATATATTTTCTTGAAAATGGGTCTCGGTTGTACTTCTGTAAACCTCCTATAGGCGGGTATATACCTGAGAGCGTTGTTCACTCCTAGGATAAGGTATTGATTGTCCATCGTCTAAGACCAAGTATGGATCTGATTGTCTACTAATAGGCGGTCTGAGTAATACCTGAGGAGATGAAGCAGACTCTCCAGTTAATGTCATATTGTTCGAGCTCAAGGCTGCTTGTGTGTTTGAGCAAGTTGCTCCAACCCCTCTGTTTGGAAGGACGAGTTATATCTAGTCCTTGGTGTTTGTGTTGACAACTGATTAGTTGAATAGTTGTCGCCCCACATTGAGAGTGAGGGTGATGACTGCCTATTCTGTTGGGCGTAGTATGCCTCAAGACCCAAGAGGGGTCTGCCGTATGCATCGAATCCCGACATATTCGGGGGGTATATGAATACCCGCAGAATAATGGGAAGGAGCGAAGGTGATTTGGAGAAGATGAAACTTCTCAAAGAGAAGGTGAAAGAAATGTTTGTTTCACGTCGGGTTCACCAATTTTGTACGTCGGAAAAGTGACAAGTGAGCGTGAGAATCAACAAGTGACTCTTCCACGTACCCGACCTCCCGAGGTCGTGCCGAGACAGCCGGTGTGGGTAGAATGTGCAGGAAAACTAGTTAGGCAGTCTAATGTCTTCGACACGCACTAATGGTATTTGCGAATCTAAGGCAAAGAAGGCCCTTCTAACTTGGACTGGTGTGATAGATCGATCAGCGAGGATGACTCGCCAAGGCTCCAATCAATATCGAGCTCGGCGTGATTCGATCTATGGGTCAGGATGCGTGGAAAATGACCCGGATGGTTTCGTGTATTCTCCCGATAGGGTCATATGGTGAATATAGTCAACTCTATGGACGATTCTCTGCCTAGTCCAAAATTCTCTAGCTTCGTTGGTATCAGTGTCTAGTAGGGATAATTGTTGAATGATGAGAGGTGGAATCGGAGTAGACTGAAATACTAATTTACGAGGCCGTTGTCTATGTCTAATTCTCTTATGGACTCATTAGGGTCATGGATCAGGGATCACAACCATAGACTCTTGGTTGTTGCGGTCCCGTTATGGTCATACGAGATCAAGTTCGATTCCTAGTATCCAAGAGTCGTAAGCTTTTTCACCTTCTATGTTTAGAACCAACAAACTTGTGCGATCTTCTCGTAATACCTTACAGTGTTATCACAACTTGGATTCTTAAGTTCGGTATCTATATCTACTAGGGTGTCTCCAAAGGCTGGCCATGGAACTAAAGGATCACACCCGAATGTTTGTTCTCTTCGAGCCCTTCTACACCATGTGGGTATTTTCTAGGTAATCAGTAGTTTGGCTGATTTGACCAAAACAGATATGCTTGGTCGTCTTCGATGTTTAACCCTCTCAACCGTGCCCCGATCTCGTTGGAAGTCTTGTTGTTTGGAAGACTTGTATCCTAAGGTTTTGGTCAATATCGCTTATTGCCACTACGGCATTGGGTCAGGGGCACAATTGGCTCGAAAATGTATTCCCGGCTCCCTAGGTCCCGTAATTGTCATGCAAAAGCAAAGAATGAAACAAACTATAATAAAGTAAAATCTAAGTGCACTTCTAGCATATATAATTTCTTTTTGTATTTTCCTGCAATTTATAAGAAAGCAATATTTAAAATATTTAGAATCGACAACTAAACTAACAACGTAAAACAAACAAAATAAATGAGTGTAGCTATTTGTCTGTGCAATTTCGTATATCTATTCTAAACAATGAAATAACTAATCTATTCTGCAAGATTCTCGATCCTACCTCGTAAGTGAGGAATGAATCATAGTTTCTAAACTATCAATCCCCACAACCTCCCCGGCAATATCGAGAATGGAAATAACTCAAATAAAGTGATTAACTACTTTATTTGATAAGTTCTAACTAAAACTTTGAAAGATGGAACCTGGATTTCGCAGTAACAAAGGGCGAATCCGACGGTGTGTGTTCTTGTCCCCTCGATGATCTCTTCGCTCTTTGTGCTCACGTGAATCCGTAAAAGCGTGGAATGCTTGCATCAACAGGAATAGATATTTGGATCAATGGACAGCCTTCAGAATGCAGACAGAATAGAATGCGGATAGGAGAGGGATAGCGCAAGAGTACAGAGCTTGGCCTATGCAATTCCTAGCGGGGTCTACTGCGAATCATGCAACAAAAGCGTCCAGAACCTGAAACTAGTCTGTATGAAGAGCAAAACCTGCAACTTTAATGGCTGCCTAGACTATTCTACTCCAAAACAATAATACTGTTTGCACAAGTTGGATCTGTGGCTTACCAACAGCAACACAAAGCTAAAACAAACCTGCAACAAACTATGCTACCAATCCTAAGCAAACTAAAGGGACACAGCACTGAAAACATGAAAGTTGGAGTGAAAATGGTGGCCCAAATAATGTTTGCACTTGCACAAGTTGGATATGTGGCTTACCAGCTGCAACACAATACTAACCAAAGCACTCAATGAGAAAACTAAGAACCTAAGCAAAGGAAAACTAAAACTGCTGTAACAAGAAATTCAAAAGCAAACTTTGGAGCAAAATTCAGAGGCAATTCAGAGCCATTTGCATGTGCACAAACCATGCATTTATAGGAATCCAAACATCCAAAAATCAAATCCAAACTGAACTCTTAAACATTAAACAAAAGAAAAACACTATTCCAGGGGGACCAAAACATTAATGCATGCTCAAGTCGGCAAGAAAAGCTGGTGAGTCGTGATATTTCACGCGGGTCGCGTCAAAAGAGCGTTCGAAACGCGAAAACACGCACGGGACCGCCGCCTGTTCGGGGGCGGTTTCATCAAGACCAAAAAGCCAAGAAAAGAGGGAAACAAAGGGAAAACAAAGCACGGGGGCTAAGCGGGGCATGCGGGATGTTAACACATATCCGTAAAGCTTCTCTCGGATCCCGAACACCTTGCGAAGAGACTCAGTATCATCATCGGGGCACTTATTACACCTTTCCGCAAAGATAAGACTTACAATTTTGGGTACGTACAAAGAACCTTCCAAGAATCCAATGTAAAACTAACCGTCAACCCATCACTACCCAAATGTCTAACCGATATCAAATTCCACCTCAATTTAGGCACATGCTTGACATCCTTAAAGTAGCCATGTGTTCCCATTCTACATTTTCACTTGAACACAACCTTTCCCTACTATGTTGCATGGTTCATCATCACCAAGATATACATGTCCAAAATCACCTCGAACAAATTCAAGTAAAGTAATGTCTATGTGGGGTGACATGGAAAGAAGCCCCAATCGACACCCAAGATTCAACAATATTATCTAAAGAAAGAATTAAGGCATCTTGAAAAACATCAACTACTACCACATTTACCTCTTTAGTTTCCTCCTTCTTGTTCTTCTTATCCTGAAGAGCCCAACAATATTTCTTAGAATGACCAACCTTCCCACAAAGTGCCAACATTATAACTTACTCTTAGACTTTGACCTTCTATGATCATTTGACTTCCCATGGTTACCTTTCCTCTGTTCTTTTGTCTCCCTCTACTCTCCACCGTCAAAGCGTTTCCAGTGCAGTAAGAATCTCCGGTGCTCTTCCTTCACATTTCCTAGCTTAGGATCACGTCTATTACATCCTCATACTTTAGCTTTGAGTTATTAGAGACCGAATTACTTACAACCATAACAACAAGCTGTCCTAGCCTTTATCTTGTAAGGAGCACAAAATCAAAAAGCCCCGACCTCATCATCAAAGTCAATTTTTATCGAGTTTAACACAATCACAACCATATTAAATTCACTCAAATGATCAATGAACAAAACCATTCTCAGACATCTTCATATTAAATAACTTTTTCATCAAAAATATTTTATTAGAGGCAGAGGGTTTTTCATATAACTTCCCCAATGCACTCATGAGACCTTTCGTGGTCTTCTCCTGCGATATGTTGAAAGCAACCGAAGATGCAAGGCATAAATGAATTACCCCGAGTGCCTTTCTATCCAACAACTCCCAATCCTCATCCGACATGGCTATAGGTTTCTTTGCTTTTCCATCCAAAGGAACATGGAGGTCCTTCTGATATAAGTAATCCTCCATTTGCATCATTCACAAGCCAAAATTCTGCCTATTGAACTTCTCAAACCTCGATCTGCCCTCATCTACCATAGCTCCCACTCAAGCTAAACTTTCCCTGTGATTTACAACTTCAGCAAAAACCACCAAAGCTCTGATACCAATTGTTAGGAATTAGAGAACAAATATGCGGAAACAATTCCTCAAACCAAATCAGTAGGAAACTATATAGTAAAATTATACTTGCAGAAATATAACAACATAAATGATTAATGCACAAAAGAAGACAAGACAAGATTTACCATGGTTCACCCAATGTGGGCTACGTCCACCAAGAAATTGCTCAGATTTACTATCAACAAGATTAAAACAACTCTTATAGTCTTCTCTCGCTTATGAACTCACAACAGAATTCCAAAGATGCTTTAAACCACATCTAAACCACAATTGACACCCAATTGCATAACCTTGATCACTCTTGATCACCTCTTGATCATTAAGACTCAAGACCTCTTGAACACTCAAGAAGATCTTCAAGATACCCTAACACCTCTATTTATAGGATTACAATCCTTTTAAGAAGCCATAAAGCCGATCCTAGAAGATTGAAATTCGTGATCTTTCAACTTCCCACACTAAAAAACAGTCCGACGTTGATGACCCAATTATGACATGTTAACAACAACGTCACAAAGAACGACACAACCATGTCACAACAAATGACTACAGAATACTCCTAAAGTCTCCAAACTTAACCATTCGAGCTCCAACACTTCAACACTGATTCAAGAAGACCAAAAACAGGCTCCACACCCCAACACCAACCACCGAGTTGGACTCATTTTTGCCTTTTCTTCATGACCCCTCCCTCTTGAGTTAAAAACTGTCAATGTAGGGTCCCACTTTTTAATTTTAATTAATTTAATATTTTTATTTAAATATTTAAATAATAATATTTATTATTATTATTTTAAATATTTTATTTAAATATTATTTTAATTAATTGAGAAGATTAGGTCAACCAAGCATTAATGTCACATGATGGAAGCTTCTTAAGTGGTTCAACTAAATGTAATAAATGAACCATCATGTACTTTCAATTTTGGAAGATAATTATGACTTTTCCTCTTCTTTCTCAACAATTTCTATAAATGTAAAAGGGTGCTTATTCCAAAAGGGTTAGACACTTTCCAAGCTTCCCCTCTCTTCACAAGCTGAAAGGTTGTGAATTTGTAGGCTCTCAAGCCTTTCTTCTAAAATTGTAATGACAACCTATGCCTTTTCCCTGATGTAATGATGCACTGTGCAAGTGCTTGAAGTAATGGAAATTATGTTTTGTGATCATTTATATGTCCTTTCATGATTTTTCTACTTCTATTTTCCTCTCTCATGTTTGTAGGTGAACTGTGCAACCAAGGTTTCCTTTGCAAGTTTTGGAAGTCATTGTGCTTATCAGAGGAGTGAAGTATTGTATGTAAAGTGGGTTTGTAATGCATGTCATTCTTTCTCATGATCATCTCTCTTCATCGGAAAGTTTGGAAGGTTGTCTAGCAACACCCTTTCTGGTGCATCACCACTTCTAGTATATGTTTTATTCCTTTGCAAATCTCTATCCCTAATCCCTTGAAATGTTAAAGTAGGTCTAGTTATCCATTTATCTGCATTAGGAGTAGGGTAGTGCTTAGTTTAGGAAGAGGAATATGAAATTCTTTGAAGGTTCACCTTGAGCCCAATTCCCATAGCTTGAGAGGTGATACCATGTGTCCCAATCACACCAAATGTCGTGTTCACTTTCAGGCCATTCGGGGGGTGCAGTGATTTGGTGACAACAAAAGAAATATGATAGTAATGATTGCGAGGTTCCTATTGAGGAGGAACTTGTCCATGTGAAATATGTGATGAAAAAATTCGTGGTTCTCATCCGTAAGATTTTAATTATAAGATATTGAAGGTGGATCACATGATTCCCAATTATTACAAAGTGGTAAATAATAGGCTAGTGGTGGAATAAGACCTTTGACGTGACTAATTTCATGATTGTATATTTGTTAACTATAGAAAGGACACAAGTACAAGGCATTTAAAAGGTTCTTTTTTAGGTGTACCATCAAGGGAGGCTAGATGATAGGCGCCCGAACCATACTTGTGAGTTATGACATATGGACCAATCCAAGTAAAGGGAAAAATTTCAACATTTACCCCTTTAGGAGTAGTGAGAAATTTTGATTTTATTTTATGACAAGATCACTAATGTTGAATTCATATTATTTTACCTTTTTAATATGCAATTTTAATACATTCTTGATAGACATGATGATGTTTGAGGGTTGTTAGGTGACATTCATCTAAAATTTCAAGGTGTGCTATATGTTATTGATGTGATAATCCTCATCAAAGACAAAAAAACCCGAGGGATACACAAAGGGATAGGATTTTATCTTCAAGGTGTAAAACCTCCTTAAATCCATATACTAAAGAGAAGGGTGTAGCACTTGTAGGAGTACGGATGCTAGTTTAGTAATCCTAAAGAGCAAATAAGACTTGGAGATGTCAATTCCTTCCTTCTTGGTCAATAGTTTTCATGATAATTTTGTTAGTGTTTTTTACAATATTATGCTTGAAATTTTTCTTGTGGATAATAATGTGATGAAAAGATTAGTTTGATGTTGAATGTGTCACATATTTTCTTCATTTCTTTATTTTTGAGATATTTTCCATTTATGTGATAGGTTTTTGAGAAATGCCGGCGACATTTGATATGTTGGTAGATGAAATCATCAATTTTATTTGAATTAGTAGAGACCAAGGGAATAACCTCCACCCATTTAGTGAAATATTTAGTAAGCAGTGATGGTAGAATGGTTTCATTGTGATAAAAAAGGGTTGATAAGGCCAATGAGGTCAAGTACCCATTTTGAGAAGGGCCATAGATCATGTGCAAGTTATTATGGCTTGACTTGAGATGTGAGTTAGATTGGAGTTTTGTTGACACTTAATGCATTTATTGACATACGTGCAAAAATCTTGATTGAGGGTGGGCTAGTAATAGCCCATAAGTAGGATGCGTTTAGAAACATCTATACCGCTGAATTTTCCACCACATATACCATCACACTTCTTGGATAGCTTTAGTAGACTCTCGAGACTTGAGGCATTGTATTAAGATGCCATTAAATCCACGCTTGTATAGAATGTTTCCTACGATGAGGTATCACATAGAGTCTTGAAGAAAATATCATTTATCATTTTTAGATAGGTCGATGATATTTTTTATTGTATAAGATAGTCATAAATTTCAATGTACCAAATATCTTATTGATTGTATTTGATAAGATTGATAGAGGGGAGTTTGTTGGTGTGAGATGGTTGATCAAGTTTTTGCACAATCATGAACAATTAGGAATCGTTAGTTAATAATGGGATGAGGGATTCTAGAGAAGCCATGGCATCTTCAAAATTATTGGAAGATAGTGGTATTGTTTAGATGGTGTAATTATAAAGGGATTCTAAAAGGAATTCAATAATGCTCTTACATTTTTTTAAAGTTTAGTTTTTCATTTATAAAACCCATTGATTTGGTTGATGACTAGTTGAGAGTCCTCATAGATGTCCAACATTTGAAGACTAAGCATGATAGTAGTTTGGAGACCAATGATTAGAGCTTTATATTTGAACATGTTCTTATTGCATTTAAATTTTAGTTTGTATGATGATGATACCGACACCTCACCCTTTATGATATTTAGATCCATCAAAGAAAAGTGTTATTTTGATAGGAGAATATTGTTGATTAATGGTGTGGACTCATGACTCGTCGGGAAATTGTTCATGTTGTATTTGATTGTCGGGAAGGGAGATTCGAAAAGTTTTTCACTAGATCCAACTCATGCATGAGCATGAGCCACAAGTGATATAATTACTATGATATGGTTTAAAATACATGGATATGAGGGGATTGAATTTGGTGAAAATGTATGCTTTATGATTACTTATATAGTGGTGAAGTTTGGAAGTTATGAAGTACAAGGCACAATTTTTTTTTTTCTCCAGTGTAACAAGTTTCATTGTCATGGAGTGTGTGAATTATGTACTAAACAACCTATTTTGTAGCTAGTATAATACTCAGGGCATCGTCGGTAGCATATATGTAAAGATAAAATGGCTCACCCTCACGTGGAGACATGAGCATGTCTTTATGATAGAAGGTATTTCTTGAGGTATTTAAAGGCCTTTTGAAAATTTTGATCCCATTTGAAATGGACATCCTTTTGAAGATGATGGTGAAAACTTTGGCAATGATTTGCAGTTGTGAGATAAAATAGTAGACTCGATTGAAGTCTACCTTGAAGACTACAAATTTGTTTAAGGTTTAAAGGAGAAGGAATTTTGATGATGGCTTTGATTTTGCAGGGTCAAATTCGATTCCCTTGATAGAAACAATGAACCCTAAAATATTTCCAATGAGGATTTCAAGTACAAATTTAGAATGATTAAAGTGGAGGAAGTATTGGATGAGACAAGAAAAAATGGTGTCAAGTAAGGTGAGGTGATCTTTTCATTGCTTATATTTTCATTAGAGGTCATCACCGTAGTCTTCCACATCTTATAAATAATATCACGGAAGATGTATGCCATTACATGTTGATATATGGACCACGGTTTTTGAGTCGAAGCGCATGACACGATAGAAAAAATTTCCACAAGGATTAATGGAGGATGTTTTATGTTGGTCATATGTATTGATAAGGATTTGATTGTATCCAGAGAATCCATCCATAAGAGATAAAATTTCATGGCCAACGGTGAGGTTGACAAGATGATAGATGTGATGGAATGGGAAGTTGCCTTTGGGAGAGGCGAGGTTGAGATCTCGAAGTATGTGCGGGCGCATAATTTGTAAGAGTATTTGGTTACATGTATGATATTAGAGACCCATTGTGATATTCGATGGGTAATATGAAGTAAGTTGAAATAAGATGTCAGTAATTCTTCTTTGATGAGGGCCACGCGAGGTGCATTCGCTAGTTTTTGTTTAACGGGTTTAGCATTAGGATACATGAAAATCTTGTGAACGATGATGTTAGGGTAAATAATCGCGGCATGTCACTATATGACCATGTGAAGGCTTGACTATTTTTGAAAGGAAAGAAGTAAAGTCCTTTAATTATTTTGAATCTAAGGATTGACCAACTTTCACTATGTGAGGTTCCTATGAAGTCCCTATGTTGATGTTGATGGTAGATTCATTAAGGAGTGTTGATGTGTCAAGTGGTAGATTATTTTGAAGGTAATGATCCTCTTCCCCCATATAGGATAAAATGGATTGGTCATCATGACATTGAAGAATATTGATGGTAGGGGAGTCTTCCTCTACCATTTCAGGTAATACTAATGGGATAGTCTTAGTGTAGGTATTAGTCGATAAGTAAGGGGTCCTAAGGTGATATCATTGAATAATTTTTTTTTTTAGATGTGATGGAAATGACATAATTTGTTTCAAGAGGGTAATTGGTTTTAAATGGGTGACTCTAGTTCCATCACGGGCCCATATGTGGTGTTTTGCGAAGGATGGTTTTTCAAATCCTAATCTATATTTTAATGAGGCTTTGGGACTGATAAAATATTAAGTTGTGCATTCCTCATTCATAGTGTCCGAGGCCAAAGTCCTTCTAGGCAAAGTGATAAAGATACATCTTTGAAAAGGTTTGATTGTATAAGAATGAAAAATTAGATGTGAATACTTTAGCATGAAGTTGATTGTCATGATACAAGGAGAGATGATCAATCCCTCCATAGATAAGATTAATCTTGAGATGAGGAGGGTTGAAGGAGATGACATTTGTAACATTGGATTCTTACATTGGTTATTTATCAAACCTCTAGTATGTGTTTGGCATAGGGGATGAATTAAGAGCGAGGAGGTGATACCTCCCTACAAGATTCATTGCATAACATACTCGAAAGATGTGTCTTTTGGTAAATTGGATGGTTCATAAACATAACAGAAATACTTCTAGTAAAATAATGTTTTCCCAGGATATTTAAATTAATTAATTTTAGGACTCTAACTAATCCATTAAAAATTGACACAAATATGATTCAAGACTGATCCAAAACTGATTTTCCATTCAAGTGTTTGATCAAATCCATCTTGAATTAAGATTTCCTTTATCAATTTATTGAAGGTGTCATGAATGATTTTTAATATGTTAATTTTGATTAAAATTTGGAAATAAAATAAAAAATCGTAATGTAAATTACGACACCAAAATTGATAATAGAGTTTGACATGCAAGCCTACGTCTCTGGTTCATATGAACCAATCTATTAATTTTTTCTAAAATTATAAGTACAATAACCCTTACAATCAACAAAATAAATCACAACATGTAAAAATTTACTTTATACCTTTGAAAGACTCATACATAGCTTAGTAAATGTCTTTCACCTTCTTGAATTATTTTATCGAGGTCACTCCCTTAGGAATTTCAAAACTATTGACATCACGGAACTTGAAAAATGGAAAAATGATTACACCATTAGGAGCATTATAGAGTTTTGTGTAGAAATTACTCTGATCTAATACAAAGAATCCATGAAATAGGTACACAGACAATAATTGAAATCAACAACTCTATATTATATTCTTATTATTCCAATACACTCCATTATATAGGAGATGTATAATAACAATCCTCACAACAACCTTTGTCTTCATATACAACTATACACCCATATGGTTTCAACCTCTCACCAATATAATAATAAAACAACACTAATTGTTTTATTATTCTAACTTACTAACTTACCACATACTAACCACATTTTACATTTACTATTTACATTTACATAGTAAATGTACTTTCACTAATTTACCATAATAATAATTACACATGTAATTATTATTCACCCATACAAATGGAGCACTAAGATATATTTCCTAACATTCCCCCCCTTAGTGCGAACATGGGGAAAACTTGCCTTTGTACTTGCACTTACTTTCATGATCTGATGATTTTATAGGATGATCATAAACCTAATAGATGGTTTTTCATAGGGTTGACCATAAACCAAAAATGATGGTTTTGCAACTGGTTTACCACAAACCAAAAGGGTGATGGTTTTGCATAGGGTTTACCAACAACCGAAAATGGTGGTTTTACAAGTGGTGTACCACAAACCAAAAGGGTGATGGTTTTGCATAGGGTTTACCAACAACCGAAAAATGGTGGTTTTACAACTGGTGTACCAAAACAAAAAATGAAGGTTTTCAAGTGGTTTACCTACAACCACATCATGATATGCCAAGTACTATTATTAGCCCTCATCACATCTCACTGCAGGGAATAACATAGGAAATTCTGCTGAAATTTGTTGCTCATATATAGAAAATACCAGAAATGTAGAAAACTAGAAATGGAACATTGAGATCATGTTCCCCCCTCAATGTGAAATTTCCTTTATTCTACAAACCACAATAGGAACACTGCAACCAAACACTCTGCCAAAAATACAAAGAAACAACAGGAACACACTGTATAAAAAAATAATCACCATAACTGATACGGCCCCATCATTGGTGACTGACGAGAGGTCGTTGAATGACCTCCAACCTCCTGTGCCTCCTTCCTCCAAGAACTTCACTTAGTATATAAATTCTTCATAGTTATAGTCAATTTCATCTGTTATTTTTTCATCTCTAGTTTCCCATTCTACAATTTTGCTTACATCTGTAGATGCTTTTTCTTTTCCATCTACTATCCTCCATAGGTTTTTATTCATTAACTACATCTGGATTTTTACTCTCCATGTATGGAAGTTCAGCCCATTAAATTTATATAATGGTATATCCATTTTACTTGAATCTAAATATCCAAAAAAATTGAATGTAGATTTGAATTACCTTTGATTATCTCGATTTCTTCAAAAACAGAGTAATCAATGTCTTTGTATAGTAAATTGCATGTTTCTCCCAAACTACAAACCGGGTTTTGCTGAAATTTCTACCGTAGCTTTCTATATAACCGACCATTGCAGAGGAATGACATAGAAAATTTTGCTAAAATTTGTTGCTCATTTATAGAAAATACCAGAAATGTAGAAAACTAGAAATGAAACATTGAGATCATGTTCCCCCCTCAATGTGAAATTTCCTTTATTCTACAAACCACAATAGGAACACTATAACCAAACACTCTGCCAAAAATACAAAGAAACAACAGGAACACACTGTATAAAAAAATCACCATAATTGATATGGCCCCGTCGTTGGTGACTAACGAGAGGTCGTTGAATGACCTCCAACCTCCCCATGCCTCCTTCCTCCAAAACTTCACTTAGTATAGAAATTCTTCATAGTTATAGTCAATTTCATCTGTTATTTTTTCATCTCTAGTTTCCCATTCTACAATTTTGCTTACATCTGTAGGTGCTTTTTCTTTTCCATCTACTATCCTCCATAGGTTTTTATTCATTAACTGCATCTGGATTTTTACTCTCCATGTATGGAAGTTCAACCCATTAAATTTATATAATGGTGTATCCATTTTACTGAATCTAAATATAAAAAAAAAAATTGAATGTAGATTTGAATTACCTTTGATTCTCTGATTTCTTCAAAAAAAAACAGTGATCAATGTGTTGTATAGTAAATTGCATGTTTCTCCAAAACTACAAACTAGGTTTTTCTGAAATTTCTACTCAGTAGCTTTCTATATAACCGACCATTGCACGCGTAAAACTTTGGAGAAACCCAGATCGCGAAACAAAAGTTACGAGATGTTCTTGAGACAAATTTAACTCCGCTCTGAAACCAAATGTAGAAATTACTCCGATCTAATACAATTGAATCCATGAAATAGTACAGCACAATAATTGAAATCAACAACTCTATAGTATATGTTTATTATTCCAATACACTCCATTATATAGGAGATGTATAATAACAATCCTCACAACAACCTTTGTCTTCATATACAACTATACACCCATATGGTTTCAACCTCTCACCAATATAATAATAAAAAAACATTAATTGTTTTATTATTCTAACTTACTAACTTACCACATACTAACCACATTTTACATTTACTATTTACATTTACATAGTAAATTTACTTTCACTAATTTACCATAATAATAATTACACATGTAATTATTATTCACCCATACAAATGGAGCACTAAGATATATTTCCTAACATTTTGAACAATTCTCCTTTTACTCCAAAGGATGGTTCTAAGCCTAGGTGCTCCAAAACCGGGATAATTGAAAACTGATCTATTCCACCTTGTCCATAGGCTTGCAAAAGTGCTTCTTAAATAGATGTGAGCTCCCTTAATAACTTGCCGAGATATTATGGTTTATCGGGGGTGCATGTTTTGTAAATTGGTGGTTGAAACATATGAGGATGTGTCGATTTGTCATGTTGAATGGTCATTGGTTTGCGTGGAATCTTTTCCACGTAGTGGAGATAAATAAGTGAATTACTCGGTGGAATGCCGAGCCAAATGGAATAGTGGGTGGTGAGGTATAATTCAAGACCACATAAAACAAGTTGACCATGGTATAAATGAATGGTGGTGGCATTAGGTAATATGCCACATAGTTTTTAGTGGGGGAATAATGTGGAATGTCCCATGAAAACCATATGCTTCTCCCTCCATTAAATGAACTCATCCATGTGATAAAAAACTCAAATATATACATACATCTCCCACACTGATAATACAAAGATAATATAAGGCATATATCATAAACTTGTGGCAACACCATTGTAAATAAATGGCCGTAAAGACACACCTCCATAAAAAAAAGTGTCGATCTAGTCCACCATTTTTGATCCTGCGCATGTCAAATACTTGTGGCGTAAACCAATCCTAGCATTTTCCCCATACTTCATTTTTGCCATGTGTCACTACATTATTGGCACGTTAACCTGTAGTCCGAACTTTGACCAACGATATCTTCAACACACAAGATCAATTTCCAACATTCTTCATATCGTCGTAAATATCTCAGAATTATCGATTGCATTAACATGATTTAGGGAGATTTAGGGGATGTCTAAAGCTCAAAATTTCCTTAGGAAAACACCTTCCCACTAAGAAGGCTTTTGTCCACAAAAAGCTATTTTTACCCACCAAAAAAATTATCAATCCCCTTACTGCATCTCAAAAACACATACAAGACACTATAAGAATAATAATATGGGTTAATCAAAGAAAAATTTGACTAGCTAGTCAAAATAAATCGATTAGTCAAAATATACAATCATAAGCCATAAAAAGGTAATTGTCCATTGATACTCTACGACCCCGTCAATTTTTGCAAACATCTTGGATCAACATACAAAGACAAACCAATGCCTAAGTAATAGGCGAATGCCTCACTCAATCACTCCGTAGATTGTCATCCCGATGCCACCATAAATAATATATTAGATAAAAAGACTCATTCAATAACATAAAGCAAGTGTCCAACTGATACTCTATGATATGGCCCATCACTTTGAAAATACAATTCCACTAACAATAGATTAGTATAGAAGACATTTAAAATTCCCAAAATAGGCTAGTGTCCACTGTTCATGTGAAATCACAAACAATGCAACATGTAACCATTATGATATAGAATAAACATGTTAGAAATAGACACAAACTTAATCAAGTGAATTCTTTAGTGAAAAATAATCTATCCCCATAATTTGTACTACAAAATAGGATAGAAGTAAACTATCTATACAATGCTGAAATACCCACAAGAGTGAACTTGTATCAAGTGAAAAGATCACAAAGTACACTCTAAAAACCAATTTGTTAGTAAAATCAACATATACTCTAATTGTAACCACAAAAGATAGTTACAATATATTCCAAAACGAGGGACTTAGTAAATGTGCAAACATCATGTATGGGTACAATGAGTTTGTAAGGTAATTAAAAAACAAAATGGTGTAAAAATGGGTCTTACAAGAATCCATACTTTTCATAAATAAAATTAGCAATAAATATTGAAATGCAAGTTCCTAAAAATAGACATTTTCACCACGCCCACTTTGAACTCCGCATACTTCTAATAGAAATCTCCCAAGCTGAAACATGAGTTGTACCCAACTGTACAAGAAACTCAAAGCTAAAATAAGGAGATGTAAATGGAGTATCAATCAAATTTTCAAAGTAATTAACCCGTGTAGTATGGTAAACCTATCCCTCAGCTTTTCTCACCAAATTTGAACTCCAAAACAATTCAAAGCTAAATGGGAAACAATTCCGTACAACAATCAACTAGAATCCCATAACAAAAGCCCTGAATTAATTGCATGCTATAACAATCAAGAGCTATGTAATATAAAGTTGAAAAATTGTTTACCAACCCATGCCAATGGATTTTCATCTATAGGTATCACCTAATCCAGGGTTGTAACATCAACTGATGGTGGATCTAAAACTTCATTTACCTTTGAAAAAGTCTATACTCCATCTTTGGCTTGCCACTACATTGATGGTAAGATGGATGAAGTTTCGACAAAATTTCACCCGATGTCTATCGTTATGACAGAGGGCATAGAAATTCCTTATAACAAAGGAATTATTCTTTCCATCTCTCACTCCTGAATGATGAGATTGGTCTTTCCGATTTTCCTTGTTCTTAAAATGACAATAAATTCTTCAACAAAGTCCTTCTCTTCCAACATATGGTAATAGAATGGTTATGTATCCCATAAAATGTACAAGGAAAGGAATCCATCATTTTATGAATTTCAAAGCATAACTTCTTAAATTGAAAGAGTGGATTATAACTTTTACAACTTTTACTATGCTTATGATTATGGTAAGAACGTGGGTGGAATCACAATACCTCTTTGCCAAACCTTCTCACAAACTCCATCCTCTCGACAAAGAATATCCCGATTCTGCTTCCGAATCTTCCTTTAGGAATAATGGGATATTCTCTTTCTTTCGGAAGCTTGTCTCCCGTTAGCATTCTTAGAGCATTCTCCAATATCCTTTCCCACACTAATAAAACCCAAACATGCAAAATGAGGGAAATCCTTGAGATGTATTGGGTTAGCAATGCCTTGACTATCTTTTCCAAAACCTCTTCCATAAAAACCATCTTAAATAATAATTTGGAACCAAAGACATAATTACTCGAATCCAAAACCGAATGGGAGGAAGTAGAATATTCACATGGTGAGAAATGTACAGTGCACTCTTCCATAGTATCTGCATTTGAAGTAGAAGGAATTACCTTCTTCTAATCACCACACCGCAAACTTATAAAGAGATCATCCTTTGATGCTAGCTAAGTTTTCAATGGATCAAATTGCTCTTTGATGGAATAGAGAGCTTGCATTGTAGGGAATGCATTTTCTTCCTTCACTTGTCTATTTATGCTCTCGAGATCTTCCAATATTTCCCTCTTCAATCCTTTCCCCATGATTACCTATAAACTAAATGATCTCAAAAATACTACAAAAATGTTGAATAAGAAGATGAAGCCAAATATTCTGCACTGATGGGATTAGAAAATAACAAACTCATATAAAAATGTAACTTAAGAAATCAGAAACCAACTATGATACCAACATGATCCATAAACATAGCAGAAATACTTCTACTAAAATAATGTTTACCCAAATATTCAAATTAATCAATTTTAGGACTCTAATCAATCCATTAAAAATTGACAAAAATCTAATTCAAGACTGATCTGAAACTGATTTTCCATTCATTGTTTGATCAAAGCCATCCTAAATTCATATTTCCCTTTTACCAATTTATCGAAGGTATAATGAATGATTTTTAATATGTCAATTATGATTAAAATTACTTATTGAAATGCAGAAATAAAATCAGAAATCAGAATGTAAATTACAACACAAAATTGATAATTGAGTTCGACATGCAAGCCTACGTCTCGAGTTTATATGAACCGATGTATTAAAGTTTACTAAAATTGTAAGTACAATAACCATTACAATTAACAAAATATATCACAACCTGCAAAAATGTACTTCAAACCTTCAAAATACTATGCCGGATCTTAGTAAACATCTTTCACCTTACTAAAGTATTTTGTTGAGGTCACTCCTTAGAAATTTCACAAATAGCGACTTTCTTAGCTTAAAATGGCATCACAAGACTTCCAAAATAGAAAAAGTATTACACCATTATGAGCGTGACATAGTTTTGAACAATTATCCTTTTTAATCTAAAGCCTAGTTCTAAGCCTAGGTGCTCCAAAACTCAGGATAACTGAAAATCAATCTATTTTACCTTGTCCACGAGCCTGCATGAGTGCTTCTTAAATAGCTGTGAGCTCCTTAGTAACTCACAATGCTATTACGGCTTGTCAGTGGGGTGAATGTTTTATAAATTGGTGGTTGAAAAGGCCGAGGATGGGCCAATTTTTCATGTTGAATGGTTATCAGTTTGCATAGAATCTTTGCGATGTATTGGAGATAAACCGGTAAGTTACTCGGTGGACTGCCAAGCCAAATGGAATGGTCAACGGCGAGGTATAATTCAAGCCCATATAAAGCACGTTAATTTTTGGTATAAATGAAGGGTGTTGGCATTGTGTAATATGCCACATAGTGGTTAGTGGGGGAATAATGTGGAATGCCCGACAAAACCATATAGCTCACCCTCCATTAAATGATCTCGTCCAATGCAATAATCAACTCATCGAGTTGTGTGAGCTCATCCAAATGCAATATTACCATACATTGCAATATATAAATACATCTCCCACATTGATAATACAAGGTAATATAAGGTAGATTTAATAAACTTGTGGCAATGCCATAGTGAATAAACAACAACAAAGACATCCCTATGTCAAAAGAGTGTGTCGCTCTCCTAGCTAAGGGCCACTAGCCAACAAATAACAGGACCACCATTTTTGATTCCAAGTTTTGAAGACCGGTGGCGTAAAATAAATTCTTGCATTTTTCCCATACATTATTTTTACCACGTGTCACTACTTGACTAGCATGTTGACCCTTTTTACTATCCAAACTTTGACCAATGATATCTTGAGCACACGAGCTTTGTTTTTAGCGTTCTTGGTATTGTCGAGAAAAGATATCAAAATTATCTATTCCATTGACATAGTTTAGGAGATTTTGGGGACGTATGAATCTAGAAATGTCCTTTGGATCATTGGATGTGGAGATAGAAGAACTAGTAGAGGCTTGATTAGAGGAACCCGAGCTTGTTTTAGGAATGAGCATGTGGTTTAGCTGGTTGGTCATATGACATGCTTTGAAAGGATTCAGTCATCCGGAATGGTGATGGTCTTACCTTCATGTTTGTATTTCGAGACATTGATGAAGAGTGGATGCGATACAACGCATAACGCGTATCCAAGGTATTCCTAACAACATATTATATTGAAACTCTCCCTCCAAAAAGGTAGAAGAGTTCCCAATACACTTATCACTACCTTAATAGGTAGGATAATGGTGCCTAGTGTAGGATAAATAATATCATTAAAGGATTGTAATATTGTGAGTGACTGAGCAACATTGGTATTAGGTAGTTGGAGCTGGTTAAAAGTATGTGATAATATGATATTGATTTTTGTGTTGTTATCGATCATAAATCTCTTAACGAGAGTATCATTGATTTTGGTCATGACAAATAGGGAGATATCTGTCTTCTGGGTTATACAAGAGATCTTGAAATCATCAAAAATGATAGTGGTAGACATTTTGAGGGTGCTGACTAGGTTTACGAATGGTCAGAGATCATTGGATGATACTCATATAGATCAAGGGCTTCAATAATCACCTTTTTATGTCAAGGAGAGGTTTGGATGACTTCTTAAAGAGACATCTTCACAAAGCGCTTCATGAAGTTGGTTAATGATTTTGTTTTTTTACAAAAGAGGTGAATTAGGTCTGTGGAGTGGAAAGGATAAATACCTTTTCCTTGGAAGGGGGTGGAGAAATAGGTGATTTAGATGTAAGAAGAGTGGATACCTTGGGCTCATTTCAATATGAAGTCTTAGGGTCTTTTGTGTGAACTCTTGTAGTTATACGAACAAATTTGATCTAATGGAATGAGTTTTTACTAGAAGAGGCCTCACTTTTGTTGGATGTGGGTGTGATATTGGTCAATAGTTTAGAGAGTACAAGTATAGGGGTTGAGGGAGTTTATTTATTTTTATTTAGATATTGTAGATCCCTAAGGAGAATCCCTTTGTTAGTGAGGATCTGAATGGTAGTGTGGAGGGATTTACACTCTTTGGTAGAGTGTTCTAAAGTGTGATGATAATTACGAGAATGCTTTAAAATTGTACATATAGGGTTTCCACCCTTAAGGGATAGATGATTTAAGAAGGGGTAATGTTATGATAGATAAATTCAGGAGCTTTTCAAGGATTCTTGTATGGTACCCTTTCGAAGATGAGGTGGAAGGAATTTATGTTTCGTCTGATGGATAGGGAAGTAGGGTGGATGAGGTCATTTTATGTGCAACTCATTTTGGTGTTGGTCGAGGGATGATCTTATATTTTGTGACGGTGATTATAAAATAGATGCAATGGAAATTTTGATAGATGCAAAAGAACTAATTGTTTCTATGCCAATGAGGATATAAAAGGCAAGTGTTTCATGGAAACACACCCTTTAGTGTAGCAGAAAAGATATCAAAGGGAGTTCAATGTAACATTATTTTGATTATTTTAAACAATTATTTGGGAAGGGATATTCATTTTAACATGTAAGGACAAGTAGATCTAGAATAAAGCAATGTGTAAAGAATGCAAGCATACATAAAATGTAAACATTATAGGGATCCTTTGTAAAACTAGGTTCGATCAATAAGTGAGCTCACAAATGATTTTAAAAATTAAAGTTTAATCGTAGTACTGTAGTAAATTAGATACATTAGAAAATGCAATAGATCAACATACAATGCCGAAAGTAAAAATAATGAGAGGATAACAGGTGAATTACATGATATCTTAGCCTAAGCTAGAACTGGGTTGGGCTAATAATGGAACAGTCTCAATCTAAACTATGTATGCTTTGTTTGGAAGAAAATGCTTTGAAAATTGTGTTGGGACAATATCACGCAGAAGAGGAAAGTAACTCATGACTCTAGTGTTGGGATAGGATGCCAATGTCCGAGTGATGGATGCAGATCTAGTTCATTCAAGTTACTAACAATGTCATCTTTACTTCACTCTATGTTCTATCCACTTTGTTATAGGTTTATCTTGTAGAATCATGTACCTACACGAAAAACCCTAGATACCTACATAAGGCTCCATCGCACATTAGACTAAATAAAAGATCGATGTCATTTAACTATAATGACCTCGACGGTCACCCCAAATATGATTTTCATAGAGTGCTATACTACATTTCAAACTCTATGTAGTTCTGTGTGTGTGATAGAACTTTTGTCCCTCAAACTAGGTTTCCCCTACGCAACTTGCATAAAGATAGTAGGCTGCAAAAATTTTACCCCCAAGATAACGTGTGTTATGGAATTTAGAAGTTTCTCATTCCTTCACAAAGAATAATGCATTCCAAATGCAGCCCCTTGCTCAAGAATAGGTTCTATAGTTGCTTTAGATATGTGCTTAGTATTCACTTTCTTAGTCCACTTTTGCTTGTCCTTTATGTTTAAGTAGGCCATGTATTAATATGATTCCTTTGCTTGAATTTCAACATTAACAACGCTAAATTCTCAAATATTTTCCAAATTAATCAATACAAGTGTAAAAAGAATAACAAATGGTGTGTCATTTCAAAATATAAGAACACAAAAAAATGGACAAGAGTTCCCATAGGTAATGATAGTTTCGTTGCTATTGTCCTTACTCGACTCTTTTGTCTAGAAATCTCCAAACATAATTCAGAAATGTCCAACAGGATTGTGTAAAACATTATGGGATGTCTAAAATTAAAGGAATAATTATAGAAAAACAAAGGACAAAAGTATGTAAAGATAAAACAATGTCAAATGCATAACAAAACAAGTGATGTCAATGTCTAGTTTTCTCGCTTTAAGAATCATGCATACAATAGCATACTTTGGGACATAACGTAATAGAACTATATGCATATTTTTGTGTCTACACAAACTTTCTTTCCATTTCTCCAAGATAAAACATCTATGATCATTTTCTACCTTTCTACACAATTTTAAATCATAGTAGTTTGGGTTCACCACAACTATTTGGATTGGGAAAATTTTCTCTACGGAAATGCATAGTGGAGAATATTTGTAATTTGGCTATTTCTGGAGATTTCTAAAGTTTAATTTGACTTTTGGAAATTGTATGTTTGCAAGATTTGCCAAAATAATCACAAACATTATTTACGACTCTCATAGCTAAATATTTTTAATATATATATGTTCTTCAATGGATCACTTTTAATCGCCAACCCAATATTTTAAAACATGTTTGAATGGTCACAAATTCTATGAGCCTTAGATCACAATCGCTAACATTTTATAATTTTTTTGGAAATTTGATTAAATTTACCACTTACTACAATTATATGAGTTATTAGCTCACTTTCATGTGGATACTAAAACAATGTTCATACCAAAACATATAAATATTACTTGTTTATATAGGAGTAGGTGCTCCTACAACAAGCTACTTGTTTGCATTGTTACTAAGATATACTTATATGGGGAACGCCATTATCTAGAGTGAAAAATAATGAGAGTTAGTTTTGTTGCATTGATCATATTTTTTCTTGGTCTTCTTAATAATTTCACAAGGAAGGACATCTCCATCTCCTCCACAAACAACAAAGCTACAAAGGGTTCTCTCACCTTGGTTAAAAAGGAACAACCATAAAGTAGTGAGGATAGATCAAATCCTCTTGAGGGTGCTATCTATTTCTCCACATTTGAGTGACAAAGGGCTAGTTAGATCCCATCCCCACTACAAAATGACTCATTATGATCTATCCGTCTCTAAGCTTCTTGCTAAACTTGTGATGCGGAAAATTTAAAAAATGCTATGGAGATTTTCCTGTAAACTTCCTCAACCATATCTCCACTCACGAAATCAAGGACAAGGGGTTTTAGTAGGTTTTTCCTTCAATAATTTGTTTTTTAAATTTTTATTATATTTATCTATCTTCGAACATTTTCGGATAAGTGAATTAGAATGCTAAAGAAATAAATAAATATTGAGACCGAGCTTAAGTATCTATATAATGCAAAAAACAATTCTACCTTTGTTTTGCTTGTATGGAATGAGTGAAAGAAAGATTAGATTTTAATAACATCTACAATCTAGAAAACAATTTATGGAATCAAGGGCTACCATGAAAATTATCAATCTTACAAACTTTACAAACCTTTTTGATAATGGATATTTTACTGTATATCTATCTTGATCTCACCAAGCATTTCAAAGCTTCTCCTACTCAAACAAATTGTTTGATTTGCATAGAAACATGCAGAGCCAGAATATGTAGATAGACGCATCTGATAGTATCCATTTCATCACTCAATTTGTACAGCTACGATTATATACATGCGTAAGAAACAATTAAAATTGTGTACAACTTTAAAGGAGCAACAACTATGGACTAGTGTTAAATCAAGGTAGCTCAATAAAAACATGACATTATTAAGGACCTTCACCTATCAAGCTCAAATACAAATAGATATCAAGTGTACACAAATTTGTCTAAATCTTATTACTTGGTCACTTTTTCATCTTCCCCCCCACCCCCACCACCTCTCTGTTGTCCTTGTTCCAAAAACTTCATGGAGTTCATCTTCAGTGTATTAAATGTGCCCTTGTTTATGTTCTAGAAGTGTTTTGAACTACACTACATATATAATTCATTTAAAATATTGTAAAATTACCTCTATATTAATTTGTACCTTTGAAAATTGGTGCTCAGCTATTCATTGATCAATTTATAATCTCATCGAAAATAGGGTTGTTTTTTATGTAACTAATTGAATAAGTATAGATATATTTAGTTTTATTAACTTATTTTTTCACTTTTTTGTAGGGTATTTGTGATTCTCATTCTCCCGCAAAGTAAGAAAGAGAGTGTCGTCTCTAAACAAACTTCGTGGGTTTCAATATTGATTGAAGTATTTATTCATTTGTTTTATTATTGCATGTTGTGGATTAAAAATTATTGTAGAGAGTGCTTTCATGTTATTTGCTTTTGATTGTTACATTTATATTTAGACTCCAATCCTTTTTCCGAAGTGACATGTGGGGGCATGTGCCTTCACAATGACCCGATTAGTTATGTGCCGAGGGGCTTGTTCCCAATGAGGCCATTCCGGCGTCCCAAGTTGAATGTTAGACTGATCATCGACAAGGCTTTTTAAGTCATTTCATACCTAAAAATATTTTCTAGAACTAACATACTTCTTTTCCCTCTCCAGTTTAATATGATGCAGACTAGAAACACAATTCCCCTCCCTACAACGGGACTGACATTAACTACACCTCGCTTGTAGAGGGAAGAAGAGTTTAAATGTCTTCAATGTGTTGTTAATGTTTTACATCACTGCAAATCCGAAAACCACCTACAATAATGATAGCCGAAATGATTAGAGATTGCCTCCATGTGATGCTAACATCCCCAAATTTTCTCTCAAAATCCGAACGATTGTAGATCATTCACAAGGCTGCTATTTGATTTATTACTCGTTGAGGTAATAAAGAAATTTGGAATGTACCATAACCATTTCAGATTTGTTTATATATGATTACATATTCTGTCTCATTTTAGTTTCATGGAGAGATAGTATGTTAAAGCACCGAGTCATTCTTTCAATCTACTTTGACAACAACACTTCACATTCACTACATTCTTGAGAGTGAGGATTAGCAAAATTACATGTCTCACTTGCATTTGTATTCAATTATTACACAACTAATCTGTTATCTAACATCCCTTCTAATGTATTTCACAACATTTGTTCGCTTTAATAGAAAATTAGTATTGTCAATCACACCCCTTATCAATATCAACTACAAAAGTAATAATTGCCTTCTAAATCTAATAACATATACCATTCAGCATTCACATTGTATTAAACACCTTCAATTGCTAGTATAATTATTTTTAGAAATTTGATTAAATTTACCACTTACTACAATTATATGAGTTATTAGCTCACTTTCATGTGGATACTAAAACAATGTTCATACCAAAAACATATAAATATTACTTGTTTATATAGAAGTAGGTGCTCCTACAACAAGCTACTTGTTTGCGATTGTTAGTAAGAAATACTTATATGGGGAACGCCACTACAATTTTGACCACTCCCGGGTCTGCCAGTACAGTCGACTCGTATACTATACATTTTGAGCAAGCAGCACACGACGAGGATGAGGAGAAAGCCAGTCCACAACTGTTCCCATTGATGGCCTCTGATTAGGATTATATCGAGTGCAAACAAGGGCAATGTTAATCACTTTGCCCATTTCTGTTACTCCACATTTCATAATCATTTTGCAGACTTGCATCTACCAACTCTACTGCATTATGTCCCTCTTTTTCTCTTGTAAGGGTAACCCACTCAGCCAACCCCACAGGCTCTTCTCCCTCCTCCACTATGGCTGGTTTGCCACTCACAAGTTCCAGCAAAACAATCCCAAAACTGAATATGTCTTGCTTCGTCGAGGGTCTCAATCCGGAAAAACATTCTAGGAAAACAATCGTTAAACGTTAATCAAGTAAATAAAACAGTAAATTATAAAATGGAAAAAGAGAAGAATCAAAAGATCCAGCAAGTTACCTGGAGCCATATAACCATAAGTACCCCGTTGAAGACCGAGCTGCTGGTTTGCCCTTCCCCAGTTTTGGGCTGGATATATTGTGCGAGTCCAAAGTCTGCTACACGTGCTACATATTCATCACTGAGCAAAATGTTAGCAGATTTGAGGTCGCAGTGAACAATTGGAGGGTTGCAATGATGGTGCAAATATTTGAGACCTTGTGCCACTCCCAATGCTATGTTGTACCGAGTTTTCCAGTCAAGGCTCTGTGATTTTAAAGCTTCCCGCAAGGAGCCCTTTGCCATGTATTCGTAAATCAGAATGTTTATGTTGCGTGCAGATATGGAACCAAGCAAACGCAAGATGTTTCTGTGGCGGGCGAACATGAGAGCTTTTATCTC
Source organism: Taxus wallichiana var. yunnanensis (assembly GCA_018340775.1). Lineage (NCBI taxonomy): Eukaryota > Viridiplantae > Streptophyta > Pinopsida > Cupressales > Taxaceae > Taxus > Taxus wallichiana. The sequence goes on from CM031237.1 coordinate 119,761,081, forward strand.
CCTGCGATATGTAGGTGTTCCATCGCCATGAAAATTCAACAATTTGGCTGCAACTGACATGGACCCGCCGCCGTCGGAGACAATGACCTTGAAAACTTTACCGAACGCGCCAGACCCAATTACATAATTGTCGCTAAATTCCTCTGTGGCTTCTACAATGTCTTTGTATGTAATTATACGCTGCCCTGCTACAAAATTGATGTTCTCCTCCTCTTCTTCTTCATGTGGGGCAGATCGATTGTTTCGGCAATATATGCAGGCTGTAATTAATATGGCAACGGCAACTATTCCAGCAACAATAATGCCCACAATGGACCTCACCCCCAGGCTATTCTTTTCCACCATGCCTTTGAAGGGCTCCCTTTCTGAGAGGGCGCAGTCAATGGAAGTGGGTGGGCCGCACAGTCCCTCGTTTCCAGTGAAGGCGCTTTCAGAACCTTGAGAGAAAGCTTTTAGGGGAAGGGACCCCATAACCGAGCAGGGTCCAATGATTGAGAGTGTTTTAGCTGTTTTTGGAACCTTTGGTAGAAACTTTTTTGCTCATAAATTAAATGAAAAGTGACATAAATATGTTCAATTTTTCCTGAGTTATTGTGAAATTTATTATGTATTGTTATTTCAATATTGAAGTGTAAATATATGACATTCTCACCAAATAAAGATCACATCTGCAAATTAATACATTACATATTAATATCAAGAGGTTATTTCAACATCAACTACTGGTGCCATTTAAGTTTTTTAAGGCTCCAACATGTACAATGTTAAACAATTATTTGTGCAGTAATAAATATATTTGCTTTCAATACTAAATTCACTTGCTTACATCATATTATATTTTTATGTACATACATCTATCCTAGTAACAAATTTAAAAGGCTCATCAAAGTCCAACTATTTATATTGATTTTGACAAATTCAAATCCATATCTACAATTTATTCATCCAAAATCTCCCAACCTCCAATGTCATCTTCTATATTAAATGCAAGCACCTGCAAACAAGAAAAGTGTTGTAAGGCTCACTATTTACAAAAAAATCACAATTAATGAAGGATTGAACAAGATTTCAAAAATATAATTAATAATTTCACAATCAAAGTGATGTATTTCCCACTCCATCTCCACTTAACTCTCTCACCCAATAGAATTCGAGTGCATGGATCAACTAAAGTGTCAAATATAACAAATAAATTGTTTTATTTACTTTACCAATCCATGTCAAACTCCTTAGCCAATAGAAATGAAGCACACGGATCAAACATGGATCCAAATTTCTCACTAAAATCTATAAATAGTAGAGTTGAGTCGAATACTTCTTTCCCATTCAAAAAATATTTCATGTTGATTTACATTTTTTGTGTGAATAACTAAAACTTACTTGTTCACCGCCGATACAGTTTACATCTTCTTGTTGTGCAAAGGTTGCTAACTAGCCAGGGGCAATCTCTTCCATGTTGTGCAAAAGTTGCTAACTAGCCAAGTGCAATATCTTCCATTTCCTATTTATTTACATCTTGGTAATCTTGTTCAATCCTTCATTAATTATATTGTATAGAAGTTTATATTGTATAGATAGATTACCATTAAAATTGTTATGAACAATAATGGCTGATTTAAATAGTTTACAAGCAAATGACTCATTATTATTCGTAACAATTTTAATGATAAAATCACTAAATATACGGAATCCTATGTTTTTCAATTGATCATTTGTCATTATTCATAACCTGCTCTTTCATGGAAATAAAATATTTACTGCAGTTCTGTTAAAAATATACTGCAGTTTTGCTAGAAATTTACTGTAAGTTTTGCTTCAAATATACATGCATTTAAATAGTGTATAGCATGTTGTAATTTCAAGCCATTATTGGATTGGCAGAAGCATTTCAGAAAACTTGAAACTATAATTTCTGGCCATTATTGGATTAAATTAAGTTGTCCAAACTTTAAAGCAAAGGATTTGAGAAAACATGCAAATGATGGACGTATTTTCAAAAACCCTATATTAATATCAGTTTTGATGCAGAAACAAAATCATTTTGCTCTCTAGACAAGATATTTCTGAACATAAAACATGTGTAATTGTTAACTTTTTCATACATAATGTGACATGTGGAAAATAACCTATACAAAATGTGAAAAATGTAACATTTGAACTAGTGACCGATAACTGTCCAGTTTTAGAACCACTTGTTATCAATTTAATGCTTTATAAATGCTTATTTGTTTGGTAAATGGTGCACATTAAATATTGTCAGCTGTAATCAATGTCACATATCACTGATCACATGGGAATGCATTTATTTCTGCCAGGTGTTTAATTGTGTTTAATTGTGTGGCAGAACTACTTGTGTTGGGACGGAGTGATCGGCCACGTGTTGGGCAGATTTCATAATGGCGCGTGCAAATTGATTTCAACAATGAGGAAGTTTCAACTTCTATGCCATCTCCTCCCTCACCTCTTCCAAGCGAGGTGGTGCACTATTATGCTAACACATCGGAGTGGGGAGATCATGATGCAAATGGTTTAGATACAGGAAATTTTGAAGGCATGATGACTTTTAGCGATCAAAGAGAACCAAGAGGTGATCTGCGGACCAAGATGAGAACAACCAAGCATATAAACCAATAAGCAAATTCTTAAAACTGCCAATTGAGAAGGTTCACACCCATGTACGGCTAAATGATGATGCAATTAGAATTGGAAGGCAATCTCAAATACTTACCTCTGATGACTACTTGCATTTACTTCAAGAACAAGAGACAAGAAAAAAGAAATTGAAGATTTGAAGGCAAGGAAAAGGGAGCAGGCAAATGAAAGGAAAGCACAAAGGTTAATAGAAAAAGAAAAGAAGGGGCAACTTAAAATTGAAAGAGAATTGAAAAGGCAGAAAAAGGAAGAGGCACAGTTACAACGAAAAAGGAGAATGAGTTGAAAAAGGAGCAGGCCAAAATCTCCAAAGAGCATGATAAAAGGATGAAGGAATGGCAACAACGACAAAAGGATTCTGACCGACAAAATAGGCGATTGAGTAGTCCCTCAAATCCCCTACCTGATCAACATCATATTTTGTTGAGCATGTATAACACATTCATGCCTGCTTTTTCTTCCATTTTTAATAACCAATCTAATTTCCTGCCCATCTTCTCCTACAAGCAATGTTACAAATTCGGAATTTTAGATCAAGCGTTGTTTAGTCGGACGCCAACTTTCGTAAGCTAATGCAAATGTTCTGGTACACCTCCTACCATGCTACCTCTGCAATTCAATCAATCGAATGCTACCACATCGAGAATCACAAACGGTGCAACCTCCACCATTTCCAGGATTTTGGCCAAACTATTAAGTGAAAAGTTGTACAAATTTTGGTTTACATAACCTTCTTAGTAAGCATTAGTAAATTTTGTCGAGCTTGTACATTTTGTCGAAAGCGAATGAAGTAGATATTGATAAATGTTATATATGTAATTGAATGCCTTAGCAGAGCGAGGTGAAGTAGATATTGATAAATGTTATATATGTAATCGAATGCCTTAAAGCGGTCAAGTAGATATTGATAAATGTTATATATGTAATCGAATGCCTTAGTAGCGAGTGAAGTAGATGTTGATAAATGTTATATATGTAATCGAATGCCTTAGCAGTGTGAAGTAGATATTGATAAATGTTATATATGTAAAACTTTTGGAACCCATCTTTCTGTAATTTTCTCGGAGTAATGTATATAATATTTTGAAATGGAAAACAATATGCTTTGTAATGGTATGTCAAAGAACTCGAGTTTATGCCATTCAATCTAACAATTGCACATAATATCAATAGGGAAGGGACCCCATAACCGAGCACTCTAAGTTTGAGGGTGTGTATAGACATGTAAGTGCCTGATTAAGCCTTTGAAAAACCATCAATCGGATAGACAAGGAATTTAAAAACATAAATATGTGAAATTTATAACTTGTTCATACCTAATGTGCATTGTGCATTGTGAAATTTGCAGAAGTGATCTTTATTTGGTGAGAATGTCATATATTTACACTTCAATATTGAAATAACAATACATAATAAATTTCACAATAACTCAGGAAAAATTGAACATATTTATGTCACTTTTCATTTAATTTATGAGCAAAAAAGTTTCTACCAAAGGTTCCAAAAACAGCTAAAACACTCTCAATCATTGGACCCTGCTCGGTTATGGGGTCCCTTCCCCTATATCATTACCATATCTAAAATATTGTTTTCCATTTCAATATGTTAAATACAATATTCCAGAATATTACAGCAAAGAAAGGTTCCAAAAACAGCTAAAACACTCTCAATCATTGGACCCTGCTCGGTTATGGGGTCCCTTCCCCTATATCATTACCATATCTAAAATATTGTTTTCCATTTCAATATGTTAAATACAATATTCCAGAATATTACAGCAAAGAAAACTTCTCGCTGTAATTTTATGAAATATTGTATCTAAAATATTGAATTCGGAATTGTGTTTATTATGGCATGTTTTGTGAAGTTCAGAGATTCTAAAAATATTAGTAATTTCTTTATTTGATATTAACATCTCATTCAATCTCAATTCTTTAAAATAGATCATTGCCTTAGCAAGGTCACAGTCGACCTTACCTGCTTGAATGGAACTTTAATTCTGCGAAGGCGATGCATGGACATGTTAGTGCAGTGGGAATGCCGTCACTTTGCAATTGTTACTTTAGAAACCCATGAAACTCCTATCGAAGACGTGAAACATGTGCAGCTGCAAGGGAAAGACATTTTTGGTTGTGTGAGTGAGACAAAAATACAAATTTATTCGATGTGACTTACAAAATTCCTGCAGAGAAATTAGTGTCAACAAATTAAAATTTCTTGTTAAAAGATAGTTCAAAGAAGAAGTATTGTCGAATTCCCAAAATATAATGTGTTTAAAAACACATTTTTGCATCTTGTTTTTACTGAGATACGGTTTGTGCTCTGCTCATTTTAATGATGCCTCCATGAGAGCCACCGGAGAGATCTTTGAGCTTGTTGGGGTGCAGAGTTTATATGTTTAAGAGATCTTTGCTACACAGGAATCGGGAAAACTAAGCAAACGGTCCAATCTGCAGGTGTAGTCTCTGATGACTCAATCAAAAGATGCGTTTATGACTGTTTTAGAAAATGAAGGAGCACAGATTGACCAGCATCCTGCAAACAACCTTCACACAATCAGTCTTAAAAAAATGATGGTCACCATTCATATTTCCACAGCAAGATTGAAGACATGAAAATAATGAGAATACAGTAAGGGCAAATAAACATTCTTGCGCACAAACCTGATTATATTGTATCTTGTTCATGTCCAAGGCAGTCTTTCACAATAAGGCAGGACCTATAGATACAAAAACCCAAACAAATCATAGGTCATGCTGGTAGATAATTTTAATTCTGGCTATGGAGTTAACAATTGCCCCAAATAGTTTAAAAACCTCCACTTCTTACATTTAACTCTGGATGTTGAACTCATGAGCAGCCGCAGCATTCTTAACCCTATAAAGGGTTTGCTTAGGGCCAGAGGAGTGGCAATCAGAATTAACTCTGCTATAATTTTGCCCTCGATTCTGCCTGTAGTGGTGCTCCAGCTGATGCTTATTACTGTCATTTTTAGCTTCCCACTGGCCACGAATGACTCTGGTAACTGTAAAATTCTGCCCATTGCGAGGTGGATCAAACACCAATGGCAAATAGTTGTCTGTGTCACATTCAAGCCTGGCATTTCGAAAGTGATCTTCTAGAAGACGTCGGCCCTATGAAATAAACCCAGAACATTATGAAACCCTAGAACAATCTTTATGTGAATGATTGTTACATACAAATCTATAAGAAGATAATGGCAAACAATTTGTTGCCAAAACCCTATAAAATAACTTGCAGAGAAAGAACACAACGCACCTGGAGTCTGGCATATGTGATTTCGCAAATCTTTTTGGAATTAAATATAGCCCATTGGTGCATGTGGAATTCTCTGTACAGAACTTCCATGTAGCTTTGGCAGAAGTAAAATTTACAAATGCATAGCCCAGATTACATCTATTTCTGCAATCCACAACAAGCAACCATAACTGTTTGTTACCAATTCTAAAACAGCAGACAATGGAAGGTGATAGATAGCCTGATGCGTAACATACTTGAAATCAATAGGCAAATACACGAAGTCGTATTCTGAGAATGGTTCATTCGCCTCCATGATATTTTGATTGTACTGCACGCGCGATGTCTCTCTAGAATATTCAGAAACATATCCAGACTGCAAAAAAATACAATATCATGGGCACCATAAGCATAAACCGCTGAAACACCGTTCCAAAATCCAAGACAAAAAAACAATAGACGGCATGTTTTTCCGACATTCCTGGTAACAGGGAATGACACGATGAAAACAAAATAAAATGGGGCACTTACTCGTATTTATTGGGAATATTTTTATCATGACGGTTGTTCTGGCCTGTGCGCTGTTCGATAGTGCTTCGCCCTCATCAAAAGCAAATTGGGAACTGTTTTCACCCGTGATTTCATCGAATGTTCTTGCGCCGCCACTGGGAGCGTGGCCTCAACGCACATAACCCTTCCACTGTCTTGGCCATACCCCAAGCCTGTCTGAATCTGAGATGTGTTGCTGTAGTTGTTGGTTACACCTGCCCGTGAAATTAATCGGAAATTTTAATCTAAGGACGTAACAAAGCATCGAAGCAAACGCGCATTATTTTAGTCTGAATGCAATACTTACCAGCTTGGTGGGTGCAAAATTGATCGACGTTGTTCCATCTGAAATTGTCTATAATCTGTCTGTGACGAGGAGGACGATGGTGTACAGGAGTAGCAGGGCCTCTCAAAGCTCGTCTACCCAGATGACTGAACTGGATCTTCACTCGCTTAGATCCAATTTCCTGCTCGTCCAGGGCCTCTTTGGCTTCATACGCCTCCCTCACGTCGAAGAACTCCACGAACTTCACTTGGTTGTTTAATGGAGGCGAGTGTCTTACGGCCTGATCTCTGCAAGCGGCGGTGCGCATGGCGGAGGCGAGCTCTAGAACCACCCGTTACCACCATCTTCTTCCACCATTCCAGGCGCCATCTTCTCCTTGCAACATGGATAACTACGCATTCAACCACTTCTGCCACACCATTAAGCACCTGGCGAGAATGAATGCATTCCCATGTGATCGGCGATAGGTGACATTGATCACAGCTGCCAATATTTACTGCGCACCATATCCCAACGAAATAAGCATTTATAAAGCATTAAATTGATAACAAGTGGTTCTAAAATTGGACAGTTATCGGTCACTAGTTCAAATGTTACATTTTTTCACATTATGTATATGTTATTTTCCACAATGCACATTAGGTATGAACAAGTTATAAATTTCACATATTTATGTTTTTAAATTCTTCGTCTATTCGATTGATGGTTTTTCGAAGGCTTAATCGGGCACTTATATGTCTATATACACCCTCAAACTTAGAGTGCTCGGTTATGGGGTCCCTTCCCTAGCCGAGGAATTCTTCCTGCAATTCATTAAATGAAAAGTTGAATTGATAAAGACTCGCCATGCTTACCAAAGTTGCCGGAATTCGACCAGAGAGTTGGTTGTGTGAGACGTCGAATGATTCAAGAATCACCAAGTTTCCAATTTCGGGTGGAAGAGATCCTGATATTCTATACCAACTGAGATTCAAACCAGACGTGAGATGCACTAGCTTCCCTAATTCCCTCGGAATGGACATCTCAAGCCTGTTTCTTGACAGATCCAGTTGTATCAGGCTGGAGCAATCTCCAAGAGACTTTGGAATGCTTCCGGTCAGATTGTTAGAGCTTAAATCTAAGTAAAGCAAGTATCCCAAATGTTTGCAAAGATGCAGGGAATATCGCCTTCAAGAGAGTTCCTGCTCAGATCTAGATTTTCTAGATTACCGAGGCTTGAGATTTGGGATGGAATCTTTCCGCTAAGATTATTGTTGCTTACATTGAGTCTGCCCAGGTTAATGAGATCACCAATTTGAGGAGGAATATGTCCACTGATGTTATTCCCACAAAGGAGGAGATTGGTGAGATTTCTGAGTTCACCTATCTTGGCTGGTATTTCTCCATGAATGTTGTTAAATGAAAGCTCAAGATAGTACAGAGAAGAGAGATAAGAAATTTCAGCAGGAATGTTGCCCGTCAAATTGTTGTTCTGCAGACGAACTCTTTCCAAGGAGACACAATACTTGAAAAGCTCAGAAATGTTTGCCACTAACGAATTATTAAAGACGGCAAGAATCTTAATCTCCATTGCTCTGCATATTCCGGCAGGAATTTCACCGCTCAATCTATTTGAATCGGCGACTAGGACCTTAAGTTTGCTGAAGCTTCCGAGTGCAGCAGGCAACCGACCTTCTAATCTGTTTTCACCAATATGTATATCACTAAGATTTGCAAGAAAACCAATTCCTTCCGGCAAGGTACCCTGTAGTTGGTTCTGTTGCAAATCTAGAACTTGTAGGCTTGCAAGATTTTCCAAAGAAGCAGGAATAGTCCCCGAGAGATTATTGTTGGACAAACTTAGATACGTCAACCTTTTCAGGCTCCCAATTTGATAGGGCATGCTGCCTCTAAGATTGTTGGAATTTGCATCTATCTCTTCCAAAACAGACATGTTCCCCAATTCAGCGGGAAGGTTTCCCGAGAGGCGATTCCTGTAGATCCATAATATTTGGAGATGAGATAGAAGGCCAAACTCTCTTGGAATGGGACCATCTATATTTGAATTACAAGCCGCAAATACCTGTAGAGCGCTGCAATTTGCAATGCTTGGAGGGATGCCACCATTTAGTTGGTTTTCAAAGAGATATAACTCTTCCATTCTTGTCAATTTGCCGATTTCCCATGGGATTCCGCCTCTCAAATTGGAGGCGGCAAAGCTCAAAAGTGTAAGCCTAGTATAGTTCGCGATTTCAGGTGGTAAGAAGCCTGTAAAATAGTTCCAACTAGCTCTTAGAACTTGAAGATTTGCAAGCTTACCAAGAGATGCAGGCACTTGCCCAGACAGATTGTTATCATATAACAAAAGCTCCGACAGGCCTGATAATTCACCCAACTCCGGAGGAATGAATCCAGAGATACTATTCGAACTGAGATCAAGAAGAGTGAGAAGGCTGCAGTTGACGAGACTTGATGGGATAACACTAGTTAAATGATTAGCTGAGAGATTGAGCTGCCGAAGTCCGCTGCAGTTCCCTAATTCAGGAGGAACATGTCCATATATATTGTTGTTTCCAAAATCGAGCTTCTCCAAATGGTTAAGCTTCCCAATTATTAGAGAAATATGGCCGGCCAATTTTTTGTTGGGGAGAGAAAGTGAGATAACCTTGCCTTTTCTGCAATTGATTCCTTCCCACTTGCACGGATCAGAAGAGGCGTTAGTCCAGTCTGGCAGGGAATCAGTAACACCGCCCAATAGAGAATCCTTAATTTGTAACAGAATGGCCCCATCTTCTTGAAGCCCGTATGCACTGCTATTTAACAATGCTAGCCCATATAAACTCAGATATAAAGTAAGTACAGATACAAATATATTACCCTGACTGCGGGAAACAAATAATATATTAAACATCATGAACAATCTAAGCGAGAAACAAGCACCATCACAGCATCGTGGGATCTTATTAAATACTGTAAAAGTTATTGCGTTCAAATGAATACGGTCCACCTGTGCATTGTGACTGAAGCTGGAATTTGGGAACAGTAACTGTGCTATCCGTTCAACTCATAGAAAAGACCGGCCTTCCATTTCCACGGGGCAATGAAGTAGCATGAATTGACTTGCTAATAAAAATTTATGTCAAAAGCGAGTGCTTGCCTTTCATTTTTATTCATGCGTGTTTGAAGGATTGCCACTAGCAGGAATTGACTTGCAAATTAAAAATTATGTCAAAACGTCATAAAAAAAAATTATGACACTAGCATGATTTGACTTGCAAGTTAAAATTTATGCCAGAAGGGTATGTGTTTCGAAGGAGTGCAACTAAGTAGCAAGTAGGTATTGACTTGCTAATACAAATTTATAGCGAAAGCACTCTTGACTTGCTAATACAAATTTATAGTGAAAGTGAGTGCTTGCCTTTCATTTCTATTTGGACGTGTTTGAAGGATTGGCACTAGTATGAATTGACTTGCAAATTAAGATTATGTCAAAAGGGTAATACCTAGGGGCAAGTCAAGGAGGCTTGCCTCAACACAAAGATAGAACTAACACACTAAGGTTCGCCAATAGAAACCTCTCAAAAATGACTTCACGATATAAAATGTTTCTTGTGATGAACCCTTGTCCATCCCACACCATCATTCCCGGAGATGAAGAACTTAAAACAATTCATCCTTACCGGTCCCAAGAATCACTTCAATCTTCCCATTTAATAAATCCACCGTCTTACCATTAAATGGCTGGCTTTTACCTTTCATTTGATGCCCTACATCCCCCAAGCAGTGCACACTAAATTCCAAACAGTCCATTGATGGACATAATTTAAAATTCTGGGGATCCCGCCCACCCAACCAATCCTCCATGTCACCTTGACCCAACTCCACCCTTCTCCTCCGTCGAGCTCCCATCTACCACGGTTCGAGATGTCTCACTATGTAGCTCCCGAACCATAGCGGGCAGGGAATCATCGCAAGCTATCAGGGAAAATTTTGTAGTCATACCAATATGCCCACCATATGCACCGCCAACCAGCTCCTCCCGCACGATCAACCATCATAGCCTTGTCACACTCATGGTCATCCGCACTTTGATAGAGGACAAAGGGATTAGAGTTACTTTCCAGTTAGTCTCCTCTTCGTTTGTTTTCCACACCTCCCTCGAAGAGACATCATCCATTTGGGTGATTGTAGACTCTCGTAGTGGCGTAGTATTCGAGCATAACATCTTCTACTCATACCTAACCCATCTACACTTTTGCATAAGATAAAGTAACTTTCCACTTGAATCTATTGTTCTCATCTCACCTTATCAGGAGTCAAGAAAATTCTTTTGGGTATTTTGGAACCCACATGGACATTAATACACAAACTAGCGAGACAAATCGACACGAGATTTATTCTTGGATCAACACCTATTAGCACTCCCATGACTCGGTGATCCCCCAAAAAGTTCTGGTTCCCATAATTCCATGGGCGAGTAGGTAGGTTGATCCAATAAGAAAGGGCTTGAAAAGTAGAATCATGAGGCATACATGGCTCCCAATGGTGAAGGCCGAGAGAAGCATTTCCATGAAACCAAAGAGCCCCGAAAAAAACTTTTTGTGTCTTCCTATCATTTTGGAAGCTAATTAAAAGAAAACCTTCTTGAAGTGCCCGACATAAAGCCTACTGACTCATTTCCTTCGGCACCAATCTCTCACAAAATCAATGTTCGGTCTCATGCCTACAAACCTCGCCAACCAACATGAATCTAAGTCTTGTTTTTGCTTTGTCATGATTGATCTTAGAACTTAACTGTTGTTGTTCTACATCTTTCCAAGATGGAAATTGCTTGATTGGTTCCTTATGTGCATCTCCAAATAGTTTCACACCTAAGTCATACCTCCTCCCGTCATCATGCTTACTCCTCAAATTAATATTAAAAATTATTAATTTTATAATAATTAATAAATTTTTGTTATAATATATAATATTTTATTATACAATATTAATTCTAATATACAAAATTTATTATTAATTATAATACAATCTTAATTACAATAAATTATAATATAATAAATTCATTGTAATTTATATTATATTTTAAATTTTAATATATGAATTATTGTACTATTATATATAATGGGTATCGTATCCATGATCTTTCTACAATTTTTGTGTGGATATTTTGATTTAAATTGTGAATCCAATTTTGTGGAGTCCACCTACATTTTTTTGTGAAAACATTAAATGTGAAAAAGATAGTGAAACATTTACAATTAAAATATTGTGAAAGTTTCACAATTTAATAATCATAGCACTTTTCATAATTGAATTGTTGTTACCTATTTACAATTGAATATTTGAGATAATTTGTATTTTTCAAATAATATATAGTTCTACAACATTAAAATTGATAGATATCCTAAAATATAATCAACTTATAGGTCTCTTATTAATTTAATGTTGTATTATATCTTTTTTTAAAAAAATTATATGTTATAATTATATATTATTATATTATGTTTTATATTTAAATAATTAATTTTCACATTATAGACTTTTAATTATTTTACAATATTACAAAATAAATGTTTTCATTTGCAATAAAATTTATATTTAATAAATAAATAATAAATTAATAAAAAAATTAAAATTATTATGCTGTAGAGGCATCTTCATTTATATATATATATTGAGTTGAGGAGTACGATGTTGTATTATATATATATATATATATATATATATATATATATATATATATATATATTGGTGTAATTATATGTATATATATTGAGTTCGAGTCGATGTCATGCAAGTGAAATATAAGGGCCCTCACTTTTAAATAATTACATAAGAATAGGGGTCTCGCTTTTAAATAATTACATAAGAATATGGCTTTTAAATTAGATTAATGTCGTGCCCGTGAAATATAAGGGCCCTCACTTTTAAATAATTACATAAGAATAAGGGTCTCGCTTTTAAATAATTACATAAGAATATGACTTTTAAATTAGATTATATAGTTAAATAATTTAAAGGTAAAAACACTTTAGTAAATTTAATTTGTTAAATTATTGAGTGTGGGGAAGTAAATTATTTAAAAATTAAAGTAAATAAATTGTTTAAACATGTAAAATAGACTTTAGTAATTTAATTTGTTAATTTAAAAACTATATAGTGGAAAATTTAAAATTTTATATTTACTAGAAATCACATGTGTACAATGCAATGTGTGAATGCCGAATGGTAGATGTTATTAGATTTAGAAAGACAATTATTAATTTTGTAGTTGATGTTGATAAGGGGTGTGATTGATGATACTAATTTTCTATTAAAGCCCGAACAAATGTTGCGAAATACATTAGAAGGGATGTTAGAGAATAATTAGTTTGTGTAATAATTGAATACACATGCAAGTGAGACATGTAAGTTTGTTATTACTCACTCTCAAGAATGTAGTGAATGTGAAGTGTTGTTGTCAAAGTAGATTGAAAGAATGACTAAGTGATTTAACATATTATCTCCGTAATGCACCAAAAATACCAACACAAGAACAACACGGTGAAATACAGGATAACTTTTTTTGACTCAACACGACACAACATGTCGTCACGAGGTTACATCCAACACTTGGAACCACTTGTTACGGGAAGACCACAAGGTCAGCGGACGTTCACACCTATCAAAGACAATACACTTTTTTTTTTTTTGACATGACAACATAGAGGTCCATCCACGAACACACTAACAGCTAGGGCCATCCACAATGAGATATTCTTGAGGGTCATTTATTTTAAAAAAACATATTGCAATTCTTAGTTTACGTTTTCAATGATGCTCAAGGTATGATTCATATAATTCATCTTACCAAGCTAAGTTGATTCTTTTACACTTTGAGTAATCATCTTTAATCTTTTCTATTACGACATTCATTTGCTTAATTCGTTTTTTTTTAGAGAAGGGGGTAATTTAATTTCACAAGGCCATCTATTAACACTTACGCTCTAGAACTTGTTCATGCCCATATGACAACAGGGGTTCACGTTCAACAACTTAAGAGAAAATTACGAGGTACCTTGGATAAAGTTAAAGGAAGAAAGTCAATTGAGTTCATCCTTGAGACATCATTAGTTCTTATTGAGGTTTAAATGGAGCTTGAGGTTTTATACGTAATTATTAAATATTTTACTTAGGCTTCACTGGATGATTTTACAAAAGAAAACAATTTACCTTTCAAATGGTTGAGAAACAGATTACATGGCTTCGAAACCGATTCCTCCTATTTATTAAATCTTATTATCTTACAACAACTCACAATTCATTTCATCTTAGGATCATTTTAAGGATTCACCAAAGAAAGGATAATGTTCGCTAGTGTAGCTAAGGATATCAAGTTATAAAATTTTTACTTCACAAGGGATGGTTTCATTTTGATCACTCATGGACTTATTTGATTTCAAGTAGATCACCTCTACCTTTATTTGTTGAATATAAAATTATTATTTTTTGTTTAGCTTCTCTAAGGGTTAACCGACTCATTTTTCTTTACTTAAAAAATATTGTCGCTAAGTCTTAGAAAGATTTAACTTAATAATTTATTCTCAAGATCAAAGTTTTACAATACTCATATCAATGTAAAGATTGAATGCCATTTCTCACAAGGATAATTTCAAGCTTAACTACACAGAAACAAGACACTTTATTTCACCATTACCAAACAATACAAGGCAAGAGGTCAAATCAACTCTCTTTACAAGCAATGTTACACAATTTACATCACATTGGACATTTTTTTTACAAGGAACTTCATAATGGTACAGATGAAACTTTTACACTCTTTTCTTCTATACTACTCGCATAATCCATCTGCACAAATATTAACTAAAGTCAGTTCGCAAGAACTGAGCATGTTAAGGCTACACAATGCAATAATAAGCTAACAATTAACAATATCAAGAAAAGAATATTCTAAATTCAGAAATGGATTAAAACACAACTCACAACTCCAATATTAATCTCATGAGAGAGAAAACTAAATCATCCAACAAGGAGAAAGTCCAAATACTAGCAAGAACAAAATTACATAAATCAAGGCAAGACCTCATGGGTTGGAAACAAGAAAGTCAAGAGTGTTGATATCTCCTTCATGTAATGCTATGGGTTACGTGATAGGAATCTAAAATTTACTCCATCCAACTAAAGGGGTCCAAGAGAAGACAAGCGTAATAATTATGATCGTAGGCGCGAAGCAGAAATGACGTTATCCAAATCTTCCAGGGCTCCAAAGTAATATGGGTTCGATGCCCTTAAAAGAACGCAACTATAGTTTTGGTTTTAACCAAGGAGTTTACCACTACCTCCTTATCAGATTTCTTAAAACGTAGTACTAGTTAACCAAAACAAAACCACTTTTCCAAAAGCGTACGAAAGGGACACAGAAAGGGTCATTATTCTACCAACAAACCCTATCCTAATCATCAACTTCTCTACATAATATAAGGGAAGACTAAACCCAAAAGTCGTTAATAATTTTTATATAATTCAGGCAATGCCAATAAACATTAAAATAAAATAAAAATTGATTTCCCTAACAAGGCCACAAAATGGGACCTTTTAGTAACCAAGTTTGAAGTATAAGGTATTCGAATTCGAAAACAAAGGGATTCGATACGCAGAGGGCAAAACACCAACGATGCCCCAGGCTAAAAAAAAAAACCTTACCACGAGTACAAGCACAACCAAGAACCAATGCACATAACTATCAGGAAGGTTACGCAGTGCGGTCAGGGCTAGAAGTTCTATAAACTCCTTGCCAAAGGTATAGAAGATGGGAAATTTTACCCGATCCATGTGGGCTTATCGAGGAAAGTCTTAGCAAATATCAAACAGATAGATATAACAGCCACCTATGATATTATCACTGAAATCAACTGTCATCTAACAGGAAACGAGTTCACGAGTCCAGTACCATGGATTCACCTACAACTTTTGTTTCTGTCCAGCTAGAGATAGCTTGCTTGCGACCCTTAATAAAATAAAAGTAGAGATTTCATTCAGTTAAACTTACAATGTTTCCCCTTGCTTTAATCAAACAAGAGTTTACATCAAGAAATAGGTATAGTAATTCTCTCAACACGTGGAGGTCAAAATAGATGCCAGGTTATCCCTCATCTAGACTAGGTACAACAGTCAACCAAATACAGTTCTAAAACAAACCCCAAATGCCATTTTTTTTAATCAAACATAAAGGAAGGAATGCCCACAGGCTTAAACAAGTTTCAGAACACAACGTCACTATTAATGTACCTTCAAGCAAAACAAGAGAGCCCTAAATAGGAAATGCGTATTTATTCAACCAAAAGAGGTATGTAGGCTTAACCTTCTATTTAGTAACCTTCAATTATAATTACCATCACATAATTCTTTTTAAGAGAAAGTCATATAAGCAAACAAAACTCAATACTGTTTCCTTCCCTACGAACTAGACTACATCACTCAATATTGCAGTAACCCATTTAGACAAATATGAAATAGAGTAAGCTATAAGAGAGGAAGGAACATTCCAAGCAAAATCAGCGAAATTGGAATAAGATTTAAAGGAACAACCACACAATTAGGCGCAAAGTGATATAAACAACCACGAAAACATCTAGTCTAGGCGCCATTCGAGGAAAGAAAATTCATTTCAAGATCTTTGAAAGAAGGTAGAAAACTATTACAAGGAGTAGATTTAACATGCCTGGTTTAAAAACGCCATCTCCATATGCATATGATTGTTTCAATGCCATTGCTTGCTTTAACCCAAAGTGCTTTGCGAGCTCGAGCTAGCGCCACAATCACGCGATGAAAAAGCGACTCTGAACCAGCCCCATGATTTGAAGCTCGGACACAAGACATACCGATTACATCACGCTCCACAGTTACGAAAGGCATCAACCGTGATGAAACAACCTTTTCCTTCATCAGTTCGGGACAACATCAAAATCTCGGTGAAAACATTCACTCTCAACTCTTGTATTTTCTATAATTCTCAATCCAATTCTCAAACACCTTTCTTATCTATTTAATCATGATTCCACACAACACTAACTCACTCTTGAAAAGAACCTCGAGCCACCCTTCGACTTCCTAAGTTGACCTTTCAATCTTGAAAACTCAAGAAGGTCGGTTCACCTTTCTAGCAAGTTCAAGAGAGGGAATGTCAAAAGACAAGAACTATCTTTTGCACTTCTTCATCGAGTTAGGAGCATTTTGAGGATTAGAGCTCGATAGAGACTCACCACTTCTCTATGACCCAAGTTTGAAATTAGAAGCGTGAACAACATTTGCTTCCCATTATTGAGATATACGACTTTAGCGTCTACCCGATTGTGATTCGAACTTGAAGATAATGTTGCCATTCTACAAGATTCCAGAGCTTTCACGTCTTCCTTAAGTGTTATAGACTCAACTTTTACCTATTTCCTTGAAAAGGCGATAGACTTACATTCTTTGGTTCTTTTTTATTTTTGTGTTTTGAAAGGCTTTGAGCACATCGAGGACCCCCTTCATGTTTGATTATGCATAATGATGGAAGAGTGGCCTTACTCAAGCGGTTCCATTCTGGTTTGATTAACCAATTTGTTGAAAACCTCAAAACATAACTCTGCATAAAAAAATAACTCATACGCTTGCTTCGACCACGAGAAGCGTATTTATCATCCTTTCACTTTGAACTTCGAAAGTTTAGTTCCTTTTGTGATTTCAAAAATCCGGTGCATCTTGAAAGATTACTCAAAACCCTAAAAGCTGTCTCTGAGTCTCCTTTTGCATAAAAACAAGCTATTCTGACGATCTTGGCATGGAGATAACTTACATTATGGTTACCAACAAATTTAATCAAACTCCCGGAAGCACTTCAAAGTTCGTTTGTGCTGGTCTGCGAGAAAATATCCTGCTTTACCTTCCTCTCCCAAGACATTTTCTCCAACATTGCATAGATCCCGCCCAGTGGGGTGTGATCATCCCCTTACACAAAAGCATGCACCATTTTATTGCTATTCTAATATAGTGACTCTAAGATGCTCATATAATTGCAAAGCAAAATGTGCTTCATGAATATTCGATATGAAACTGATCCACGCCTATGGGATTCTCTCCCATGCGTTACGAAACAGTAAAAACAAGTAAAGTCTCAACAAAGAATCTCTCTGTAATAAACTTCATCGGTTCTCTCAGCAACACTCTCACTGTCACTTAATCGGATTTGATAAAAACTATCTTGAAGGAGAAATCCCGGAATGAGGATGCATTCTAACCCAGAGCGGATAACAACAAAGTGGACGGCTGCGTTGGAAGCGCTCAAGGCAGCTTCTGCAACATTTTGTAAGATTTTGCTACAAGCCGATCACGGCCGCGTGTGGTCGCGTGCGGCGTCGGAACATCAGGATCGAAACCCATGGCTCCTTGGATTCGCCACCGTGGCGAGCAAAATGCGCACATAACTCTCTCTGGAGGCCACGGATTTTCGAGATAAGTTTACTTCTCTACCTTGTAGTCTGCCAATCTCAGAACACCTCCTCACGCCTTTGTCCTAGGAGAATTTCAAATCTACACTCCACTTTGGGCCCACTGCTGTGACAAAGCAAGATTTTGCGAATCCACACCTAGAACACGTATGTGAAAACATCATTGCGATATACGATGGAGTGCAAACAAGCATTCGTGGTTTTGGGAAAAAAAACAGGAGGCCACGTGAGCAGCGGGAGAAGTCAACGTTTTTAATGAATGAGCATGTGCAGCACCAAATTCTCTTGCGTGAGCGAGTAAAAAAAAGAAAAAAAAGATTTGCCAGACGGGGGAAAACAATGGGTGCGGCCACCAAAGCGTGAGGGTTCTCACACATCAACATTAATAGCTCCACCCTCCATGCCAAGAAGGAGATGAAGCTGACCAAGGCAAGGAAGTTTGGGGGGCATTACAATCTCTCCATGAAACTAAAATGAGACAAAATATGCAATTATAAATAAACAAATCAAATGGTTATGGTGCATTCCAAATTTCTTTATTACGTCAACGAGTTTGAGAGCATCATTGTTAGAGCTATTTTGTGCATATCTTACAATCATTGTAACATCCCCATTTTAAGATACTAGAACAAGGGAATTTTTTTTTTTACAATGTTCTCTGTTCTGAATTATGTAATTCAAACACACGTTCAAGTTTTAATAATTGTTCTCTGTCCAATTAAGGTAATTCGGATCACACAATTTCTTTTTAAAACCAATGTTCTGTATTCGCATAATTACAATATGGAACACACATTCAATGCCATTCAATCATATAACAGATACCATATGTTGCTGTAAATGACTCGAAGAACTACCGATCTCCCATTTTATGGCTCGAGTTTCAGCGATCTCTCATTTCATGACTCGGCGACTTACCCGATCCTTTATGTTAATCCATGCATTGTATAATAGATATACGGGGTTCTCTTACCATTTCCGGTTATCGAAGTGCTTCATTTAAGAGGCCTATCTAAATATCATTGCACGATATTCATCGATATCTTGCTTCTTAAAACTAGGTGATTAGGGCAACACAACCAGCTGACTTGCGTTACTTTGGCCAAAGATTTTCACATGCTTTGCATGATCATATTCCCAGACGTTATACACATCTATGGAATACGTCCTTCACCTCACTTCGTCTGTTATCTAGAATGGTCTTTCCTGATCTTTGTCAGTCCTTTCGTCCAAGGTCAAGCTCTAACCCCAACTAGCAATATGAACGAGTATAGGAAGGCACTCATGGTAACTAAAGGTACGTAGACATACTGTGTCGTCCCTAGGTGACTACGTGTGTCTAGTTACCTTTAGCCCTCCGGAGTCACTCCATATATGTGATCACATTCCTATCCTCGTCTAAGTAACTTAGTCCCTAACTTATGTAAACTTGATGATTCGGGAGGGCGTTGTAACATGTCAGCTACAACATTGTGTCGTCATGAAGGCCCCGCCTTCATGAAGACACCATATTGCAGCTGGCGTGTGTCAAGGTCCTACGGAATCCTCTCATCAAGGAATACACATCCAGCTCGCGTGTGATTGGATTATAATCTTAATATTTAAGATCAATTTTCAGCAACCATGCTGATCCTTTAACCTCGTTACTCGTTACAGTTGTATATAGCTAAGAGAGACTTAATTTGTCTTTTAGCTTAATGTACATTCTCTCCTTCATACCGAAGGGTTGCATATTTTCTTCTTGGTTCTTTTCTTTAAGCTTCGGACTAATAGTCCACTACAACTTAACGTAGTAAGTTCAACCTATTAAACTTAACCAAGTTTTATCCCACAACTATAATCAAATTCAGAATTCCATCTTATTAGACATCATCTAAACGAGGTCTAATTCTAAATGAATATATTCATTTATTCTCCATAACCTTACTTCAGTTAAGGTTTGTTACCAATGGATATGTTTCCTCATATCTATTATTTCTGAATTTAAACACTACGAGGATATTAACGAAGTCCGAATACAAGGTTCAACTACCTCTTTGGTTATTTGATATTCCTTAGCTTATAAACTAATCCCGAATATCATTCAATTAAGAGTTCACATTCATTTAAACCCCTTTTTAATATCGATCTAAATTTCATACTATCCCAAGTACGAATTAAATGTACATTCCAACTTAAAAGTTGTATTCCAGTAAAGAATAGATATTATGTCCTTCTAAAATCTATCCACTATCATTTGAAATAATTCCAGTCAATGAATAATATTTTATTCTCAATCTTATTCAATAGTTTCAAAGTGATACAGCCATTAAAATATCACACCTTTCCTTGTATTCAATCCATAAGATTTACAATCTATACAATTACCAGTCCAAACAACTGGACTTCATTTATATCAAACAACATTACAACACATAAGGAAAGAAGAATGTAACTTCTTCTTTTCCCATTTCCTCGTAGAGGAATAATAGCTATCAAATACGATCCATCCTTAGCTATTCAGAAGAAGTATCAGAAAACAACCATGTTTTATTTTACTCAAGAATCATCTACAAAATTTACTTGCATAGGTCGTTCATTGGCTCGAGCATATTAAGCTTACTTGTCATTAAAATGAGGTGCTCTTAATTAACTGTCTCAATAAAAGAACCCTGCTTTTATGAAACGTTAATAAACTGAGATGGACATCATCTACAATTAAGTACTGATAAGGATGAACAACTTAACAACCCAATCTTCTAATTACTATCACAATCAAACAAAAGATTCTTTCTCCCAAATGAGTACTACAGAAGTAATTTCTTCTAAGTAGTTCCAGATTAAAAACATTTGTATGAGCTAATACACATATGTATATAATGTTGTTTCTAATGTATTTGCTGTCAGTTCCATTCTCTTTTTAACAGTTGAAATTTCAAGAGATAAATTTCAAGTAAGAATTCCAACAGAACTACTTTCCTCTCATACTACTCATTCAATTTCAAACAATCAAATGCAGAAGAGAAAAGCAGTCATTCACCATGAAAATACTGGTGTCATTTCTCAATTTCATCAATCAGCATAATACTTCTTTCAATTCAAAAGAAAGTAAACAACAGTTAAATGCAGATGCTTATGCCAAGGCAGTACAAAATTCATTCCATAACAAGTATAGATTTTCAACTATATAAGAGAAGAAATGAACATTACTTCAAATTATCCATCCAACACTCTCTTTCGTTTCATCATATTTCACTCAATGGACTTTCGTCCGGATATAAACAAGCGAGGAATGTATAGCTAGTTTTATAACCCGAATGTTTCACCAAAAACAAACGTTTCAGCTAAGCTTTGAACAAGCAAGAATGTATAGCTAGCTACGAAATCATGATTCTTATCATAATAGTAAAAAGAATCGTTTTTGAACATTTTAGAGTAAGAATTCCACTTGATTCGATTTATGATGAAACAATAAAAAGAGTTTAGACTGCGAATTGGATATATATATATATAAACATACGTGTTTGCTAAAAACAATCATACCCAGCTTAGTCTGAAACGAGTAAAAGTACAACAAATATATTACCATCATTTCACTGTAATAAGTAAGAAACCCCCTTTTTTTACAAGAACAAGAATCTATTCAAGTTCAGTTCCAATCAAATGCATTGAAGGAGTTCAAATAAGCATCTCTGTTATTTATATACATACTTGTCAAAAGATTTAAGCAAGATAACAATACATTTTACTCACTCCTCAAATATTCAAGTTCAGTTCTTAAACAATTTATTTTCTCCAAAAACCTAGTCACGGCCTTCATTCCACAAGAAAATATTGAAACGTTTTTAACCAGCAAGGGTAAGACAATGAAATGAATTCTCTGTCCCAGGTAAAATCATATTCTATGCAATGTAAAACAACTAGGAGAAATAACTCACACAACAGTTCATCAACATTATCCACGAATTTGTTTTTCCCAATCGTTTTCACGCACTGAACTCAGGAAAACAATACTCGCATAACTAATACATTCATCAACTCAAACCCATATAGGGTAATAGAAGCGAATGCTAAACACAGTCAAAACAAACTCATACAACAAGCACAACCTCCTTTGTTTCACTCATTTGCAAAGAAATACCAAAGCCGTGTTCATTTTTATAATGACAGTTCAAACCAGGGTCATACAGAATCATCTCATCCTTCCGTTTTTACAAGAATGCACAGAACTCAGAATTATTGCACGCATAGCTAATGCATTCATCAAGACAAACTCATATTGGGTAGTAAAAATGACTACTCAACACCGTCAATATGAACCCACACAACATGGACAAATTTATTCGATTTAATCATTTTGCAAAAAAATAACCAAGTCATACTCGCGAAGAAAAATGACTCAAACGGCGAAATCACTTCATAAAAATCAACAACTTCATATAACTAAACACCCATCAAAAGAAGCGGGGTTTGTTTTAATGAGGCAGCTTAAACCAGAGCAAAACGATTTAAGGAGAAGGGCTTAACATTCCTTTCAATTTTTTTGTGGTTCGAAGAAAACCACATCCACAGGAGCTATTTCTCTCCACGGCATCCACAGCAAAGCTTTCCCAATAGTCCACTAACTCCCACAGGCTCAAAAATAGCCGTGGCTTCTCCAAATAATAGCAACAGTTATCAAAATAGTAGCAGGTTTGAAAGAACCATGGAAGAAATGCAGAGCAACTAAAAACCCGAATGAACACAATGACAAACAAATTTTTCCTCTATCCTCTTTCCAGCACGAAGTTGGTTTCTGTAAGACCAAGATCATTGAATGCATTGCTTTTTCCTCAATTCTCACGCCACCGCCGACTCGGGTTTGGCGAGTTTCTTTTTCAAATTTTGCATGCAATTCCATTTTAGCTTCATAGCTAGTTGGATGCCTCCAACTTTTCCCATGTTCCCGCCAAACTTGGACTTTGAACTGTAAGGACATCATTTATTGTCCTAATAAATCTCTAACCTCTCCATCTTATCCGCTTCACCAACATGGGTCCATAAGTCCCCTTCCATAGGTTAGTAATAGTTTAGGATTTTATAGTCCATAGCTAGGTTTTTCACCTAGTTCTTAAGTTATTAGGATTTGCATCAATTTTCATCCCATGCAATTTAAAATCCACGTAGGGTAGTAATTAGGTTATAGGTTATAACATAGTTATAGGTTAGGATTTAATTCCATAGCATCTACTTAATAGTTTCCAACGAGTCTTACCGACTGGCGTTCATAACTAATATGATGCAAGACGTTCCGTCTAACACGTACATCAATACACTGAGCTCTTGTATTAAAACTCTTTCTGCCTTACGCTCTTTGGCGTTACTTGTTTGTATATAGTTTGAAAATCAAACCTTTTCCTTTGGCATCAAGGTACCGAGATATTTATACCTGTAATCTGGTGTTGTAACCTTTATATCAATCTTCAGTCTGGTTTAGACTTCACTCCGTTTTTAGAAGTAAATCGACAAAACGATCACAAGAAGGCCACAACATACCTTGGATCAATGGAATTGATTCAAGGTGTCTTTGTCAATCAACATAAGAGTTCATCAAATATACAAACAAGTCTGCTATCTCACTCTTAAAAACACAAGTTATAACAACTTCAGTCCCAGTAAACAATTTACAATGACAAACCGGTGGTCCGGATTAGTAACACATTCCTTTTAAGATTAAAAGATATATCATAACATAATTACCCTCATTTCCACGATTACAACATTATGAAAAGATATTATCATATTAGCTTATAAAAATCAAGGCGTTACAATCATAGCATTCCATGAGACCACATTTCTTTGAGGCATTTTGCAAAAAAAAAAGCATATATGTTATTTGTGTTATAGGGATAGTTTTTTTGTAGTTGGGTTTGTTTAAACTATGAGTAGTGATTTTGTATGTGTATAAATATAGATGAGTCACTTCATTTAAAAGTGCAAACATGAGGTCTTACCCTTAAAATTATTAAAAATGCAAAGAGTGATATAATGTACAAAGTTTTTTTGCTTGTGCAATTTTCTTTGCACATTTCTTGTATTTTGTCCAATTGCAGATGCCTCGATTGGAATTCCCATTCTCCTCGATTTGTGTGGTGGTTCATATTTGGTGCATCTTCGTTAGAATCATAAATCAAGAAGAAGCCTCTTGAATGATCTCGATCGTTCATATTTTGGAGAGAAAAATTGGGGATGTTGGTGTCGGTGGAGGTGATCTTTGATCATTTTGGCTATCAACAGCTTTTTGTGGTTTCGGTTTTTGCAATGCAAAAACATTAACAACACATTGTAGACGTTTAAACTCTTCTTCCCTCTGCAAGTGAGGCGTAGTTAAGTCAGTCCCATTTTAGGGAGAATTGTGTGTCTAGTTACGCATCATATTAAACTAGAGAGGAAAATAAGTATGTTAGCCGTAGAAGATGTTTTTAGGTATGACGGGCATCTTAAAATCCTTATATGACGAGCTAACATCTAACTTGAGACGCTTTGAAATGGCCTCATTGGGGAATGAGCCCCTCAGCACATAACGAATCATGTCATTAATGAAGGCACATGCCCCCACATTTCACTTCGGAAAAGGATTGGAGTCTAAATATAAATGTAACAATCAAAAGAAAATAACATGAAAGCACTCTACAATATTTTTTTAATCCATAACATACAATAAACAAAACAAATGAATAAATACTTCAATCACTATTGAAACCCACCTTAAGTTTGTTTAGAGACGACACTCTCTTCTTTCTGTGGGAGAATGAGAATCACTGAAATACCCTACTGAAAAAAAGTGAAAAAGAAGTTAATAAAACTAAATATATCTATACTTATTCAATTAGTTACTTCAAAAACAATCGTAATTTGACAAGATTATAAATTCATCAATGAATAGCTGAGCACCAATTTTCAAAGGTACAAATAAATATAACTTGGCAATTTTACAATATTTTAAATGAATTATATATGCAGTGTAGTTCAAAACACTTCTAGAACATAAACGAGGCACATTTAATACATTGAAGATGAAATCCATGAAGCTTTTAGAAATGTGGGATGATAGAGAGGTGGTGGAGGTGGGGGAAGATGAAAAAGTGACCAAGTAATAAGATTTAGACAATTTTGTGTACACTTGATATCTATTTGTATCTAAGCTTGATAGGTGAAGGTCCTTAATAATGTCATGTTTCTATTGAGCTACCTTGATTTAACACTAGTCCATAGTTGTTGCTCCTTTAAAGTTTTACATAACTGTAGTTGTTTCTTCTACCAATAAATAATCGTAGTTCTACAAAGTTAGTGATGAAATGGTTACTATCGAGATGTGTCTATCTACATATTATGGCTCTGCGCATGTTTATATGCAAATCAAACAATTTGTTTGAGTGGGAGAAGCTTTGAAATGCTTGGTGAGTTCAAGATAGATACCACAAAAATATCCAATATCAAAAAGGGTTGTCAAGTTTGTAAGATTGATAATTTTCATGGCAGCTCCTGATTCCATAGAAATTTTTTCTAGATTTTAGATGTTATTAAAATCTTATCTTTCTTTCATTCATTCCATACCAATAAGAAAACAAAGGTATAATTTTCTTTTACATTATATAGATACTTAAGCTCATTCTCAATATTTATTTCTTTAGCATTCTAATTCACTTATCCAAAAATTTAGAATACAACTAAACATAATACGAATTTGAAAAAAATTATTGAAGGAAAAACCTACTAAAACCCCTTTTAATTGACAAAAGGGGTAAATTATAAGGGGCTTGTTGTTAAGTTGATATATTTCTAAAACTAGTGGTATTTGTACAAACCAATTGGTATGATTGATCCATACACATGAATATTGAATGTACATCTTTCGAAAACAATTATCTCAAGTTGTACCTAAATTGAAAGGGAGGAATGTAAAAATCCATACATGAGCAATGATGATGTCGAGCATTTTGATGTTGTTAAGGGGTTTGAGTGATGTTGTAATTGTAGAAATATAGTTGATCCACTTAATTTGAAGGTTGTTTCTACATTTCAAACTTGTTATAAATTCGTACATGATTACTTGTGATACCGTTTTCGATAGTTAATTAATTTTATAGTTGATGTTGTTAGTTGTGCATCGGTTGTTCAGTTGGTGTTTTGTTGGAGAAACATTTATTATACAATTGATAATGTGTGTGATTGATAGTTGTAGTGTAGGACTTTAGTTGAAACATTACATTGAAATGTTGTATGTGTACATTTAATTATGTTATAGATTCGTACATTTAAAGTTGCATATCATATTTGAAAACATCAAATAAATGAAGGTATACGTACACATAATGAGACATGTATACATTTGCAGTATTTATATCATGAATGGTAGCCTTTAGTGGGTAATTTTAGTTTCAATAAACATGATTACATTTGATACCCCTTGAACAACAGTGTCACTTTGGATAGAAGAAGTGTTGAGTATAGTAGTAGCGGAGGTGTTATCAAAGTAGAGGGTAGTATTTACGAGGGTTGGAGTGATAGTAGTCTTGCTTCCTCCTTTCTTCTTGCTCCAGTGTTGGTATATGCACCATATTTGAGTATCTCTTGAATGAAAAAGTAGGTGAAATGCACAAATTTGCAAGTGAGGGAACTCTGGAGAAAGCTGTGAATGTCAGACCCTGCCTTTCAGTGGTTCTAATGTCAACGGTTGCTCATGTGCAAAAGTAAGTCCTTAGACTTGTGGATAGTTAATCCCAGGCCATTTTAATCAAAACTATCTTTGATTCCATCTCGAAATAGGGGTATGGGAATATGTGATGGGTTGGAGGATCCCAACATGGGTCGTTGTATCTATCAAATTTTACAACAACAAATAAAGGTAATGCTTTGGTGGTTGCATTGATGCGTCGTAGAAAATGTCGGTGATTGTTCTGTGGCACCATTCACAAGGCCTACATCAACCCATAGATTTGTAATAAGCATGATTTTTGTTGTTTGCAATGAACTTTGTGTTCCAACCATCATTATCGGATTTCTGGTCCATTCCACCTATTACTTTCAGCAATGGATTGGGCGATCGGAACGTTTAATTCCTTCAACATCTGTAGGTTGTGGGAGTCGACTAGATCATTTTTGTAAACAAATGTGGTGCGTCTTTAAAAATGTTGAGCTCTCTTGAGTTAGGTGTGTGTGCATGCGAGACATTAGGAGTTCCCAATCCTCAATTAGAGGGGTTGAATCTCTCATGTGGAGTAGTAAATTCCGAAATGAAACATGTGCATTGGTTGTTCCTTATTGCCAAAATATTGTTTGCAATGTAATGAAAGACTGAAATCTCTTCCAAAGGGTTGCTCCGTAGGAATTACTTGCATAAAGAGGACTGTCCAAAACCGGTGGTAATTTCCCGAGGTCACCGAGGAGGATGATTGATCTGTTCCCAAATTCAGATGTTCTTGAGTGTGGGAAAGCTTCACGGAGCCTACTGTTAATTTTTCTTAGTAACTTTGGCCCATGAAACTCATTTCATCAATAAGAACATATTATATATGTTTTAGTGACTCTTGAAAAGATGATAATGCACTACCTTCAAGGGGTTTCAATTCTTTGATTGGAATATGCATGGCTGTGTGGATTGTGGATGCGGAGATGTTGAATGTTGAAACACCGATAGGGGCGAGCACAAGTAGAGGTGAGGGAGATGTGGTTGATGTTGTGAATGAATTCCAAATTTTATTTATCAGAAATGATTTTCCTGTGCTAGTCATTCCTTGAATTATCAATCTTAGTGGAGGTAGAAGGGTTTTGTTTGCTAAATGGTGTAGTATGGTATCAAGAGCTATTTGTTGTTATGGAGACAAAAGAAGTGTGGAAGATGGTGGTGTGGCATGTATGTTGTTGTTAATTTTGTCTACCTTCTCTCTCTCAATGAATGATGAACCAGTTATCTACAAATCATGTGGAACGTCATGTATGTTCCAATTATTATGTATGTCAAAATCTTGTTTCCCCAACATTTCAAGATGTCTAGACCCGTGTTGTTTCGGGAAAATTTGGGCAAAGACTTCGCCATTCTTGCAATGGCTCTTGTTGAATCTTGCATTCGGGCTCGAGTCGAACTAACATCTCGTGAAGTCTTGTGTCTCACGGTAGTGCATAGAACATGCCACGGTCTGTAGTTGTGCTTGTACATGTCCCAAGTGCCATTGATGTCATGTGGGGTTGAGCCAAATTCAGATGCAATATTTCTGAAAGGATTGTATAATAGGAGTTTTGACCAACAAAAAGGTCATATGATGTTGATTCTTGAGCAGGGACATCCACAAATCTCGGGTGGATCCGAACAATTACTTTTGTCGGTTGCTTTTTCCATTTATCACCTTTACGGTTCTTGTTGTAGCTCCAATCTCAAGCAACTTGAATAAGTGGTAGGTGTTCCATGGTTGTTGGACAAACTTTATATGCATCCAAGAAAGCGGTTATTTGTTGTGCATCGGCGTCACTTTCAACGACACGTCTCAGAATATTTTTCCCAACATTTAATGATACAATGGATGGTTGCACATAACAACAAGTGGCATTTTTTATAGCATGTGGCATGTTTCTTATGTGCTTATGTCATGTTCAATAATGCTTTCTGTGAGAATTTTACGAATCATGATATGTGCTGGAGAATCTACGTCTGTGTCTCTTGAAAATCTGGATAGCATTTGGTGATATGTTTATGAACTTTGCTCAGCTTTCAAAGCATATTTTACAATATACTTAAGAATGGCATGGCAGGAAAGTACCGGTTGGCAATCGACATTTGCTCTCCATATGTATATCATTGTTCATTATGGATGTTCATTCTCTCATCATTTCTAAGGGAGGTACTTTATTTTCCCATCACTTTCATGTGTAAGGAAGAAGTAGGTTGCATAGCCCGGGAGCGTTGTACCTGCACTACAACCGTGATTGCTTTCTACGCGACATGTCTACTCGAACATTTAGTGTGGCATTGAACTCAATTAATTAGTTCTTCAAGGTCTGCATGTGGGGAGGTGGATAGAATTTTTGTTGTATCTAGCAAGCAAGGGTCATCTAGGAGTGACCTACAAACAAAATCCAAGCGGTTGTAGAAGCGGGCGGGTGTTCCAGAGCAAACACGAACTTATCAAAGTATTGTTTTTTTACCTCAATAACTTTTGTGTCCTCCTAGTCCAGTTAAATCAACTTTTGGTGCATTCTCGAGCCCAATAAACCATGGACATGTGCGGAGCCTCTATGTTGCCATTCATACATGCGATACAAGGAAGATAAATATTAGATATGTAGTTTGGAAAAAACTTTGAAATAAGTAGATTTGATTACCTGTACCAAAAGTCTATGCTCCAAGTTCCTTCTACAATATTTCTTCCCGAAATATTGTGAATGCGTGATGCGGGTATGATAATACTCTCGATGGGGTTAGAGATAATGTTAAGTGTTATCCAATGTTGTGCGGCTCGAGGATTTGTTGGGAATTCACCGGGCATAATATTGTGGATATTTGGCCATTTAGTGTCTGCAGACACTTAGAGTGAAGAATAATGTTGGTGTCCCCAATTGTTCCACCATATCCGAAAGCTCGCTTCTACTTTTTGCCTAGAATGAACGTGTCCCTCGAAGGCTCGATCCAAACACATTAAGTTGTCTGGGAGGTTGTCTTTGGGAATTCCAATAGTTGTCTTCGCAACTCTAATTGTGGAGGGATTTGATTCGGTGTTTTGTTTCATAAAAATTGTTGCCGTGGGTGGCTTTTATGTCACATTACGAGATTTAGAAGGAAGTATCGAAATCTTGGGTGGGAACCAAAATGCCCATCATGGTAACACATCAAATGAAGAGCGTATTCATGCATTAGAACTTCTTTAATGCGGGTTTGTTGCCACATTGATTTTCCTGTCAGAAATAAAGTTGCGAAATCCATTGAGAACAGGCCTTCCGTATTGTATTCATTTATTGGCAAAAGCCCAAGCTCTGGCCATGGCATGGTAAATGGAGTGTTACCATCGTGGTTGAGCAAGAACTATTCGATTTCCTCTTCTTCTGTTCCTGTATTGTGAGGTGTTGGCATGAAAGAAAATGAGTGTTCATATGTTTCATCAAAGTGAGTGGGAACACCACTACCATGAGTTGTAGAGCAAGTTTGCATTTGGGGAATTTCCATTGTGGTTGTGTTGAGAGAGGAGGAAACATTTGACAACTCAGATGGTAGTGAGGAAAGGGTGTCATCGTCGATTAAGACATCTTTGTAATAGGGATTGTGTTGGATTTTATATTGCAAGGCTGCACAAACACAAGATCTACTTGACGTAGAAATCATAATTTTTAAATATCATAACAAAGAAACTAAACCCTTGATTGCAAAATTACACCCTTGACAGAACATAAATACTCTGTTCCTACCCTACGAAATTATGGACAAAATAGAGTTCTAAGTATTCAAAATAAAAGTGGCACATAACATAACAATCATATATGTCTGCACAAGATCTAAATAATTGTGCTCTCTATATACTGTGAACATCTATGATCCACGAATGGGGTGGGAGTGGTGTGGTCAAGTCACATGGTTGTGTGCTTAAACCCGGTTTCAAATGATCCACACCGATGGGGGGGAGTGGTGTGGTCCATAGGCTATTTTTGTCCCCCGAGGATCCTCCTGTTGGTTTCACCGCCAGAGGCGGCATCTCCTTGTCTTGGCTACTTTTGATTACTCCTCCTACCGTGCCGGTGGCTTCTCCTCTCGAAATTGTTTTACACTAGTGGCTCCTTCTCCTCTCGATGCTAACGCTTGAGTGGTCTGCTCCGCCACTTGTTGCTCCTCTCGCCGCGGTCATGGTTACTCCTCTCGATATGGGAAACTTGTGGTTGCTGCTGGGGTGTTTCCTGGCTTGACTCCTCTCGATGGAAAGCATTCGCTGGTGGTTGTTCTAATAGTTATCCCACTCACCGCGGGTTGTCTTGAGGCACATGTGCATCTTCACTTTGGTTTCATGGTTGCTTCAAAGATGGGTTCCTAATAAGTGGTCCCCTCTTCAAAGTTTGTAACCATGGAAGTTGTGGATCCTTGGTTGGCAAATCCTCTGTCTGTATTTGACATGGGTCCTTTCAAACACCCTCAATTTACCCTCAATCCAAAAAAATATCTATGATCCACCATCATTTTTTTCACTATGCTCTAATGATAAATTGCAATGTTAACCCACAGGCCCTAATTAAGAGAAATCAATCTAAGGCGTAAATCAATAACAGGAAAACGCCACTTAATGGCTTTTTACAGTCACATAGACCTAAATAATCTACAGGTGTTTTGGTTGGTTTATTTTCATATTTTGTTCATTTGCATCGAATGTGCCCTAATATTATTAGGCTCCATGATACACAAGATCGTGAGGAGTATGACATAAGTAGTTTTCTAAATGTTCCCTTAGATGTTTGCTAAATCGAAGCTTTCATAATCAAGATTCTACATGCTGTCAAAGAATGTCGAATAAGACAAATAAGAGTAATCCCTGTGAGTCGATGGAATGTATCACAAATGTAAAACAATAACTCATAAAAAATTGCAATGTTCCCTTTGCATTCAGTGTATATATATACATAGAGAAGAGAGAATATAATGTAGATACATGCCAGTTAACATTGCTTGCCTACACCTCATCTTTGCGCATCATGTTTTTAATCTTTCATCGCAGATTTTTTTTTGCAATCTAGTGGTGGGATTGAATTGCAAAAAGTTAGAGATGAGAATAGCGAAACATACGAAAGTGAGAACCTTCAAAGGGGTGATTTCATTATTGCCCATTTGAGTGAGGTTATCCATGCTTGATATTTTTGTGTGGGTGGATGGTTTTCTAGTTTCGAGGCCATTGAAGTTGAGGTGAAGCCTTGGCTGACTTTCATAAGAAAAACAAGCACATCCTATTTCAATGGCTGGTATGATTTCATCAACATCTTTTTCCCACGGACTAGTTAATCATGCTTACTAATAGACACAAATTCACCCATAAATACAAACTACCAACCATTCTTGAAACAATGTGGTTTCACAACAGGAGGTTTTGCTTCGACACTGATTACTAACTCAATTCCTAGAAGTAAACATATGGGCCAACAACAGTTAGGGGAATCAAATGCTTGTATCATCTTTGGTTGAGTTTATTTCATATTTTCTATTTGTGCAGGTTCTATCAATATTCTGCTTTCAGCTCCTATATTTCTGGTTTCTATTTTGGGATCCATCTACCTTCACATAACCAGAACCAACATGAACATGTTGGCCATTAAGTAAGATTTCAATCAAGCTCTTAAGGTTCCCATCAAATGTTCCTTTTTTTTCTCATGTCAAAACAACTGAATAAATAGAAAGAAAGGTGAGCTCAAGCTAATATTGGGCTTGGGAACACTTTTATATGTTGCTTATTGGGTTTCAAGGAATCCATTAAATAAATGGTTTGATATGTTATTTGTAGCTACACGTAATTGTTTCAATCAAAAGTGAGAATGGTTTCCATTTCGGGCCAAAAAGAAATAAATGGAGAGTGAGTCTATGGACTTATCCAATCTTCATAGGAGGACCTCTTGGGCTATTGCACGGTGGTGGTGATCTCGCTGTATTCTTCTCATTCTTGTAGGCCTAGTTGTATGGAGTTTATCCTTCTATATTGTCAATGGTCTACATGGAGTTAATCATTCCAAGTTACCTCCGGGGTGAAACCGTAAGTAAATAGTCTAACCGCTTTTTATCATATTAAATCAAATGTACTTCAATCTTTTATGTCGATAAATCCTTATCGAAATGGAAAGCACAAAAATTTCCAAAATTTAGAAAGGAAAATTGAATAGCCCAAAGATTTTTGTTTCTAGATCCCCCAAAAACTAATATGTTTTCAACCTACAGGAAGCAGAGGCTAAAATGATTTACAACAGCAAATAAATTCCAAACAAAAATAACTTGGTAGATGTCATCTTAAAAAATCCTCCCATTGGCATACATGAATATATAAAATCTTCCAAAGTTTGAACTATATATTCACTTGTTATATCTTCTAAAGGTTCCAAGTCAACTCTACACAATGATGAAATGAAGACAAGAGTACAAATACAAAATGATGGCAATTTTTTGCCTTAAAATTCTAACTTTAAAATCTGATGGAAGATTTTCATCCAAGGTAAAGGCGCCTATACTGCTTCACCCAATACAAGAAAATTAGAAATGTTGGAATGGAGAATCTAAACACAAAAGATATAAGATTTACATAGAAGTCCATCAAAAATTGCTTCAAGCAAATATGTTTGTTTGCATTTTAATTGTCAGTCTATCAGGCTGTAGAGAATTTTGCCACATTTTGTT
Source organism: Taxus wallichiana var. yunnanensis (assembly GCA_018340775.1). Lineage (NCBI taxonomy): Eukaryota > Viridiplantae > Streptophyta > Pinopsida > Cupressales > Taxaceae > Taxus > Taxus wallichiana. The sequence continues at coordinate 119,794,658 of CM031237.1, forward strand.
AGAGATTTTCAGATTGTCTTATTTGATTTAATATGTGTTGGGAGTGTGAATCCTGACTACTTTGATTTCCAAAGATATGGTTGTGTGGAAGCCTATAAAAAGACGAGAAGACCTTATAACCATTTTGGGCGAGATGGGTGTGGAAAAAACTGTATGTTTGTAGGCCACTCTGTCAGTCATGGTTTATGCATGGCTTCCATCAAGAGGCGTTTTTTGTTCACCAAATTGGTGTTGTTTGAACATCCCCAAGGTAAAACAAGAAAAAATAGTGGAGCTCTCCTCCCCTTTATCTAATTTTTGTTTAATTTTTGTGTATTGTAAATATAACAACTATTATTTGAAATTAAACCCTATCTACCATCGTAGATTTTCTTAATTATTTTAATAGATGTCATGGGATTTGATCACCGGTAATGTGAATGTCTAGAAACTGACAACCCAGGTTTGCAGCAACATTTGGGAAGAAAGCAATATAAATAGTCAAATTTATATCTAATCTCTGTAAGAAAACTGATGAAAGTTGCATTGATTAAATAATTTAAAATAGTGCAGTTTTCAAAGGAGTTCGGAATTGTAGTAGAGAAGAGATAATAAACCGTAAGAGTCAACTTTAGATGTAATATTTGTAAGAGAACTGATGAAAACTAATGAAAGTAGCATTGATTAAAATAGGGCAGTTGTCAAAGTAAATATGGACTTGAGTAGAGAAACAATAAATCGGCTTTGGGTTACATCTCTTATAATGTATACTAAACCACCAGTGCAAAATAAGGAAGTGGTTACCATAACTATATGTTGGAACATATTAGGGATGAGACAGTTAGAACATAATTATTGTCTAACGGCCAAGAAATTTGCTTTAATACTAATAGTCTTTCATATTTATCTACGAAATTCCAAATTTTACATGCTTCATACAACTTTGTTATTTAATAAGAACATATAAGTTTCCCACCATTTTTGACATAAGGTAGAATCTGTCATAGCCAGTTCTACATCAGAAGATTCAGAACTTGCATACTCACATTAGAATGGTATGTTATATCCTCAAATCTTAATTTTCATAAATTATGTAACAGAGGAAAGACCATTCTCATATAGGGCTATAAAAACATTTGGTCACTAAAGTTTCTAAATAAAGGATAAATAATCATTCAAAATTAGGCCACGCATCTATGGGGAACATATATGGTATCAAGTAATGAAAAATGACCAAGTATAATCATATAGAAGGTTGTTGAAGCATTGAGTTTCTTGTCCCAAGATAAATAAGAGAGTTTCTAGAAATCCCCAAGTTAAAACAAGAAAAAAAGTGCTCCCCTCCCCTTTATCCATTTTTGTTTAATTTGCTTGCCCATGTCATTGTTAATGTGGCTTAAAGGCTCACTACCTCCTCAGGCTCCTCTAGTAACCTCTAGCCCAAAATTAGAGTATATCAGAACTACTAATATCACCAACAACTCTATACATTTCAGAATTGGCTTTCACCCAAATCAAAAGAAGTGGTTTAATTCTAATATGCATATATAAAAGCAATGCTATAAATCATAATTGAGATGGAGATTTCTAACATCTTGGCATGCAAGACTTATCAAAGTGTATCCATATCTGTACTTAGATGACTATCTATATTGGTATTGTTATATAAATTCTCAACACTGAATTTGCTACAGGTTGTTAATTCCAATATTTGTTACAGTTATACAGTGGCTTGATAGACCAAGATGGTGTTTGGGACAATGAAAATCCATCATGTTATGATATGATGGTTTACATCAACTTTGTTCCTTTGCGACAACATTGCATCCATTCAATTATATTCCAGTTCCATGGATTCTCGTTCAATTGGTATGCATCCTCTATATTCATGCACATGCATTTGAATTTGAATTCGAAATTTGACACTTACAATGTAAGTTGGAGGCCAGCCAAGGGTCTTCATAGTCTGCTATTAATAGCCTTGCAACCCAAACGAGGCACACATTCTTTATTTTTTACCCACGATCTGCAATTCAAGGTCGCATTTCACAAATCTTGGGAATCAAATCCGGCCAACAAAAGAAAGTTATGCCAATCACTTTTGCAACAAAATATAAACCTAGTCGTTTTGTCTTGTGATATAAAACCTACAGTTGTTCTTTGTGGAAATGGAAAACACCCCAAATTTTGGTGGAGAGAAAAATTTCTACCTGTTTTCTAACACATGGATTTACTAAACTGATATTTCCCATTAAAGATGTTAGAACGATGTTGATATAAACTATATCCATAGGGGCTCCCACCATAGAGAGGAAACTTACATAACATTTTCCAACCCTTAAAATTGTATCGGTTTCAGGGAATATCAACCAAGGTCCAAAACATGCTAAATGTACAATTGAAACTTAACAATAGAGAACCAAAGCTAATATCTGATGAAGCAATCTCATAAATCAATAAATAAAACCCAAAACAACCAAGTAAAACATTCGGGATACCTCAACAATTTCAAAGTTATGAAATAGAAACCCAATCCGAGTTGCTTCACCCAATACAAGAAAATTAGAAATGTTGGAATGGAGAATCTAAATACAAATGATATAAGATTTACATAGAAGTCCATTAAAATTGCTTCAAGCAAATATGTTTGTTTGCATTTTAATCATTAGTCGAAACATTAGGCAGAGAGACATTTTGCCACATTTTGTTAGAGATTTTCAGATTGTCTTATTTGATTTAATATGTGCTGGGAGTGTGAATCCTGACTACTTTGATTTCCAAAGATATGGCTGTGTGGAAGCCTATGCAGAAGACCTTATAACCATTTTGGACGAGCTGGGTGTGGAAAACTGTATGTTTGTAGGCCACTCTCTGTCTGCCATGGTTGGCTGCATGGCTTCCATCAAGAGGCCTTCTTTGTTCACCAAATTGGTGTTGTTTGGAGCATCCCCAAGGTAAAACAAGAAAAAAATAGTGCTCCCCTCCCCTTTATCCAATTTTTGTTTAATTTGCTTGCCCATATCATGGCTAATGTGGCTTAAAGGCTCACTACCTCCTCAGGCTCCTCTAGTAACCTCTGGCCCAAAATTAGAGTATATCAGAACTACTAATATCACCAACAACTCTATACATTTCAGAATTGGCTTTCACCCAAATCAAAAGAAGTGGTTTAATTCTAATATGCATATATAAAAGCAATGTTATAAATCATAATTGAGATGGAGATTTCTAACATCTTGGCATGCAGGACTTATCAAAGTGTATCCATATACTTAGATGACTATCTATATTGCTATTGTTATATAAATTCTCAACACTGAATTTGCTACAGGTTGTTAATTCCAATATTTGTTACAGTTATACAGGTGGCTTGATAGACCAAGATGGTGTTTGGGACAGTGAAAATCCATCATGTTATGATATGATGGTTTCAAATATGCCAAATCTGTATTTTGCATAGTTCTGGTGGTTTTTTGGTTTTATAACTCTGATACATCAAGTTGGTCTCAGGGAACACAAACAATACATTATTATTGCAATGTCATTTGTTCAATAATTTTGCAATGTCATCTTAATCAAACTTATTGAGCAAATATTTCTCTGTTCCTCTAAGTGGACCTATTTTAATCTTTGTTTTGTTTGTATTTGCAGGTAGGCTATCTTAGTTATCTAGGTTTACGACATTCTAAACTATCGGTTGCCAATTGGATAGGTGTTATTTCCTGTGAAATGTCATGCATTATGCAAGCTATTGGATTCAATAAGTCCATCTTCGATCCTATTAATTTCTACTGTAAAGGTTATCTTAATTCCAATTCTAGAGCTCAAGAGATTGCTATTATCTTTTCTCATAAAGAGCTTGTCAAAGGGCTCTGTAAAGGTACAAATTAGTATCAGGTGGTTGTATCCAGAAACTTCCACCCTGGTACAAATTAGTAACTGGCTGTTTTGATCCCAATCCTAAAACTCTATAGATTCTTATTATTGCCGAAGGGTACAATTTTGTTTCTGCATATTTTCTGAGTATTGTGAGCGTGTACAATTTAGTGAGTGCTTATATATTTCTATTTTCAAAGCACTGGAGGATCCCCGTGATAGGGTCATGAGGCTTTTGGACTATTCTTCATTGCTTCCACCTCTGCCTCAATCTGAGCGCATTACTTTAAATAGAGTGATGGGCTGTACAGCCCAAGTATGGCTTATCGCCGAGCTTGGTAGTGATGGAAGAATGTATTTTGGTGCAGACAGTGATTCTGAGATCACCAGGGGCTTTTGTTCATGTTTGATTAGTTGCCTGAATGGATCCTTGCCATAAGAGGTGCTAAAAGTTAAGACAGAGGATTTGTCTAGTATAAATATTGGTGTGGCTGGTGGAGCCAACTCCAGGGCCAATACTTGGCACAATCTCTTGATTAGCATGCAGAAGAGGATACGAGCCATATTGGCAAAGAACTCAGGGAAGTCTCCTGTTGAGGCTTTTCCTTCCTTGCTCATAACTGCTGAAGACATTTCTTCCCAAGGGAGTTTTGCAGAAGCCCAGGTGATAAAAATTTTCTTCATGTCGTTTTGGATTGTTGCAAATGTTTAATTGATAGTTTTTTCTGTTCTTAGTTTTAGTATTAGATACTTATTTTTGGTTTTTGGAACTCTCTCTCTCTCTCTACCACTTCTACATGGTATGGTAACTTGCTGTACTTTTGAGTCCTAAAAATAGAGTTCATAACCTAAAAACTTCTTAGTGTTTTTTTAAATCACTGTCAAGCGAAACATCAATTTACTGTATGAAATTCCTTTATAAAACTAATGTAAAGAAATTGATAATATGAAATCATATGCACGCGCTCACAAACACACACACATATAAGATTCACAATTCCATAATTATGTCTAACGCTGAAGGGTTGAAGCAGGTCCTCTGAGTTATCTTCCAAGTGAGGAGGCCTTCAAAACAGGGATTTATGTTATAGAGATTGGGGGAAATGATTTCAGCTACGGATACATGAACCTCAACCTCACCACCGAGCAAGTAAAAAGACCATCCTTCCGAAGGTCGCCAGATTTATTGCAGGAGCAGTCCAGGTACTAATTATATCCATATCTAAGACATTGTTATTTTGTTCCCACTCTTAAGGACTGCAAAATTGAATTGAATTTGTAAATAATGTTAACCCAGCGTATATTCTAAACTGTTTACCAACCTAAAATTGAATGAACTGTCCAGGAAGACCACATACCAATCTTTGAGGAAAAGGGAACCAATGTCTAGGAAGACCAGATAAGAGGTAAGTCGGATGTACACTGTGAATAAGGATAAGCAAATACAACCGAAGCTATTAAATTCAGGGTGGAAACTATATTCTAACACTCCTAAAAGCATTCAAAACATTCCAAACAAAATAACTGTACAAACACAACTAATATCGACTCATCTGTTTAGTTCATCCATGCAAAAAACCAGGCTGAAGATATACAATACCTGTAAACAGAGACAGACAACTGTTAAAAAGAGCCAGAAGTAAACAGAAGAAGGTGTTGTTAGTGAATTTAAAGAAAATTCAGCATGTCCAAAAAAACCATTCGAAAAACAACAGTTAAAAATAGGATCTTAAAAATAGAAACGAGTCAAAAATTGCATGCAAGGTAAAAACGACGTGCAAACAACTATCAAATTTAATCCCGTTTGAAAAACGTCTAAAAGGCTGTCAAATTTAGCACAGTTCCAGTTATGTCCGGAGGTCCTCTACCATAGGGGAACACCTTCGGTGTAATAAATAAAAAGTAATAAAAATTCAAAATAAAAAATTATAATGAACGAAAAATTAAAAATTAAAAATTAAAATTAATAACAAATTAAAACTAACAATAAATTAAAACTAACAATAAATAAATATTAAAATTTAAAATTAATAGAAATTAAAAAGTTAATAGAATTTGAAGAAATTAAATTATAGCACAAATAAAAAGTTAATAAAATTTAAAAACTACTAAAAATATAAAATGACGTTTGACTCAATGGTGAAAGATGCTTGGCTCTTAAAGAGTCCTCCAGGGTTTAATTCTCATTGAAAGCAAAGCTAGGAGATATTGTATTAAGGGATGAGGTCGGTATCGTGCTTCTGCGAATTTGATAGAATGGAAACCCCTCAGTCCTTGGCCGCTTAGCCGAAGAAGTTTGTCCACCCTCAACTTGTGGGAGGTTGAGGACATGGTGGCTCATGACCTCAGGGAGTTCAAACAAAGAAAAATACTAAAAATTTAAAATTAATTAAAATTTTAAATTTTAAAATAAAAATAAAAAAGGTAAAAATAAAAATTACTAAAAATTTAAAATTAATAATTATTAAATTTGAAATTAATGAAAAATAAAATATCAATAAAAATAAAAAATAAATACAAAATAAAATTAATAGAAATTAATAATTATTGATAAAATTAATTTTATTAAAAATTAAAAATAAAATTAATTTTTAAAAAAAAATTTAAATTTTTATTAAAATAAAATAAAATTTAATTGAATTAATATTAAAATTTAAAATTAATAAAAATTAAAATTAATAAATTAATAAAATAAAAAAGTAATAAAAATTAAAAATTACTTAAAAATCATTCATTCTTCCTCCCTTTCGACTAGAATGTTTTACTTGGCATCACATTCTTTTTAAGAGATAATTCTAGAATGTTTCACAAGGTTTCTCGGTTTGGCATGCTTTTAAAGGGAAATTCTATTCTAGATTTGGAAAGAACATAATTCTTGTTTATTTGCTAATGTTGAAGTTGATCAACAATTCTCTATTTATAATAAGTCTATGGTTATCGTGAATGTATTAATGCGGATCAAGTGCAAGCAAACAAGGTGGCGCTTTGAGGTGGAGCATCTCCATACTCTTCTTTGACACTCGGGCAACACCCTCGCAATGTTTCTCATGAGTCGCGTCCCCCTCCCACCGCTCCCCGCCCATGGCGTGCGGCCGAATGTCCCAGAGGTGGCGGTCGTTGGAGCTGCTCACAATGATGCTCATTCAGTTGGGTCTGACCGTCCCCGTGCGATCCAACATCTATGGAGGATATTCTCCCCTCCACCTTCGGGCCATGCCACTAGGGTTGGGATGCCCTCCACCACCCTACCACTCACCCTCACGGGCTTTGCCACCGCCGCCAGCTACACACTCACGATGGTAAGAACCTCTCGTCTCCCCCGAAAATTTCCTAGATCGTCTCTTGCCATCTCACCCACTTGGGGCACTATTGATGATACCAAAGAAGGAAGTCAATCGACTCTTGTTGGACCTACCAAATAGTGGCAAGGACCTTCTTAGTTCCGCTGGCTTTGATCATGATCCGCGGACAACAGCTTGAGTGAAAACTTAATTTCCTTGGTTCTTTGTTTTTTGATGTTTTGTAATAGTTGATTTTCTTAGGCTCGCCTAATCCGAACTCATAACTTTGGGTCGTGCTTCCATAGTGTTCGATTTTTTGTGAATTATCTTGTATCATTTTACTTGCTAAAATTAATAAAAATAAAAATTGATAATGAAAATTAATAAAATTTAGAAATAAAAGTTAATAAAAAGTAAAAATTAAAAATGAAAATTAATAAAATTAAAAGTTGATAATATTTAATTTTTAATTCATGTTTAAATACTTGTTGTGCGTAAACACAATTCTCTTTGAATCTCAAAAGAGTCATTAATGTTATATAAATATTAACCACGACAGTTAAACACATGTAATGGAATAATGTTAAGCAAGAAATGCATGTAATGGAATACCACTTAACAATATCTTTTATTATTATTTTTTATTTTAACCATTTTGAAAATTTATTATTATTATTGGCATGGAAGGTCTGTTGGGCACACCATTCAGACACACCACACCCATGCGCATCACACATAACATCTCCTCTACACAATTCTCATCCACTATTCGCCAATCCAACACCGCCAACTCACCCGCCCTTCGTAAATTGTGTTGTGTATCCATTTCATGATGTCCACACCCTCACCATACTCCACCTCATCTCGTTGCTTTCATCCCACTCACCACCTCCAACAACACCACTCCGAAGTTGTACACGCCGCTCTTCTCACTCACTTCATTCTATTCGAGTACTCTGCAAAACCCAAAATAATATCACATAAACCGATCAACAAAAATACAAAAATTGAGAAATGGGCAAAGAGAGAAGAAATCGTATCACTACATGTGGCTATATATCCATGGGAGCCGACATAACCTGACACAAAGTACTCATCGCCCAAGTTATCAAATAGTTTAGATAGGCCAAAATCTGTAATTTTAGCCTCAAAATTTCCATCCAAAGAAGATGTTGGTTGATTTCACATCCCCGTGCAATATTGGAGGTGAGCAATCGTGATTCGGATAGCTCAGCCCGCAAGCTACGCCAAGTGAAATATTATATCGATTGGCCATGGCAACGCCCTTTCATGTGGTGTTCACAAATCACGATGATACAACCACTTCGACAAGCTCCCGTTGGACATGTATTCATACACCAACAACTTGAAATCGATGTCTTTGCTTGAAATGCAACATAGAAGATTCAAGATGTTGGTGTGCTTTGGATGAGCCCCAATGTATCCACCTCCACTTCCACTTGCTCACGTTTTCTTTTCAATCCTTCCGATCGATCATGTTTCGCATCTTCTTAACAACTACCTACGCCTGCGTTGTATAGAGTGACCCCCGTAAACTTTTCAGGGCTTGAATATTCTCGCCCATTGTTGAGTATTAATTCTCTCTCGAATTCATTTTCAATCAATCTAGTAACCTACGTGCTCAACCTTCACAGAGACTAAGTTGTTGATATCTACTCCAATGTGGTCATGGTTGCTGATATCCTTCAAATCCTCATTCTTTCCGTGTCGAATTAACTCAGTAAATGTAAGTCCACACTAAAACACCAAACCCGGGTGCTTAGTAAGGCACTTACAAATTTCCATGACATCTTAGTAGTTAAATTTTATATCAAATCAAAAGCATTTATACAAAATAGAAGTTCAATTTAGTGGGACCAACCTTTTTGAAGTCATACATCAAGAAAGGGCTTGAGCAAATGTAAACATGAAAATAAATGTCAGAATATCATCACGACACCATTTGTGGTACGCTATGGCCTTGTAAACTGTTCATGTAAAACTCGATCAATTGAGCCCTCCATTTGGCTCTGTAACACTCCATAATCTCCTTCTTCGTAACCTTGAGCGGTTAAGCAAAGATATGGAAATGCCCTCGCAAAGACCATCCCAAAACCGAGCCACTTACAAGATCGTTTCCTACATAGATATACAAAATCCCCGCCATCCTCAGCAAGTTCGCATCCTACTCTCTATAAATCAAAATTTTCATCAAACCAACGTAGTAAGAGACAACTCGTAATTATGACTCGTAGAAACACCTCCATAAATAGAAGGTTTCTCACAATAGTTTCTATGTTTTTGGATATCTTTATGATAGGAAGGTAAAGGGTAGATTCTTCCTCGTCGAATCTCTCGTGGCGTTGCCCCATCTTCGATATATGGCCGGATGCATATTCCGCCTATGCTTAACCTCGACACGGAAGAGAAAACTTGATTAAATCGTAGTGGTTTCGTAGTTTATAAAGAAGAAGATGACGACTTCGCGCCATAAAAATGAGAGGGTTAAATCGTGAAGAAAACTCAAAAATGATCACGGCCTATAAATGGTGAATCTCACTCAAATAGTGGAAGTTGTGGGTTTTTGAATGGGAAAATGTGGAAGCTTCGCATTTAAAAGCAATTGGAAGAGCCTCCAATTCCAATATTTCATGAAAGTACGAGAATGTAGGGATTTTGATTTTCTAACTTTATAATGTCCCCGAGTACTATAAATACGAATTCGACTTGATTCTATTTTCATCAAAAAGAGGTTCAAAATACACGCTGACTTAGATGACTAGATTTATTCAAATTTATGGCAAACTATTGGCCAAAATTTTGTGCCGATCGTATCTGCTAACACTTCACCCTTAAGCCGGGTGGCGGCGGCGGTGCTTCAAGATGATCCTTTCTTTGAGCTGCTGCAATTACATGTTTCAATGATTCAGCAAAAATCCAAATTGTTGATAACTATAATGTCAGGGGCACTCAAATACGGGCTCAGATGCATTGGCTCAAATTTGGCGATCGGGTCTTGAAAGAATTTTTTATTTTTCTCATAACCAAGAAGCATTCACAACAGATCCGAGCTATCATACACAACAGAGCTTGAATTACAAACCCATAGCTTATGCTGCAAGCCTTTATGAGCCACTACAAGCTCAACCACCCTTGGCCGATAGACCTCCTCCAGCTTGCTCGTAACCAATGTCCGGGAGTCAGTGTTGTGCAAATTATTAAACAATTCATGGGAAATGTTGGTCTAGAGCCATATCCCCATCCTGCAAGCCATCAAGGGCATCATATTGATTATACAGGAAATGAGCAACATTGTGTTGTAAAAAATCTTGTGGATCAACTTTTTGCTGGTTGGTGTACTCAATATTGTATTCTGCTTCAATGGAGTCCACGTTACGTGTTGGGCTATAGTCCCAAGAGATACGGAAGGAATTCGAGGTCGCTTTAGATGGCGCTATGAGTTGATTAGCGGGAGTAGGGTACGGATTGCATGATGGGAACGAGGGAAACAAAATGTGTCTGGTCCATGAGAACTGATGCCACAAGGGGTGTGTTGGAGTACTTTGACATCGGAGTAACCGAGATGACAGCAGCAGTTGGTTCTTTAGCAGTAGTTGTAGGCTCCTTAGTGGGGATACTGAGGACATGTTCCTTAATAGTTGGTTCCTGATGACCATGGGAACCAGAAGCTTTAGATTGCTGGGGTTTGTTCTTATTTTTCCAGCCTTCAGCAACTTTCAAACCTTCCTCCTGTTGAGGTTTGACTGGCTTGGGAGTATCTCTAGCCATATAGGGCGGTTATGAGGTACATAAAGTAGACAATCCTTGATCTTGTGATCAAACACCTAGAAATAGAAGCACATGTTAGGCAAATTTATGTACATGACTATAGTGCCCACTTCCCTTCGACACCTTGTGATATTGATCCTGATACTGCTGACTATATTATGGACATTGTTATAGTTTGATTTAGTATGATGTTAGATGTTAGATCATGGTTTATTGTGGACTTTGATTCATATGTGGTGCATGATGATTATTGGAAACTTTTTATATATTGATGTTGATATACTGTTTGACATGGTTATATTATAGATGTGGTTCGGACATGTGATATTTGGATATTTTGAGTAGACCTAGAAAGTGGAATTAATTTGATGATCATATAGTTGTTGATAAAACTACAAATGATATTGTTGTTTTCCTTGATGATGTTGTGATTCATATGTATATATGGTTTTGGAATTATATTTATATTCATTTTGGATGTTTTGATGTGGCCATGAGGCTGAAGGAGGTATTTGTATTTTGCAGGTTAAAAATATCACAACAAACATCTAGGGGATTGGAGACCAACCACATTGGAATTCTAGATGAATTCAACAAGGTCACCATGGAAACTTGTATTTGTTTGTGTGTTGGATTTTGTTAGGGATTCCCATGGGGGAATCACCTTCGAATGTGACCAAGGGACTTTATGCTTTTCTTTTATTTGGTCTTTTGTTAATGTTGTATGTGTTTTATAAGTGATGTGTTTTCCCTTTTCATTATTTAATTAAATTGTGATTTGAGAATGTAATTAATAGAGTTGTTGGTCTTGGTTTAAGTGTTGTAAGAGATGTGTAAGTGATGTGTAAGTTGATTTTAGAGTATGAAACACTCCACCTTCTTGGAAATTCGAATTTGTCCTTGGAGGCTGATTTTGGAGGCTTGTGGGACAAGTTAAACTTGTCCCATACCTCTTAAATTTATTTACCAACCATACCTATGGTTGGAGAGTTGAATTTAGACTTTCATTATGCATTTTTGTAAGTCAAGTTGTAAGTTTTAATTGCACTTTTCTTACATGTTTTAATTTTAGTCCTTTGGAGTGTGGGCTTGTTTTGGAGTGTGTAAGTAATCTGTCATATTATTCACCCACCTATTTAATATGCCTTGGAGAATGAAGTTGACTTGGGTGTTGGAGTTGAGGATGTGTGATGTGGCATCCTACATGGATCCACCTCATCCTCTTCTCTTCCCTCTTCTATATATTCAAATTCCCATGCTTGTTTTTGGGTTACTTCACCTTGGAATGCTTCATTTTGGGTGAATTATTTTGTTGTTTGAGAGCTCTTGCTTTGGAGGGGTTTGAAGATTGTTGAATGCTTGTGCTTGGAGGATATTTTGGATTGCTTGCATTGGAATAAAGCTTGTTGTTTTTGAACTTGGAACAAATCCATCATGGAAAGGTAAGAGCTTGGCTCTTGTTATGCTCTTCTTTCATTTTTATGCTTATGTGAATGGTTGAGTGTGTGAATGTGTTGTTTTATTCATTGGTTGGTTGGGTAGATGGCCTAGGAAAGCGGGAAAAATTTTAGTGGTGGATATTCATAATATGGCGAATATTCCATTTTTGAAAATTTTGAAAAGGTGAATTTTCCTCAAGCGCGGGTTCGATGACTATTCGCCTAAAAATTACACTTTAATTTTTTTAGGGGTTGGCTTTCGCCTACCCTTGAAAAATATCCCTTATATAATCCTAGATTATTCACCGTAGTAGGGCACACTTCTACTTCACATTTGTCAACAATATGATATATCTCGTATTACAGATGTGCGACAAGGGGGTAAGTTATTGACGCGCGACAAGGAGGGTTTGCAGATGCGTGACAATGGGGTTATTTGTTGACGTGTGACACTGACGGATAGTTGACGCGTGACAAGGAGGTACTACAGATATTGACACATAGTAGACACATGACAAAGAGTTTGTTGACGAGCGACATAGAGATTTTTTTGATGCGCAAGCAGAGGGCGGAGGCTACAGATGCGCGACAGAGATTTGGCTGTCATGTGTCAAAAAAATGCATTGACGCGCGTCAACAGACCTCATTGACACACGTCAACAACCTTGTTGACGCGCATCAAAGAGGCTTTGTTGTGACGCGCCAATGAGGGTTATTTGTTGACGTGCGACACGATGTGAGATAGTTGACGCTGACAAGGATGTACAACCAGATATTGATACATAAAGCAGACGCATGACAAAGAGTTTGTTGATGCACCTTCTTATATAGAGATTTTTGATGAGAAAGCGAGAGGTCGAAGGCTGCAGACGCGTGGCGACTTTAGAGATTTTTTGTCGTTATTGCGTCAAAAAATGCATTGACGCATGTCAATAGACCTCATTGACGCATGCGTCAACAACTTTGTTGATGGGCGCAATGAGATCTAATGACGCTGCGCGATGCATTTTTTTGACGCGTAATAGCAAAATATCCCATCGCGCGTCTGCAGCCTTCTATCACACCACTTGAAAATTAGGTGAAATTTTTCATATAACCCCCAAAAAATTCACCTTCCCGCAAAACCGGTTCCAGGGATATTCACCAGGTATTTTCCACCTCTGATTTCCAAGAGGTCTCTTAAAATGAACCCTATAGAAAGGTGTAGGAGAAGACTATGGGGATTCTTGTGGGGAGACATAAGTGTTATGGGGAGGTATAAGTGTGGAGGGAGTTGGGATTTGGGTTCCACCTTGCAAAAAGAAATAGCTTGCATTTCTTTACTCATTATGGGGTGCCATAAGAGGTTGGGGAGGCATAAGGAAATGAGAGGAATAAGGGGTACTTGGGGAGGCATAAGGGCATGTTAGGGTTTTGAAATGATATGTTTTGGTGGTTTGTTCTCAGGTGGTGATACCCATTTCCCCTTGGGAGGCATAAGCAGCATCCCCCATAGTTTCTTGCTCCTTTGGCTTGCATGAGGAAGCCTGAGTGTTGTTTGTTGTCTTTTATCTGTGGTTGTAAACTGTAGTTTTGTTCTGGACTATGTTTTAAATATGAATTTGTATGTGTGTTGTGGAAGCCTATTGTTGCCATGAGTTGAAACACATTTCTTATTGCATTGTGGTTGGGGCTCGGGGCCAATGAAGAAGGATGGATTCTCCTTTTCATTGGATGTCTTGGTTGGGTGGAGAGCATTGCCTTTCTCCCTGCTTTTGTTGTGATCAAACTGGAAAATGGAGGATCTTCACGTTGTTGTATTGGAGTAGAGGAAAAAGACAAATTTGATAGTCCTTGTTGAGATTATTTCTTATTGTAACCTTTTCCCACTTTGAAGTGGATGACATTGTATATTATCTGTGATGGAAAGGCTACTCTATTTTAGTTATGAAAGTAGTTGTGATTATGGAAGAATATATCTTGTATTCAGTTCTGTGAACAAAAAAGAAAGATATGTATTTTGTATGTTATATTCTAAAAATAAATGGGAAAGAAGTCGTAAAAGATTCATTTGAATTAATGGAAGTTGTGTACCTTGCTCAAATGATTTTTTTCATTGGAAATCTACGTTTGAAATATAGTATAAAAGCTCTGGTTGGAAAATTGAAAAGTAAATACGCATGAAGAAATGTTATACTGCTCTATTCTTTTGAAATGCATGATTTAGAAATCAGAACTGTACGTTGGATTTTGAATACTTGAATTGAAAAAAAAACCAACTTCATATGTTAGATTGGATTGGGAATAAATTTCATATATCAAGTTGGTAAAGGAAACCTAGATCTGTTTAAGATCAAGTATAAACTCCATCCTTTATTTCACTATATACTTGCAAAATTTTATCAAAAAGTATAGAGCGACCCTGCAACATTGAAAAGATAAATTGAAATACCAATGGAACTTGTGGGATCAAAACGATCCCAAGAAAACAAAAATACTTAAGGAATTTCCATAGAACCTTTCAATTCGGGCTCAAACAGTTTCATAGTCGTTGTCAAATTGGGAAATTTTCAAAATGTAAATCAACCAAACAACTTAACCCTTGTAATCTATCCTAAAATATTCCAAGAAAATTCCTCCATGCCTGTTTGGCATGTTGAGAAGGAATTATGGAAAATTTAGACAAATTTTATAAGTTGAACAGTCCAGTTCACATTTTAAGTGATAGAAAGACGTTTTCTTAAAATTGACCCTTCAAAATTCATCAAAATTTAAATCTTAAGCTTCTTGTGCAAATAGGACTTTGAGAGCTTTCCAAAAAGTCCTCGTTTGCCAAAAATGGAGCTCCCAGTCGAAAGTTATGGCCTTCTGAAGTTCCACTTCATTTTGGCTTCAAAATTTTCTAACCGTCAAATTTAATTAATAAAATATTCTTGGTAGACCCGTGGGATAAATCCTTCCTTTTTGCTTTTTTTTCCAAAAAATGCTTAAGGCATGAAGTTCCCCGCCGCTCCGCTGACCCACAAACATTCTTGTTGATCAAAACAATCTAAGTTTAAAAACAAATTTGGGAAAAATTTCTACGTTTCCCCTGCGTCCCGTAGGCCCGCAGCCAATCAGGTGCTTGCCACGTGGCTTAACGAGGCTCTTTCAGAGGCATGGAATCCATTTTAACCTTGGCGCTTGCAAAATTAAAATTTGGAAACTTTTCCTAGTTTCCTCCATGGCCTCGCCGGTTCGACGCCAATTAGGATCTGCCATGTGGCATCGCGAGGTGTCGGCGGAGGCGCGGGTGAATTTTACCCTTTTCACCCTTCTGGGTGTTAAAATTATTTTATCCCCACCACCCCGCTTTCCCCATGTTGGCTTAGGAGGTGCCACGTGTCCCTTGCAGACTTGCAGACTTGCGGGCGTGCGGGTGCAAAGGTGGCTTTTGACCCAAGCAGGAAAATTTCCAAAAATTCTCCTGCGGCTCCGCCAACCCGCGTCTAGGATGAGATTTCATCCCCAGACTTCCCACTGACCCAACTCCTCCTTTAGGAAAAAATTTTCCCCGCGGCCCGCAGAACCGCCCCTGGGGAAAATTTTCTCCCCTAGGCCCACCGCCCGCCTTGGGAAAATTTTCCTCCCAAGGTCCGCCGACCCATAACTTTTGAAATACAGGGAGTTAGGAGGACTTCTTTATATCACTGGAAAGGTGAGAAAAATTCCTATCTAATGGGAATGTTTTTAGAAGGTTTCAAGTGCGTTAATTTTGAGAAAAATTAGGTTGAATATCTTAATCTTGTTAGAGGGTGGGAGAGTGAGAAATTGCCCTCTTAATCCTAATGATTATTCTAACCCTAAGTTTTGACCCTATAAATTTAATAATTGTTGTAATGGGAAAACTATGAGCTAAGATTTTTTATTTGGCCTCTAAACCTTGCTTGTGGCAACTGTTGTTTTGTAACCTAGTAGCAGACACTTTTATACAAAAAAATTATCCCATAATTTTTCTGACTAATCCTAGGTTGTTCTTGAGTCTCAAGTGGGTTGTTTTAGCAGGCGTTACAATGACCCTCTAGAGTAGTGCTTATCACCCATTTGGATATCCACAAATTCTTTGAGATCCTATGAGAGATCAATCTCAACACATACATGCTTCTGCAGACGTATGATGATTACATACTCCTATTGCAAGTATGTTGTGCGTGAAACTCGACAACAATGTGCAACTCTGGACATTTTTTTACAGAAGTAAAAATTACAGGTTTTTAATTACAAATGGTATGCAAATCCATCTGGCCTAACAACTTGGCTTTTTGTAGAAATCATGAAGCAGGGTGTGGGGGATTAATTTTTCTTTTTTCTCCCAAATGGTGGCTTTTATTAATTAACCATGGCATCGACCCCACTAACCGTATCATATGGATCCTCTTTAATGTTGATGGCCACCCTTTTGGGCTCATTAATATTTATGCCTTGAATGATGCGGCCGAAAGGGCCGAATCTGTGGCAAAGGATAGCCAACTCCATTCCCGATGCTTACTGGGTCATAAGTGGTGACTTCAATATGGTTGAGTCACCTAATGATAAATGTGGCCACCTACCCATGAGGTGGACACCTAGTGAAAGGGAAGTGTGGTATTTCATGCATAATAAATTTGAATTTTTTGATCCTAATGCTTCTCGCTTCCCCACCTCTACAACTTGGTATACATGGACCAATCTACGTGGAGGTACAGATCCCGTTCTTAAATGGCTTGACAGGCCTTGCTGTCAGCTCAATTTTTTTTGAGTTTGATAACATTTATTCCATGCCAGTGAAGGTTATGCCTGACTTTGTCCTTTCGGACCATTCTCTAATACGATTTCATATCTGTTGGCATGATGCACACCCTTTTTGTCATAAAGGGCAATTCTTTCTTAATATTTCCTTGATAGAACATGGCCCCACTATCAATCATATCAAGCGGGTTTGGAATTTAATTTCATGACCTAGTCATTGTTAGCGAGTTCCATCCACCTATGCAAGCTAGCTGGATTCAATGGTGGGAATATGTGTTGACTCAGACGACTAGATTTCTTCAAATTTATGGCGGTAGCATCACACAAAATTTGGTGCCAATCGTACTCTACTAACACTTCAGCCCTTAGCCGAGTTGTGGCGGTGCTTGAAGATGAACATTTATTTGAGCCACTACACTTGCATGTTTCAATAATTCAGCAACAAATCTAAATTGTTGATAACTATAATGTCAGGGGTGCTCAAATACGGGCTCGGATGCATTGGCTCTAATTTGGCGATCGGGTCTTGAAAGAATTTTTTATTTTGATCATAACCAAGAAGCCTTCACAACAGATCTGAGCTATCATAAAAAATGGAGCTTGAATTACAGACCCATAGCTTATGCTGCAAGCCTTTGTGAGCCACTGCAAGCTCAACCACCCTCGACAGCTCGTCAAGTTGCTCTTAAGCAATGTCTGGGAGTTGTTCCGTGTAAATTATCAGAGGCTCAGAAGGTGATTTGCGAGAGAATGCTCACTATTGAATACCTCCATGAAGCCACTATACAAATGGCTAATGATAAAACGTTGGGCTGCGATGGATTCCCTTGCGAATTCTATAAATCCCTTTGGGATTCCATTGACACAGACCTACTTCAAGTTTATCTTGAAGGCTTCTAGAAACAATCCCTCGAGCCATGCATCAATAAGGGAAACATCAAGTTCATCCCTAAGCAAGGAGACCCCAAGAAAATCACCTGTTGGTGGCCGATTACACTATTGAATGTCTCCTACAAAATCATTGCCAAAGCATTAGCTCTGCAATTACGCACTCTTCCGCTGCGATCATTTACCTAGAGAAAATCAGCTTCATACAGAATGCTTCATCCTAGACAACATCATCATTGTTTGGGAAGGCATGGAATGGGCTCACATGTCTAATCAGGTTGTCATGTTTATCAAAATTGACTTTTAGAAGGATTATGATTGGATTGAATGGCCTTTCATTTTAGCCATGCTCCAAGCCCTTGGCTTTGGTCCCACTTTCATTCAATATGTCAATATGTTGTTTCTAATGCCTCTACTCAAATCTCAATTAATGGCCTTAGCTTGAAGCCTTTTGGGATTTTTCACTCTATTTGGCAAGGCTATTTACTTGCCCCTGCACTCTACGTGATTACGGCCGAAGGGTTTGGTTATCTATTAGCTAATGCCAAAGCTCAGGGTCTTATTCATAGAATATCTTTGCCTACTGATTCCAATGATCAACTTCTTAATGGGAATTTCATGGATGATTCCTTTCTTACACTCATTGAAGATGAAACCAACATTCACAATGCTATGCAATGTTTGGATATTTTCTGTCTAGCTTCTGGCTCCTCCATCCAAGGGCAAAAACCCAACGTTATCAACAATCCTTCCTTCCCTCGCCGACTGGATTGTCACTTTCAATTGGAAAATCCTAACACATGGAGAGATTTTTAAGTTCTTGGGTATCCCTTTTGCCTTTCAAGCCTCCCTAGCTGAGTTGTGGCAATATGTCATTTAGTGGGTGGCTAAAAATTTGGAATACTCGATCACCAAGCCTCTTTCCCTGGCCGAAAAATTCCAAATTTTCTCTAAAGTGCTTGCCGCCACTCATGTTTACTACTCATCATGGTGGGTTCCATCCAAAGCCTCCATTCAAAAGTTGGAAAAACTGCTCAAAGCTTTCTTGTGGGCTAATACTTTTACAGGAAAAGGTTTTCATCGGGTTTCCTAGGATATATGTTGCCTTCATAAAGCATATTCATAAATCACTATTAATGTTTAACTTTACATATAGTTTACATCACTCTTTTCTTATACATTAAAAATATAAACCTAATTTGTATATGAATTTATACTTACAAAAAAATGTGTGTTTGTTGGTGTATTAATATAGATTGAAATGTATTATATCGTATTCAAAAAAGTATTAATTAAATATTTTATAGACATCACAACTATTTATATAGATTGATGTGTTATTTGGTAGTTTATTAATTTTCAAAAAATATACATTGATATTTCGTATTAAATTATTGAGCAATTTAATATTGTATGCTATATAATAATTATTGATACAAGTCATGGTGTCATTTTGTGTTATTTTTATAACATATGGATTTATATGTCATTGTGTATTACACTATTTAATAGGTGAATAGTTTATGTCACATCATAATTATTAATAGGAGTTGCAGAATGTCATTTATTGGTTTTAAATGTATATAATAAACCTAAAAAATTAAGGGTTTTTGTTAAATCAAGGTTCATTAACTAATAAGAAATAAAATATTTTAAAAATATATTTTTAGGTAAAAAGATACAAGTTCATACATTATGACATATGAAATTCACTATACAAAAACAAATACTAATTTCTTATTCCTTAAAAAATGAAGTAATAATAACCAATTAATCCTAATTAGGTAAAACTAACCCCTACCTTCGACGAGGACTAATAAGAGAAACAAAGAAAAATTAGAAAAGTTTTGCCATAGTAAGGACACCTCTAACATAAATAAAATTTCTTGTAAGAAACAAAATAGAGATAACAACATTCAACAAGAGCTAGTAAGAGAAGCAAACAAAATTAGAAAAGTGTATCCATAGAAAAGAAACCTCTTATGTGAATGATATTTCGTTTTAAGAAGTAGGATTGAGATATGTGTGTTCTAAATTTCAATTCATTATTTGTCTCCTATGCGAAAGGGGTTAAAATGATTAAATATATAAAAGAGGAGTTGATAGATCCTTTATTATTATTATCCTTATCGATTTAGACACATGATAATACCTTCCTACCAATATTGAGTTGAAAGTTCAAGATAGAAAACAAAACCAACCTCTTTATTATGAGGGGATGCCCTTCAGATGTAGAAGGTGCTTTGCATTGGGACATATTCATTCAAATTTTCATAATGAGATACGAAAGAGTGAGAGAACTACTTTATGGAAAGATTTCTTCCCATATCATTCAGTGGTGAATGATAATTCTTAGGGAGATTAATATGATTTAGCTACATATTTGGAAGACTCAATGGATTCAGTTCCATGAATGCAAGTCAAGGAAAAAGTGGAGCCCAAATTTAAGGCACATTATCCTTGTGATGTAATTGGATTAATCAATGAGAATGTTCCGTATACATGGAAGAAGCATGCAACTATTAAACCATAAACCATAATCCATAGTCACATAACATCTTGTTCTTTAATACATTAACTCGTTACATAGTGACAACATCATCATATCTACATCTTTAGTAATCAGGGTCCTATTAATAAGCATTGGAATACAATAAATGGAATGTCACATAACAAGAATAAAAACCATTTTATGTATTATAAACAGAGTGTAAATGGATAACTCTATATAACCCATAAACCATCAACCATAAACAATATACCATAAATGTTAATCCGTAACCACAAAACATTTCATTGATTAATATAAACCACAAACCATAATCAATATATCAAGAATGCAATATTAAACCATAAACATCAAACAAAAGTACATAAAAACATTAAATAGTAACAACATCATCATATATACATCTATAGTAATCAATGTCCTCGTAAGCAATGTTATACAATAAACATTATCATCTCCTTCGTTGTCTATTAGAGGAAAGAGAAAACAATGAATCATAAAATATAACATGCCTCTTTTTGTTTATATGAATGGAAATACGTGTGAACCAAAGGACGGTGGCCCTTGGATTTATGCATTCGAGTACAATGTACTTTCTCAACTCCAACACCGCACTATATCATCCTCGAAAGCCAACATTTTAGTAAATAAGTCAACATAGATTAATCATTTAGTCGAACACATACTTAAATCATCCATTACATATAATTCCCTCTTGTGGATCAGTTTCGAGTTTTCATATCTCTAAAATCCCATATCAAAAACCCTTTGACACACCATGCTAAAGTGTTTGTAAATCTAATATGGTAGGGAAATGGAGTAGTGGGAACAATTGCCTCAGAAATGATGACTTTGATAGTCTCTCGGGGAGTCTCATTGCATGAAAAACTGCATGAGGGATAACATCACAAAAAATTCCTCTCCCGATGACTATATCATTTGACATAACATACACTTCAACCTCGACAAAAAATCTGAAAAGAGGACACTGAGAGCTTTCCAAAAAGTCTTATTTTGTGCAAATCGAGCTCCTGTCAAAAGTTATGGCCATCTAAAGATGAGGGTTACATTCTACGATAAATGCGGGTGGTTGATATTCTCTTTTCTAACTTTGAAATTGCATCACAACCTCCAAAATTTGAATTCTTTGACCTTTCCATTTCAGAGGTCGGGTTACTATTCATCCACTTGAGTTAACAAAACCTCCGAAACCCCGAAACCCAAAATTCAGACTTCAAATTTTAGACTTCAAGTTGTGATTTTTGTGCACTAGGGTTCAAGGTTCGAAATGACGAAACCCAAGTCCAAAATTTCAGACTTCAGGTTTCATAAATTTGAATTTTGGGGTTTCTAGAGTTCGGGTTTTGGGGTTTCACGACTTGATTTTGGGGTTTTTAAACTGTTCATCCTTTCGGGTGCATGAAACCTCCAAAATTCCAAAAGTCCAAAGTTTGAATTTTGGACTTTGGGTTTCAGAATTTTTCCTCTCCTCCATGTGGCATTATTCATTGCTCAACCCTGTTAAAACCTTTGAACCTATGAAGTCTAAAATTTAGACTTCGGGGTTTGGAATCCGTCATCCCCGATCTACGACACCATTAACCCCAAAAACCCTAGCCTTTTTTTCTACTTCGGGGTTTCAGGCCTTTCCATTTATTTTTTCCTTTCTTGTCTGCCGAAACTCCAAAATGTAAAACCTCTGAAGTCTGAAAACTTCAAACTTTGGGGCCCCCATTTTTCTTAGCTTGATTCCAAGCTTCCTTCAATTTCTTGCCTCTGAAATCATTTCCATTGTTGAGCCCACCGCAACCTGACCATCATAATTGAAATGTGAGCTCCCATGGCCGAATGATCCCTCCAAAATCTCTGTGTGTAAGGCCATGTTTATCCAATTTCACCTAAGGGGAAAGATTGGATAACACTAACATCACAAACAACTCCTCTCCCGATGATTATATCATTTAACATAAGCTGCACTTTGACCTTGATAAGAAAAACTTGGAATAACAACAATCTAAGATGTATTAATAATTTTATCTTAAGTTTACTAAAAATGAATATAAAAAGCAAATGAGAACAATAGATAATTTATTGGTCTAGATGCATTCTATCTCATCTCGTCAAGCACCCTGCCCTGTGCCCCTCTCCATGTGTCTCTCCTCGCCACCCTCTCTCTCCTCAACTAGCAAGGAAGTTGTATCTCCATCGATATTCATCTCGGTCTCTATAATCTCTTGTGCGTAATCTCTCCAATAAGATTAAGACCATTGACGAGAATGTAAAGGGAACATCTCATCGATAACGTTGACCTACAACAAACAAGACATCATGAAAATTGAAATATAAAATAAATAATACAACATACAATTACCACATGAATGTCAAGTGTTTATTACCTTTTTTATACTCAATTATTCTTTCACAAGCATAGGAGCTGACTAAGGGGAATGTCATCATCCTACACAAACTATCAAAATAAATATTTAGTATACACATGAATAAACAAAAACTATATTCTATATAAGAATGAAAGTCTAATGAATACTTACGGGATCCTCCACGGGGTGGGGGGGGTCAACATTCCCACTACCTCCTCCACCTCTTCTCTCTCTTCATGTTCATGTAATAATATTAAGTTAGTAATTTCCAACCAAATTTACCTCTCTGCAGTGAAAAATCTACCAGCAGGATCTAGCATAGGAAGAGTGAGCACAGAGAATTACAGAGGAGAAAATAAGAGCACAATAAAGAGGAACAGAGAAATAATAATTATCTCTGATGTCTTCACCATCCGGGAGAAAACATTTAAATAGATATAACAAGTAGTTTGATACTCCTAGATAAAAGGGATGTCAATCTAAAATAGAGATAACAAACCCTCTAAACTGGAGATACCAATCTAAACTAGTTACGGGAGTTTAAACAAACTCCTAATAAAATAAAACTAATAACAATTATTAGCTCACATGAGCTTATTAGGTGTAAATGATTATTTACACCAACACCCTCCCATAAGCGAATGCTAGGGAGCAAAGAGAAAGAGAAAGAAGGGTCCCAGCTACTAGGCCTGATAAGGTACCCGATACAATACTAGAAAAGAAGGAAGGAAGGACTATACAAGCTCCCCCAAGGACAACTTCCTTCACCCCAAGCTTGTCTCGCAACTCCAAATAGTGAGGGGAAGCCAAGGGTTTAGTGAAGATATCTGCGAGCTGATCAGCCATAGGAACAAACTCCATCTGAACGACCCCATCCTGAATCAACTATCGAATGAAGTGCATGTGGATCTCTATATGCTTCATGCACTGATGCTCAATAGGATTATGTGCAATGTGAATAGAACTTTGGTTATCACACCAAAGAATGGAAGGAGACTCCTGTGAAAAACCAAACTCACCAAGAATTTGACGAAGCCAAAGAACCTCCTGCCTTGTTGTCACAACACCTCGATACTCGGCCTCAGTGGATGATAATGCAATGGTATTCTGCTTTTTTACAAGACCAGCAACTAGATGAGAACCAAGATGAAAAAATAGCTAGATGTGGATTTGCGAGTATTGTGACATCCACCCCAATCAAAATTTGTAAAGCCCTCAATACTGGGAATAGTTTGAGGTGTGTAATGAATACCAAAACTCAAAGTCCCCAAAGATATCTCAAAATCTGCTTGGCTGCTTCCCAATGACTCTCATGAGGCTCATGTGAAAACCAAGAGACAAGATTAACAACAAAGGTGATATCGGGATGAGTATGAGTAAGATACAAAAGGCTCCCAACCAACTTGTCTATACAAAGTGGGATCAACTAGTTTAGACTTACATGCAACAATCAATTCAATACCTAATTGGTAAGGTGTGGGAGATGGCTTGCAATCAGCCATATGAAATATCTGAAGTAGATATGTAGCATACTTCTTCTGACAAATAGAGATTCCCTCAACAAATTGGCAAACATGTAGGCCAAGAAAGTAGTGCAACAATCCCATATCTATCATATCAAATTCTGCTTTCAATTTTTGTTTAATGTCTATGTGTTAGAGAATTTGAACTACTAGTAATGAGGAGATCATCAACATATAATACCAATAGAAGCAAGTCATCATCAGTCTTCAGGACATAAACTGTATGATCGGTCTTACAATGATGAAAGCCAATAGACAACAAGAAAGCATCCATCTTCTCATACCAAGCCCGAGGGGCTTGTTTGAGACCATAGAGTGAACGCCGAAGTCTACAAACCAGTGAAGAGTCATGTACAAACCCCTGAGGTTGCTCCATATAAATCTCCTCATGGAGATCACCATGCAAAAATGCACTCTTCACGTCCATCTGATGTACTGACCATCGATGAGAAGCAACAAGAGAGAGAACAAGGTGAACAAAATCCATCTTTGTGACAGAGCAAAAAGTTTCAGAGTAATCTACTCCTTCAACTTGAGAATACCCCTTGGCAACAAGACGTGCCTTGTATTTTTCAACCGATCCATCAGCTGCATATTTGGTCTTATAGACCCATTTACATCGTACAAGCTTTCTTCCCTTTGGAAGAGGAACCAAATCCCAAGTATTATTCTTCATAAGTGAAGAATATTCATCCTGCATTGCTGAATCCCATTCTGGGTTTCCAGATGCCTGTGAAAAAAGAACAGGATCATTAGAAATAGCTTGGCTCATAAGAGCCATACCAGAATAGGGCCGATGATCGACAACACCAGAAGTCTCAGCTCTAGTATGTCGTAGATCTCGTGAATCACCCGCCAAATCACCTGCTGCAGCCAATGTAGATCTCAGCCATTTCGGAGTAGGAGCAACAGGATCAGGATCAGGGGGCCCATCAAAATCATCATCAGTGGCAGGAGCAGGAGGCAATAATGGAGATGGAAGAACTACTGTATGATCTAAAGGAGCCTCGGTCTCATCAACTCGAACATCCCACCGAAACACAACATCTTTGGTAGTGGGATCGAAGAGGCGATATGCCTTCACATGCTCACAATGACCAACAAAAATGAGTTCTTTGCTTTTCTTCTCCATGGTTTTCTCGAGTGTCGTCAGGAACAAAGGCCCAAGCCTTACAACCAAAGACCCAGAATTTTGATACGTCAGGTTTTTCACCCGACCATGCCTCCTCAGGAGTAACCCCTTGCACTGCTTTATGTGGCATTCTATTTTGAATATGATTTGCACAGTTGACTGCTTCCGCCCAGAACTGAGGTGCCATGTTCTTGGACTGAACCATGTAATTTTCCATTTCCTTGAGTGTTCGGTTCTTTCGTTCAGCAACTCCATTTTGCTGAGGGGTGTGAGGAACAGTATACTGGTGCACAATTCCATGATTAGCACAAAAAGTAGTAAATGCATTACTCTCATATTCCCCCCCATTATCCGTGTGGAGTATTTTAATACAATGTCCAGATTGTTTCTCTACAATAGCCTTAAAAACTTTGAAATGCTCCAGGACATCACTTTTATATTTTAGAAAGTACACCCAAGTTTTCCTAGTAAAATCATCTATGAATGTGAGTACATACTTAGCACCAGAAAATGATCTATGAGGAAAAGAAGTTAGATCACTATGTACCAACTCAAGACGAGTCATAGCTCTTTTTGCTTGACCTTTTGGAAAAGGATCCAAGTGTTGCTTACCCAACATACAACCGGGGCAGACACCATCATGTGATTTTACCTTCGGAAGTCCTGTGACCATATTCTGTGAAGAGAGCTACTGCAGATATCTGTAATTGAGGTGACCAAACCTCTCGTGCCACAATTTTCTCAAAGAATCAGCATGAGCAATTAGTGAAGATCCTGCAGAGTTATCAAAACTCTCAAATACATACAAATGTGAACATGGATCCACAAGATCCTGTAGCTACAATATCATCATGATCATGAAGTTCCCTGATGACAACCTTATCTGGTGAGAATTCAATAGTTCTACCATCACCAGAGTTACAGATTTGATATATGGAAAGCAAATTGTTAGACATATGGGGAACATAAAGAACATTATTTAGATGCCCATTTGGCATTTTTACAATACCAGAACCCAATACATCTATAGAAGCGATAAATTTCCCACCACCGAAATGCTGTGATGTCTTTGCGAAGAAATAGAAGTCAACAAATCCCTACAATGTGTAATATGATGAGAAGCCCCTGAGTCAAGAATCCACCTATCTTGCAAAGGAGAAGAAGCTCTAGTAGAAAGAGCCTTACCCTTGCCAGCATTGGAAGTAGATGAAGGTGATGGAACAGTGATCTTGTGTTGTTTTAAAGCCTTTTCTAATGCTTCCAACTTCAAAAAACATCTGGATTCAGGATGATTTTCCCCCACAAAAGGAACAAGGATCAAACACCCTCTTCTGAAATGGTCTCTTATTTTTACCATTATTCTGTGGTTTAGAAGTGTCAACAGAAGGATTAGAAACCATATTGTGAGAGGGTACAGGCTTATCATAGCTTTGCTTGGGTTTGTTTTTCCAATTTTTCTTAGGAGAACTGGCCACAAGAGCATGATTCGATGTAGGCATAACATCTAGAGAGATTAATTTTTGTTTGTTCTCGTGAGAGACGTTCACAAAACTATTCAAATGAAGGCATTTTAAACTGAGTGTCTAGTGCATCCATAGTAGAAAAGAAGGTTGACGTAAATACAGAAAATGGACCCTTTAGTTTAGTTAGGATCGTGTATATGCATTCATCATCCTTTTTAGTTCTACCACCTTTTTGAACTGCGAATCTCTTTAAATTTTGACAGAAATTCTTCTATGGAAGGAAAATCTGAAGGTGATAAAGAGTTTAATTCATGATCCAGTTGAATTAATTTGAACTCGTTTATCTTGCCAAACAAAGATTCAAATTTTTCCCATACCTCTTTTGGAGCTGTGGCCGCAGAAATATGAAACTGGAGGTTATCCGCTACATTCAACGTGATCAATCCGAGAGCTTCATCTTGCTTGCATGCATACAGGTACTTGTCCTTCTCTGTGGTGAAAGCGGGAACTGTATCATCGAACACACGCCATAATCCACGAGACTGTAAGAGCTGCTTGCATCTTCGGTTTCCAGGCATGGTAATTGTCGAGTTTAGAGGCTCAAACAACCATAGATCCCTATGGCGTGAAAGATGAGGATGATAAAAAAGCTCTCGACATGGTTTCAATGAGGTTATTTTCCAAAGTTGCCCTTTTTTAATGAAATTTGCTTCAATGCGATGGGAATGAAAAATAATCAACTTTTGCAAAAAACGGCACTCAATTTCGAGTTACCATGCAAAAGTTATTAAACTTTCAATTTCCCGTAAAATAAGTCAATTTTTAATAAAAATTGCTCACTGATTATAATACTTGACCAAATAGAAGACAAATATGATATCGTACGACTGGACCACTGTAGGGTGAGTATAGAATTTGAGAGAAACAAAGTAGAATACAAATTTGTCCTCGGTTTACAAACAGCCCAACAAAGTATTAATTGGCCTCAAAAGCATTAATTTCCCCCCATAATGCAATTTTTAATAACAAACTATAGAAAAATTTAAAAGTTTAATACTATAGTTTTTTTAAAAATGCTTTTATCTCGGCCAATCAGATAAGGTTGTGCATGAACTTACAATCCATTAATATGACGGGTGCAAGGTACGACCACCACTAAGTGGGCCAAGGCCATAATGAACTCCACAACGTACAACAAAGATGATAAAAAGCGATTCAGCAGAGAAGATGGTCACGAGAGCGAATAGATTGCTCAAAAGACGGTGGCGTCACATGCGCAAGAGAAAAACAACGGAGCGAATTGATTGAATAAACTTTCACCAGGTTGTGGCAGAAAAGACGATGTTGGTAGAGTAGCTAATGGAAAGGGCGTAGGAAGAGAGGCGCCTCATATGCCATCGGGAGCACTGAAACTAGGAGC
The DNA here is from genome assembly GCA_018340775.1 of Taxus wallichiana var. yunnanensis. Taxonomy (NCBI): domain Eukaryota; kingdom Viridiplantae; phylum Streptophyta; class Pinopsida; order Cupressales; family Taxaceae; genus Taxus; species Taxus wallichiana. The sequence continues at coordinate 119,823,081 of CM031237.1, forward strand.
ATGATAACCGTGGGCAACAATCGGCGTGCCAGTGGCACGAACACCAGTGATGTAATGTAGTGTGCGCCAAAAGGAATGGGCATTTTTGTTAAAATAGTGAGATGGACAAAGGACCAAAAAAATGTGCGGTGGCTCAACTCTCTTGCAAGCTATCGGGGCTTTGATACCATGAAAAATCTACCATTGCAGATCTAGCATAGGAAGAGTGAGCATAGAGAATTTCTCGTAGGAGAAAATAAGAGCATAATAAAGAGGAATAGAGAAATAATATTTATCTCTCGATGTCTTCACCATCGGGAGAAAACATTTAAATAGTTTTAACAAGTAGTTTGATACTCCTAGATACAAGGGATGCCAATCTAAAGTAGAGATAACAAACCCTCTAAACTAGAGATACCAATCTAAACTAGTTACGGGAGTTTAAAAAAACTCCTAATAAAATAAAACTAATAACAATTATTAGCTCACATGAGCTTATTAGGTGTAAATGATTATTTACACCAACAATCATACTTCATGGACCTCACGCTTTCTTTCTCTCTCACTTTCAACCACCTCTCATTTCATGCCTCTTGCCTCTCCTCCTCTAAACTATAGGCATTCATTTCATCATCCACTACCCTTTTTTCCTCCCCTTACGAATCACCTCTCGAATCGATTTTTGCATTCCTTTTTGCGAAACTCAATCAAAACCTTCCTTCACTGTAGGTTGTCTTGCTTCACCTCAAGATGTAATCCATATCCCCCTCTCTCCTTTCTATGTATGCCCTAATCTTATCATGAGGGAGAGCTATCCATTTACCCATATTCTTACGGCTTTGTCTTACATGTGGTTTCAAAAGGGAAGACTATGTGCAACCACGCGATGGACGTTAAGTTTTTGGAGATACCAAAACTTATCACTCCCACTAACAACACATGATCCATGATGACAAAAATAGTGAATGCAAAAACTCCCACCTAAATCGCTCAGTTTGTAGTCTACTAGGTGGCTAATTGAAAGATGTTGTTAGAAAATTTTGATAATTCTTATGAAATTGAATAACACTAATCAGTAATAAAAATAAACTTAAGTTTTAAAATTCTTCACCTCCATCATAGGATCTATGATATTCAAGTCAATGTTCTTGGAAGGACCAACAAATGTATCACCATAAGGACAATCAGCTTTACGTAAGAGACATCTCCCTATGACATTAAAATATAACATATTATTAGACACTTTTTATGATAACTATGAAGAAACAAAATAAAAAACTTGCACAAAATGAACTACTTATCGACAACATGGTTGTGTCAACTGTGAGGCGTGTCAAATGTGTATGTGTCATGAGATGTAAAGCAACCTATATGCAGAGAGTAAAAATACAAAATTATTATCCCAACAAAAAATATGCCTATGATATGAAAAAGAATTAATATTCACAAATTTTTTATAGTATCGTCTGAGGGATGCAAAATAACCTATATGAAAAGAGGACAATTACATAATTATTAGCCCAACAAATGACATTAAGTACATTCTTTATGAAATATAATTAATGTTCATAAATTATTATATTACCATCTCACTATTTTTGTGTTCTTTCAATACATAAGAAATGATTTTGATCACGGATGGGAAAACATCAAATTCTCTATGTTTCATGTGTGTGTTTCCATAACCACCCTAGATCGATGCATTTTAATACAAGATAAACTAATCAACAAATGGTATGTAGACTATTTAATTTTAGTTTGTGATTCATATTGAGAGAATTATGCATAATAAAATATTTGTGATGAAGTAAATTGTACACTAACATAAGTGATGCATTAATAAAGGAATAATGCATCAAAACAATAATAATACGTTATGAAAAGAACTTTGAACTAACATGTATAAACTCATACAATTATATTATGTGTTTTTGTCTGCTCATAACATGAGTTTGTAATATAAAGTGCGATATGGTATATCAAGCAAAAAGGATAATACATTTTCAAAATAAGTGCATTGCACTTTTACAAAATACATAATGACTCGACGCATGTGAAAATCTTCGGCGTAGAGTATCCCCACCGCAATCACAACACACTTGTTCGAGTCATGATGTGTTACTCTCCATTTTTCATACATATAGTCATCGAGTTCTTCAAGCTGGCAGTCAAAATCATTACACCAATTAAGGACATTTGCTGATAAGCCAAATCAATTTCCATCCGAAGGTGGGTGTACAACAAGTGTGATCTTTTTCAGTACTTTCCCATGCTTAAAATTATTAGAGGAATGCTTAATCAACTGTGGGGAGATTTTTATCAATCCATATTCCAATGACTGTGTTTTTAGGGCCGGGATGAGGGTTGAAGATGAAATGAACAATCATGTCAGAAATAATGACCATATCTTCCATCTCCATATTTTTATAGGACAATTCTCCATTTAATATACGGAATATCAACCGTTTCTCCCTATTTGGTGCAATATCAAATGGGAGTGGAAATGTTGCAAAATTAGTCAAAGTTATGAAGGCATTATGAACCTTGTCAGCTTCCATAGTTGGGATGCTTTATAAGAACGTCCACATTTAGATTTTCCAATCATCCATCTGCATAATATTTAACAAAATATCCATACAAACACCATATTCATATATCTAAATTGATTTTCAAAATAAAATATATTAACATAATAATGCAAACAAAATTAATTACCAACCTTATAAATTAATTAAGAAATCATAAGTCAATTGTTTGGGTGATTGGAGCTAAGGAAATTTTGTTGAAATATTATGTCTTAACATGAATTTAACATACATGATATGAATGAAAACAAACTAACTATATCTATAAGTAACAAATGTGGAAAACCTAATTACAAGAAATATAATAGAGTTTTTGGTATTATGTACAAGATAGATTTTTGAAGGGATAAGGGTGTGTTTCAAAGGGATAAGGGGTGAAACCATTAAACTAGAAAAAAGTTTGTAAAATTTTTAAATATTCATTTTCAAATAGAGGAAAAACCATTGACACAAGTTTGTCAAAATTAATATTAATATTATCATTTGAAATTATAGCATGTCAACGTAGTAAAATACATTTAAAAATATAAATTATCATTATACATTCAATCAAAATCCAGTGTAAGAGAAATATCATCAAACATTTGATCAAAATTGGGTCTAAAAAAATTATCATAGAATTTAAATATAAAAATGAACTTTCGTTTATATAAAAACTTGCATGCATCAATTTATTTCCATCAAAAGCTGCAATGTAGGTTGGTGTGCCCAAAAGGTTTTTTTTCCCCAAAATTTTATTGTTCAAAAGTACAAAGTGTTTTTATTTTTATTTTGAAAAACACAAAGTGTTTATCAACAATGTCGAAAAACACATTTCATTTTTTCAAAAACACCTTGTGTTTTTCGAGACTTTTTGTAAAAACAATCCAAACACTCCATCATGAACACACACTATTAGGAAGGCATACTATTTACAAACAAATAATATATTTATTAAAAATTTAATATCAATATATTTTTTACTTTTAAAGATTTAATATCAATATTTGAGATGTATCTACTATATGTAGATACAATCCATCACAATTACATAAAAAATAAAGATAATAATCATATTAAATTTAGAATTAATAATACTTATTAATTTGTCTACAAAAGACCAAATTTTTTATTGTAATACTTTAAGATATTGTTTTTAAGTGACAATCTATATTGATTTAGAGATTTTTAAAAAATTGACTACATTCTTCGTAGGGTGAGCCCTCTAAATTCTAGAGTTGATTTTTGGTCGATTGTACTTGCTTGTATACCACATTGATCTAGTTACTCGATTCATTAAATGTGGTGAATGATGAGGCCAATCAAGACAAAATTATCACATTTGGTTTATTTGGGGTCAGTTGGTGCTACTTGTATACCACATGTAACCAATTACACAATTGGTGGAATGTGGTGTGTGATTATGGCCAATCAAACCCAATTGAAAATAGGTCATTACATTTGGTTTATTTTGTGTTGATTGACCTAAGTTGCATACTACATAGAACCAATAGAGTTATTGGTTCAATGTGGTACACAATTGGCACCAATCGAGGCCTAATCAATAGTAGATTATTTTGTTTGGTTGATATGAGGTTGATTGAATTCACTTACATTTAAAATTAAACTAGTTATTCGATTGGATCAATGTGGTGCACCATTAGGAAAAATTGATCCCCAATCAATGGTAAGTTGTGGATTCAATTGGCCTTGCATGTATAACACATTAAACCATTTACATAGTCTTGATGTATATGTATCTAAATTTTCATTAGAATATGTGGTACACTAAAAATAAACTGATTTTAAAATAAAATTAGGGTATTAAATTACTTATTCTGAATTTTTCTAGGATTGAAAAGCAATAAAAGATTGGGAAAATATGAATTTTAATCGAAACAATGAGAGTGAAAATTTGAAATCAAAATATTATATTTATTTGATTTTTCATTAATTTTTCTTATCTTAGACCTATGGGTATTGTTGGATATCCTCTTAAATAATCATAATATGTGAGACACAAAAACAAATACATCATAATCATAATAATTCCCCTTGCTTTACTATATAAGCTCAAATGATTAAAAATGTAAATCTATTTGATCAATAGTTATAGTGATATTGTTAAAAAACATAAATAATAAATTGAGAATATTTTCTCAAGAAAGTATTGGCGACCATGTTTCATCAAATCACATTAAAGATTGCTCATATAATTGGAATGGATGCTGAAACAATAAAAGGCATTTATATATTACAGATGATGTCATTTCAGAGAGAATGCCTCAAGTCAATTTTATTAATTAATGGAGATGTCATAGAAGAGTCAAGAATTAAATTCAAAATTAAGATAATCAACAACCACAAATGGAAAGTCTATGAAAAATTAAAACAACAAATATCTGATGGAGAAACCTGAACAAAAGTGGATGAAAATAAGAAATAGATAAAGATGACATCTAATCATTTGAAAAATGTTTTTTAATTTCATTTTGATTTTTGTTTCTAATTTTAATTTTTGGTTTAGTTATTAAATTTTCTAAATACATTAGGAGGGGGCGATTTTTCAAATTAATTTTGATTGACATGTGTGTGTGTGTGTGTTTTTAAGTTTTTTTTTGGATTTAAAAGTGCACTTTTATTAATATACATAAAGGTACAATGCTAATCGTGACACAAAAATGGGTGGAAAAAGGTCACACCTGGTAGAATGGATGTAAATCAAGCCATGGAGCTCTCGAGAAAGAGGCCAAACTACCTCATCATGATGACATAACAAAACACATCATACAATAAAAGTGTGATTAGGAATAAAAAAGGAGCAAGAAAGAAAATCAAAAACTATGTCAGCTAAGTGAACATGTGACAATGCAAAGGGGGAGGATGGTTTGCCAATTTTACCACCCCAACCACTAAAGTGTCGAGGGGTGAGTCGTGTGCAGTGATGGGATCCTACCCATCATGTTGTTTTTGTTATCGCTTCTTACCGCTTCATAATTTTGTCATTGAGTGGCGCCGAGGAGAAATGCCAAGATAAGATTAGCCTGGGAATTTCCCTTATAAGTGGCATCCCAACCAAATCCACCACCACCGTCAATTTATCAAACACACCACCGCTACAGGTGGGGAAGAGTGATGAGATATAGGGTAACGATGACGATGTAGAGAATACCTATGTTGGTTACTTAGAGTGACACCTTTTAAAAACCTCGCACAACCTCGAAGGTGGAAAAAAATGACGTTACCGATCAAGAGGAAACCAACTTAAAATACATGGGGCATTCCCCCGATGATTCCCCAATGATTTAAAGCAATGTCAGAGGTTTTCCAACTACATGTGGAAGTTTTTAGATTGATTTTGAATCTAAGCATAACATCGAGATGATAATAAATTTATTAGTCATCGAAAAAATCTCTATCCATAATTGAAAATAGCAAGACATTATATATCTTTCCATAAGCAAAACAAAATATCCACTTTAAATATTTTCCAATATTTGTTGTATTTTGCAAGAAGGTTAGTCAAATCCCTGAAGCAAGGCCATTTTCCAAGTGAAGGAGACTCGGAGAAAAAGGTTGTGAATCCATTTCTAGGCAATCTTGGGTGTGGGGGAAAACCAAAATAGATGTTTAATAATCTCAAGTTGGTGACAGGGATGGGAAAATGGGGTCGAAACTAATCCAGAGGATCCTCACTAAGAAATGTCAATCTATAATCTTCTAAAAATCGGGCTTATAGGAATTCCCGTATTTGCATAGAGAAAAATTAGAGCTTTCCAAAAATATCTTGTTTGCATAAAACATAAAGCACGATGCAGTAATATTCCAAAAATATGCAGAAATAATGGCGTATGCGAAATAATGGCTGAAAGAGTACACGTGCACATCCAAGTGGACCAATGAAAATGCTGTACACATGACACACTGGTTATGAATTTAAAAAATTGGTTTATAATGCCAAAGTATTCACACTCGGGCCGTGAGATAGGAGGGCCCCACATCCAGGTTTGACAAACTCAATTATGGAGGGGGACCTTGGCCTCGAATCATTATATTACCATCATGCAGTAGATTTTGTATATATATGATCTTAACTGTAATTTCACGATACATGCGGGAGTAACTTATAGTTGCTTTTCTGAAATATATATTACATTTGCATTGTGTAGCAAGTGGACAACCCAAATCGGAGGATTGAGCCAATTCTCGTTTGATCAATTCGACCTGCCTACTGGAACCACTTAACCACAGCCTCCTTTATTTAACCTTCCATGCATACTACCTAATCGACCTACCTTATCTCCTGAACCACCTAACTCCTCATAACTCATCACATATCTCCTTAGCTCGCCAACTAAGAAATTAACCTCCACGCACGCCACATAGTTTATACACTAACGCACCCAACTTAGCTCAATCAAATCAACCACACAACCGCTGGCTTCCAAAATGGCTCTACAAACCTAATCTAAAATGGCCACCACCCCATACTTAAACCATATCCTTCCCTATAGCTATAGTGCCATATGGGATAAGGGATTCAAATCCTTATCACGTCAATCGCAAAATATATGGCTAACCATTGGGTCAAGCCATTCAACAATGTTATAAAATGTGTTATGTGTTATGTAAAGGAAGTTAGTCTGAAGAACCGTGTAATTTTTAAAAAGCTTATCGTGGGGCTAGAAGGATAATTTTGGGAGAACTTCCAAAGGAGACTAGGCTTATTTTTGCAAGAGGATTCCAAAGAAAAGATCAAAATCATGTAATACTATTTGTAAGTGTTATTTTGTATTTTTAATAGATTAGTCCTTTTAATTAGACCCAAAGACGTAGGCCACCAAAGCGCCAAACTTTATCACGTGATAATGCCTCGAAAACATTAATTTTTCCAAGTCATTTCTCTTATTTGCACAATGCTCACAATTTTTTTAATTTTAATTAAACATATAAGAACGCTCATAATGTCAACAATAATCTTAAAATTCATTTTTTAAAAGTAAATTTGGTGAATGATTTTTGCAATTTTCTTATGATTATTTATCATAAACCCCTAGTGTTTAAGTTTCTGGTCTCTTACTAAGAGCCTCGATATAGAAAACACCCAAAAAAAATGAGCATTTTTGGGATCAATGTTTGGGATTTCCATAGGTTAGCAAAACGTCTAGATCAGACAACATCTCAGATTGAACATTCCAATAGTTGTTGAGTGTTGATCCAAGGATTTTTGGATAGTGCGAGAAAGGAGTACCCAATGTTGGGTTTTTACCGACATGGGAGTACCCATCGGCACTACGCTAGGTAGGAGCGTTAGTCTTTTGTGCCAGTGAACACCATGTGATACTCAATCTTATGCAAGAATTCAACAAGTATGGAATTGATGATTTTAGAGATAGAATAAACATCGTCCTCTTTGTGTTGAAATTTGAGTTTTGTATCCTCCAAGGGAAATTAAGAATTACAATTTTTATATACAAAACAAATCCCCAATCACTTTAATACCCTTTTTAAAAAGCCTTAAGCTTTCTTCCTCCGAGGAATCATGGAAAATGAACCTCATGGAGTTTTAGAATGGGAGACCACACAAAGAATGGAGGTCAAAAAATTTTTAAGATCTAAAACCCTCCCCGCAACCTAGATGAGCTTTGGGTTTGAGAAGTTCCCAAGATTTGCAAGCCCAAACTTATTAGCTATAAAAGTGTCCCCAATTTTGAAAAAAAAACGAAATAAGAAGAGTTTGAAAACCCAGCCCCTTCCAATATTTTTGGCCCAAAGGAGTTCTTTGGGACATACAATTTCCAAGAAGAATTTTCCACAATTAAACTCCTTCCACACAATTTTATTAATTTCCATTTTGTGACAAAGGCTAGTGGCTCTTTGGGAAGTTTAACTTTTAGAAAAGTGAATTCACAAGGCCAAGACCCCATTATTTTAGGACAACAACAAACATTCTCAGACACCTTTGTGAAAACGTTTACGACCTTCAAAATGCATCCACAAGAAATATCTAAGTAAATTTTCCAATTTGGCATAAGCTACTTCGAGGAACCCACTTAAGAAGAGTAGTATGAGATATGTAGCAGCAAGCACTTCTGGATCAAATTCTGAAGTTTCTCGTAAGAGATAAGTTAGTTTGATGATCCTGAAGGAAATTTTTTTCCTCGCTTATCGAACCACATATGGCCAAAAGTCCACTAAAGCAACATTAAAAGAAATGGGGACCAAAATTTAAAAGCTACACATTTGAATTATAGTGCTTGGTATGTAAATCGGATTGAATCATGAATAAATAGTTTAATAAGTGTCTTTCTTTTGTAATTATATCTTATAATAATTACATAGTAATAAATAATTTTATGTTTATGAGGTATAAATTTGAGTTATTAGTAATAACAACCATGTAAATAGCTTTACATATCTATTTTTATTACATGATTAGTGGTAGTTGGAAACCACTAAAGCATAATTAGATGGATTTTTATAAAAGAATTATAGCTTCCCATAATTAAGAGAAGAGACTCCAAATACATTTGGGTATCATAGCAATTTGTTTGAAATGGAATAATGGTTAGCAAAGGGGAAAATTATTTGTTTCCTTGTTGATGAAAGACCACTTTTCAAAATTGAAAAGTAGATTATATTAGAGTTTTTATGCATTTGCTTCACCATAGTTAAAGAGAGTAATGTTTTGATAGTGAAGCTCAAAAGGACTTTTCTAATCATAGAATGGAAAGTCACATACCTGTGCCATTTACTTGGTCTATTTTTTAGTGCTTTACCAAAATATCATGGCCTCAACTTTGCATTTGGGTGTTCTCATTTTTTCGTGAGCATCTAAAATCTATATAGATCATGATGAGTCATTTTGTAGCTGGGGATGGGATCTAACTAGCCCTTAGTCACTCAGATGTGGAGAAATGGATAGCACCCTCAAGAGGATTTGATCTATCCTCACTATTTTAGGTTGTGCCTTTCAACCAAGGTAAGAGAACCCTTTTGTAGCCTTGTTGTTTATGGAGGAGATGGAAATATCCTTCCTAATGAAGTTTTAAGGAGACCTTGAAGAAAATATGATCAATGCAAACAAAATCTAACTCTCACGAGTTGTCACTCTAGATAGTGGAGATATTCTCTAGGAAAGGTTTAGGCTACTAAAGACATTTGGAATCCTAATTGTTTCTACATGTTTTGGTAGTAAAATTTATGCATTTGTATACACACATGAAAACAAATAGGGTAGTATGGGTAGGATTAGTTGTTTTTAAATAAATTTTGGTGGGAGGTGAGGTAGAATGAACTTGATTTTCCAAATCTTTGAGAACTCTTACAAAATGGAAAGTCTAGACAACATAATACTTCAGAATAGCTAAAATGTTCCTTTAACTAGAATATGTGCTTCAATGGAGGCCCAATTAGCACTTTTTCACACAATCTATGAGATTCTAACATGAAGGCTCGAGTTAGAAGGCCCAATAAAACATCAACACCTAAGATTAATCATGCTTGAGGTACACCCAGAGGCTTACAGACAATCTCTGTCAACAAATGAAAGAAAAGTGATTTTAAATCATTTATTTCACCCCCAGATGAAAGCTCTTATGAGAAATGAGATTTCAGAGATGCCACTAAACTATCACAAGGATTGAGACCTATGTGATTAAGACAAGATTTTGATACAAGATTGTAACAGAAACAAGGAAAACTATTTGCAGACATTCAGAAGTAAAAAAACACATTTTGCATAAGATCCACATTGAATAACTCGAGTTTGATTAAATTTATCGCTAGGGGAATGTTTCTAGAACAATCTCAGAGCTTGTCAATGGCTGTACACTTGCAACCACCTTGACATGATCAAACTTAATACAAAAGAGATATACAGGCTTCTCAGATGACTTCTCAAAAGACAGGCTTTGTCAAATTTTCCTCTTGGGAATTTTCTTCGACCTCTAACACTCTAACTTCCCTCTAACCTTTACAAAAAATTTGTGCCATTTATAACATTTACAATAGAGCCCCTTTCCCCAAAAGACAAAAACATTTAATGCACCAGTGCTCGCCATGATCTCGATCGTGATTCCCAGAATCAGATCTATAAAATTTGTCAGGTGCTCATGGGAAAATCTCTTCAAAATCTCAACATTCAACTCCTTCATCTAGTAGAACACTCTTCCTTCAACTCACCAACCACTTCCACCCCTAATCATCAAATCTGGTTCCTTGCGTGCTCGGGAGAAGAAAAATGGAAAATCAGATCGAGCCCGATAGTCAGACCATTTTAATGGTGAAAGATGTCTCCATATCTCTCCCACCAAACTTAGATATCAAAATTAACTCCCCTCTCTATTTGGCATGTAGGAAATACCAAGAAATCATGAAGACTCACACTTCCAGGCATGTTTTAGTAAAAATGGGGGAAAATCAGATTTAGACTCACAATTGTCATTTGATCTTTACTTTGAATTTGGGCCATCCATGGAAGATTCAACTTTAAAACAGGCCCGGGGGCTTCCTTTGAATTTTTACAACCTTTTGAAAAATGGAAAAAAATTCCATTTTCTCTCACACCTCCGCCCTTGGAAATGAGCCTGACACGTGTCCTAAGGTGGGCCCAGTGGAACCATGGCCAAATTCTGCCATTTCACCTCCTTTTTGGAAAAAGGAAAAATTTCCAAGTTTTCCCCATAGCTCCACCCTTGAAAAATGGGCCTAACACGTGTCCCAATGTGGTTCCAGTGGAACCACGCTTCCCTTTTTACTTTTAACTCTTTTCTCCCAAAAGAAATTTTTCCAAATTTCCCCGAGATTCCACACCTCCGCCATTGACCGAGAAAGCTTTGACCTTTCCTTTATCGGGCCTGTGGGCCATTTTGATGTTTTTAGTCATTTGCATATCAAGGGGAAAAAATCCAAATTGCCCCCGATGGTCCGCCTCCCTGCCCCTTTGACTTGAAACAAACTTTGACTGATCCTTTGTCGGGCTTGCGGGCCATTTTGAGATTTTAATCCTTTTGAGGACAAGAGGCAAAAATTCCAAGTTTCCTCCGATGGTCACTTCCCCCATCCCTTTGACTTTTCAAACTGCCACGTGTCACCATGGCGCACCTTGAGATGGTCCCAAAAATTTGATACCTTGAATGAGCACGGGCTCGCCACGTGTCCTGGCCTAGAAAAAATTTTTCTAAAGGCTTGAAACTCAGTGAAGGCGCCATGTGTCATGCTCCAAGGTAGTCTCCTTTGGCCATTGAAAATTCCAAACAAAATGCAAAGTGAGCGGAGGCCTCCACGTGTCCTCCTGGCACTTCTTCAAAATGAAACTCAAGGGTCGGTCCCCAAACATGTGCGTTCCTCCATGTGTCTCCATGGCGCAATTTCAAAATGGTGCCCAAAGTGGAGACCCTAATGAGTGGGAGACGCCATGTGTCCCTTCCACCAAACTATGTACCATTGCACAAAAAAAAATTTGTCTAAGTCCGGAAAAGCCAAAGTGGAACCTCCACGTGTCCTCCCGATGCAACTCCAAGGCCAAACCAAAAAGTAAACCTTCAAATGAGCGTCGTGCCTCCACGTGGACAAATCTTTAAGTTGAGGTGATTCATAGAATTTTTGAAGTATCTAGCTGAGCCACGTCCAACCAAAAGAGGCCACGTTCCTATCGGTGCAAGGATGCAAATTTGACCAGGAGAAACACCCATCAAACCGTAAAATGTAGAAAAATGACCATTTGAGCCCGGAGATGAAATTTTCTCTAAGGACGAAAATTTAAAAATGTTACAAGGCTCAAATATGCTCTTAGAAAGCTACATCCATTCATTTTTCATCAAGTATTTGGGGAAAAATGACAAGGGTAACAAATCCCAACTGTGGAAAATGGAAGGAATGGAAAGCTCCAAGTTTTTCGAATGAACAAAGAATGGGAGACCCAATTACATAGACCACCTTAGAGGATCAAAAAGGAGAAGACAAATATGGACCCATACGTGATCATCGCTCAAGGAAAGACTAATTATGGCAAAAAAAGGAAAGTAGAGACTTCTTAGGCACAATACGGGGGGATAAAATATGACAGAACCATAAAAGGATAGATTTCAAAGGCAAAATGGGGCGAGACTATTTTGAGCACCAACATCGGCTCCGACTCAGGGATGGGCACTCCCTGTGAGTGCCACAAGAACAAAGGTAGAAAAAGTGCCAAAATATCCATTGGGTAAAGGATCGAGCTTAACAGTAGAAAACAGAGCCATCTTCCAAAACAAATAGAGAAACCAACAAAAAAGGTCACCAGGACCAAAATGAGCAAAAACACAAAATAGGAAACAAACAAGCAACTATATACACTATGTAAAAATATGTTTACCTTGATTCTGGGGAATCAATCCAAGAAATGCTTCAAATTGCCTTCCATTAATAGGAAGCTCAAGAATTCACCATCCAAATCCTTCAAGAAGAAGGTATGTTCACCAATCTTGATATCAATGGAGTAAGGGCCCATCCATAGTGAGTCAAATTTTCCATGCTTTCCTTTATCCTCATGCTGCTATCCCATAGCAGCACAAGATCTCCAACATTGAAAGCTCTGGGAGTGACCTTCTTATTAAATAACTTCTTTAGCTTTTCTCTAAACTTTACATGCCTCTGGTGGGATGCCCTCCTTTCTTCATCAAGTTCAACAATCTGGTTAATGCGAGCATCATAAGGACTTACTTCTTGATCCTCCAGTTGTTGAATGAACTGATATGAGGATAATTGCATATGAAGGGCAGCAGGGCTTGAGTTCCATACACCAACTCAAATGGACTCTTTCTAGTGGCTCTTTTAACAGTGATTCTATCATCCCAAACAACAAACTTCAACTGTTCACCCCATTTTCTCTTGTTCAACTCCAAGGTTCTTCTGATAATCTTTAGCAAGTTTTTATTATTGGACTCAACTTGTCCATTTCCTTGGGGTTGTAATTAGATGCATATGTCAAGTTGATCCCATATTCTTTACACATTACCACCAAAGGTTTAGCTCTAAAGCTCATGGCATTATCAACTACAATCTTGACTGGCACCCCAAACCTGCAGATGATGTTGTTTAGCACAAAGTCCATGACAACTTGGTGTGTTGCCTTCTTGGTGGGGATTTCCTCCACCCATTTAGTAAAGTAATCAGTGGCTATAAGAATCCACTTATGGCCAGCACTTGAAGGGTCTGAAATCTCACCAATGAAATCCATCCCCATTGCTTGAATGGGGCTTCATTGATCTGATACAAAGGAAGGGAGCTAAAAGCTTTCTAGTCTTCTAGAGAAGTGTTGGCAACTCTCACATCTTCTAACCAAAAAGTTGTATCCTTGAAGAGAGTTGGCCACCAATAACCAGCCCTCAGGATCTTGTGTGTTGTGACTCTTGTAGAAAAATGCCCCCACAAACTCCTCCATGGAGATCAACAATTATCTTGGGGGCTTCTTCTTCATAGTAATGCACCTTAAGAGGACTCCCTCTAGATTCTTCCAAGCTAACCCATAATCAATAATGACATATTTCTGGGAAGCCAACTTAAGGGATCTTTTCTAGTTCTTACTTAAATACTCAGGGAGTTAAGTGTTTGAGATAAAAAATTACATCTTTGTACCACTCAAAATTCATCAATGTTTGAAAAACATCTACCCTACCTTCTTCTACCTCATTTACCTCAATAGTTTGCAAGTTTCTCTCAGCCATAAGCTTAGCCAAGCCCAAACCTCTCACCAACTTCATGGTTTGGATATCCATGTCATATTCTTGCAACTTGTTCACCCACCTACACCTCTTGCTTGAGACTTCCATCTCTGATAAGATGTCCTTGACCATGGTGTGGGGAACATAAGAAAAATTTTAGAACTTAGAATATAAGGCCTGAAAACCTTTGTTGCTTTTACTAAGGAAAATGCTTGTTTCTCCATAATAGTGTACTTTAGCTCAGCCCCCTGCAATGCCTTACTTGAAAAAGGAAATTGGCCTCTCAGCCCCTTCACCATCCTTCTGCAGCAGGATAAAAGCAATAGTGTTCTCTGAAGCAAAAGAGAACAATTGAAAAGGATTCTTATAATCTGGAGCTACTAGAACAGGTGCATGCTTTAGTGCCTCTTTAATCCCATTGAAATCTTGGATGGCAGCCTCCTCCCATTTGATGACCTGGTCCTTCTTTAGCATGGAAGTGATTGGTATGGTCAACTCAGCAAAGTTTGATATGAATCTCCTGATGAAGTTTATCTACCCAAAGAAATACTGAATCCCTTTCTTGGTCCTTGGAATTGGGACTTTGTTGATGGCCTCTACCCTTTCTGGATCAATCATCACCCCTTCTTGTGACACAATGTGGCCAAGAAATTTTTCCTTCTACACTCCAAAATGGAACTTCTTTGGATTGAGTGAGATGCCATATTCCCTACATCTTATCAACATCTTCTCTAAGTGTAGCAGGTGATCACTTCTCTTCTGAAAATATAGTTACATCATCTTGATAAACTGCAATAAAATCATTGATGTAACCAGAAAAAGCAACATCCATTTCTCTTTGAAAGGTTCTCCGGTATTCATCGAGACCAAAGGGCATCCCCGACATATACATAGGTTCCCGAAGTAGTAAAGGTTATCTTGATCCTTTACGATTCCTTCACCACAACTTGGTTATAACCAAGAGAAACCATCTAGGGTGGAAAGTAATTCAGAACCGATCACTAAGCTGCAGCATGTTTTCCATATTTGGTAAAGGATAATTATCCTTCATTGATGCTCTGTTTAGATTCTTGAAATCCACACACATAGCTTTGATGTCACCATTCTTCTTTCTTCACTTTGGTACTAGGTTTGTAACCCAAGAAGAATATCTTGTGGGCTTGGAATAATCCCTCCATCCTTAGCTTCTTCAGTTCTTCTTGCATTTTGAGGGATAAGAGTGGATTGATGGGCCTCTGTTTCTTCCTAGAATGGCTTTGCATTAGACTCCAAGGGAATCTCATGTTGAAATAGGTCCTCTCTGTATGCTTTTAGTTTAGAATAGGTCCAAGCCATGCAATCTTGATACTTTTTCAACAATTGGATGTATGAATGCTTCTCCTCCTTGTTGAGATTGTTGCTAACCAAATTTTCCTTGGCTTCTCCTTTGTGCCAAGGTCATGCTCCTCAATATCCCTCAGGCTTCCATGCATCTGTTAATAATGCGATCAACATTATCAAAATTGGACTCAAGAGCAACCAACCCTCTAGGAATGGTATTAGTCTTTAGCTGGATGATGCCCTTGCCAAACAAGGTTTCCTTCCCCTCTATGTGCACATACCATTGGCTCCCAATCAATACTTTGATCAGCAAATTCTCCCTTGTTTTAGAAATCTTTTGATCTGAGCATCATCATCAAATACCTGCCAGTGTTTAATGTTGTCAGGGATAGAGGGTCTTGTCAACACTTCCACATCATATTCACAATATGGGGACACTACACAATTGTCAAAATGAGACCCCAACACTGCAAGTTTTTCTCTGCCAAGTCATTGAACTTCCTATCATGATGCACAATGTTGAATGAATCAAACATCTCAATGAAATCCCAAACTGCATGCTTGTATTGTTTCATTCACTGATTCTTTGTGGCATATAGTTTTCTAACTTGTTTTACTATTAATTTTGAGTCTCCTTTGAAAATGATGTCCTTAACACCATATTTCCAAGCAATTCTTAAACCCAACAATAGTGCCTCATACTCAACAATGTTGTTAGTGCACTCAAAATTGAGTTTGAAAGAAAAAAAAATTTTTCTTGACCTAGAGAAAGCAAAACAACACCAGCACCATTCCCAAACTTGGAGCAAGCTCCATCAAACAATAGAGTCCAAGGAGAGCCCATTTGTTCAAGGCATTTGCATTCTTCAATCTTGTGCTCCTTTCCATCAGCAAATCCTACAAAGTTATCAGCATCAACACTTGTGTACAATACTTCATAAGATGCATTGTTGGGATCCTCAATAAGGTGCAACATCTTCTTTTCCCCATAAAACTTGACAAGGATGCCCTCAATTGGGATGGTAGCATAGGACATGTCCATTTGGACACTCCCACCAACACTTGCAGCCCATTTTCTAGACAATAGCATGCCCCACTTGGTGGGTAGGCAGTCAACAATGACAACATCAAGTTTTAAATTCCTTGGATAGGTTGCAAGTTGTACCACCAGACCCTTCACACATCCCACCACTAGCACCTCTCTGGAATCCATAGTAGTACACTTCCCATATGTTGTTGTTACCTTGATGTCCAGCTCATTCATGACTTCAAGGGGCATAACATTGCATGATGCCCCTGAGTCAAACATGCAGTTGTGTAGCAATCTATCTTTAATGATTAGAGTGGTGAAGAATGGATCCACATTTAGTTGAGAGTCCACCAAGGATGTCCCCAATAAACCTCAGGTGGTTCATCTAGCTCTTTTGATGTTGGTGGTGCTTCTGGTTCTTCAATGATTGTGGAGTCTCCACAATGTTTATGTTTCTACCTAGGGTAGTCTTCTCCTCTTTCAGTCCAAAATACTCCAATGCCCTCTTCTTGTGCTCAGGGATCCTAAGCAACTCAACAATTGGAACTGAGATCTTGATCTGACTCAAGACTTGGGAAATATCATAAGGGACAGACTTTGGCAAGGTGACATTGGAAGGAAAGTTGACACACTCACTAGGTGGTACAAGACTTTTGACATACTTGGGCATGAAGAGGGGTATGATTTTTGTTTGGAACTGTAGGGCTTTTGGCAGAGTGCATCTTTCTTAGGAGCCTCTTTAGGAATGTTTGAAAGTAAGGGAGCTTTTGGCTTGGCTTGAGGCCATGCCCCTTTGACAACCTTACTTCTTGTGTTATATTCCTTCTCTTGAGCAACCACAACATTCATCAATAATTATCTATCTTCCTCAGAGGGGATTCCTCCATCATACTTCTTTATCATTAAAGCCCTTAAGTATTCAAAGTCATTATTGGGAAATTCAAAAGCTTGTATAGTATCTACTTCTAAAGTATGAGAGGGAGGAAGAATAGGTACCTATGAATGCAGTCCCAAAAAGTGGCAGCAGTCCAGGGCACTTATCACCTCAGTTGAAGTTGCCCCTTGTTGTGAGCTCGTGGAACAACCCATCATGCAGACATCATCATCATTATCATCATCAACTTCTTCTTCTTCTTGATTGATCTTCTTCACAAGGAGCATGGGGCATGAAACATCTATCACACCAATCAATGACATTTGTCTCCTCCACGCAACAACAACTCCTAGGCGGCCAAGGATCAGGCACCATTCTATTTTCCCTACCTTGGGACTACCTATTTCCAAATCCAACATGTCCCTTGCCTTTGTCATCAGATATTTGGTGATTTGTGAACCTGTCTTGGCCTTGCTGCTTGTGTTGACCTTGTGAGCTCTGCCCAATCCCCTTTTCTTCCTGGGCTAGTTTGTATGATATTTCTTTGATAGCCCCTGCCAAAGTCTTCACAACTTCTTCCAAATATGTAGCCTTGCTTGTTTGGGGTTTTTCTGGGTTAACTAGCTTTACACCATCCCTCTTTGGAGGCTTTCCAATTGCCTTGATGTTATTCTCAATCTTACAAAGCCATAGTGAAGGCTTGCCTCAAATTAGCAGGGTTTTGTCCCTCAAGTAGTAAGCAACCTTTTTATCAAATGCATCTGAATATTTGATTAAACATGATTCATCACATGGCCTTATCCTAACAGAAATCTCCTCAGGTCTTATTAAACCTTGTGTTGAAATCATGTATTGACTCATTAGGATTATTTTTGATGTTTTCAAATTCTATCAAAAGAAACCTAGGGTCATTTCTATCACCATATTGCAATCTAAATGCATTTCTCATCTCTATCCAAGAATCAATAGAATTATCTGGAAAAGCTTTATACCAGTCCCTTGCATCCTCTTCCAAAGTATGGATAAACAGCTTGATATACACATCTTCATGTTCAATCTCAAATTCTTCCATCATATTGATAAAAAGATTTAAATGTTGATCACCAGTTATAGCATTGTTTCCTTGGAACTTTGGCAATCTATTCCTTACTTCTTGAGGAACTGCATTTGGATAACCAGCCATCCCTACAAAATTTATAGGTCCAAAGGTATTTACAACAAATGGAGGTCTGGGTGGGGGCAAGGCCATGTTGTTTTGAGGAGGTGACCTTGTTTGATGAGGGTAGAAGGTCTTTGAAACACAGGAGGGCCTGAAAAATCCTTCGATGAGGCGAAAATGAAAAGGTCTTTTGAAAATCAAATGAAGGCCCCTCTCACAGGTCTTGATAATGGTCACTTTCATCCCCTTTCTTGTCTGTTTAATTTCCACATCTCTCGAGTTTCTTCCTTGATTTTTTCTTTTCTAGCTCTAAAATAATGTCTTAGGATCCCTAGCAAAAGAAATACCTTCTTCCTTCAGCTTTGCAAGTTAGTAATCCAACTGGTATTCATCGAAATCAAATCGGCCTAGTTTCCACCTTAGTTGTGAGATGCACTAAATATGATCTCTCAAATCATTTTTAATAACACTGAAACTTGAAATGGAAAGACTACGAAAGATTATCAATGAAACGGTTAATGTGGCTAAATAATCTACATTGGAGTATATAAGAAGTGTTTCACCAAGGCTGAACACTATCTCCCCATCATTGGCACCACTCAGGTGTTAGTACCCAAATTGATTCTCCTTCAGAAGTCTGAATCAATTCTCATCACGGGTTTATCGGGAAGCTTAGAGATAGATAGATCATGATGAGTCATTTTGTAGCCGGGGATGGGATCTAACCGGCCCTTAGTCACTCAGATGTGGAGAAATGGATAGCACCCTCAAGGGGATTTGATCTATCCTCACTATTTTAGGTTGTGCCTTTCAACCAAGGTAAGAGAACCCTTTTGTAGCATGTTGTTTATGGAGGAGATGGAAATATCCTTCTAATGAAGTTTTAAGGAGACCTTGAAGAAAATATGATCAATGCAACAAAATCTAACTCTCACGAGTTGTCACTCTAGATAGTGGAGATATTCTCTAGGCAAGGTTCAGGCTACTAAAGACATTTGGAATCCTGATTGTTTCTGCATGTTTTGGTAGTAAAATTTATGCATTTGTATACACACATGACAAACAGGGGTAGTATGGGTAGGATTAGTTGTTTTTAAATAAATTTTGGTGGGAGGTGAGGCAGAATGAACTTGATTTGCCAAATCTCTGAGAACTCTTACAAAATGGAAAGTCTAGACAACAAAATACTTTAGAATAGCTAAAATGTTCCTTTAACCAGAATATGTACTTCAATGGAGGCCCAATTAGCACTTTTTCACACAATCTATGAGATTCTAACATGAAGGCTCGAGTTAGAAGATCGATAAAACATCAACACCTAAGATTAATCATGCACGAGGTACACCCAGAGGCTTACAAACAATCTCTGTCAACAAATGAAAGAAAAGTGATTTTAAATCATTTATTTCATTCCCAGATGAAATCTCTTATGAGAAATGAGATTGTAGATGCCACTAAGCTATCACATGGATTGAGACCTATGTGATTAAGATAGATTTTGATCTGACAAGATTGCAACGGGAAACAAGGAAAACTATTTTGCAGACATTGAAGTAAAAAAACACATTTTTGCATAAGATCCCTAGAATAACTCGAGTTTGATTAAATTTATCGGCAGGGAAAGTTTCTAGAAAAATCTCAAGAGCTTTATAGGGCATACACTTACTGACCACCTTGACATGATCAAACTTAATAAAAAGAGATATACAGGAGCTTCTCGAGACGACTTCTCAAAAGATAGGCTTTGTCAAATTTTCCTCTTGGGAATTTTCTTGACCTCTAACACTCATCCTCGACCATTTACACAAAAAATTGTGCCATTTATAACATTTACAACGAGCCCCTTCTTTCCTCAAAAAAGACAAAAACATTTAATGCACGGTGCTCTCCATGATCTCGATCGTCTGATTCTAGAGATTAGATATGTAAAGAGTTGTTAGTGCTGCGTGGGCGAGATCTCTTTAAAAATCTCACGCATTGACTCCTTCATCTAGTAGAACACTCTTCCTTGACTACATGAACCACTTCCACACCCTAATCTATCGTAATATGGTTCCTTGTGTGCTCGGGAGAAAAAATGGAAAAGTATCGGATCGAGCCCTAAGAGTCGAGACCATTTTAATGGCGAAAGAT
>CM031237.1:119843944-120186444 GCA_018340775.1 Taxus wallichiana var. yunnanensis
CAGTGTACTTCGTTCAATTCCATGTTGCCTGAAAAGGCGAGTCCAAAATGTAGGGCGTAAGCAGGTGGTTGGGACCTTTGGATGTGCGGGCTCCAAAATAATGAAATGGCTGTTTCTGAAAGGATGCGGAATAGCGGCGGGCAAGTAGCCTCACGTCGATCGATATTAGGATATCCGGGACATGGCTTGAAATCACGCCGCAGAAGTCGAAAAAGAAAGGTTTTAGCTAATCACGAGCATCAAGGACACGGGCCAAATTTCACTAAAATACCCACATATAAAAGAAAATTTAATGCAACCCTTGAACTTCAAGCAACGAGCCGCCAATATTTGACTTGAAGCTCACTTTACAAATTTGACTTTTTGGAATATGATACGGCGTCCTCTACACCATGATAACTAGATTTATTATTTTTAATATGAGGTAGGCTATGTAAAATAAAGGAAACATCTCGATTCAGTAGATTAAATGCTCCAGCCCGTTAAATGGTAGAAATGCCCAATGGAGACCAAAATGATTACCAGCACTCAGAGCCTGTAACTTTTGCATTTCTAATAAATGCTAAAATTATGATACACTTTAGATCGTGAAACACAAGCACGATCATTAAATCAAAATATAAATTTGGTGAGACAGTGTGGTGAGTTTATAGAAAACATGCCCAGTTCGAATAACTAGTTTCTTTGTAGTTGGGATGCGTTCAATGAAGCATGGTGACCCTTTCTTCTTTATAGGGTGGGATAGTGTGGAGGCCTTTTCAAGCATATCCATAACATCATTTCACTTAATTTACTACCTCTTACCAAGTGGTTGAAGGAAATATTTCAGGATTTCATTTTCCATCTCTTTTCTTCTCAAATTTCTATAAATTGGAGTGTGGAGGCTCATTATGAGATAGTTTTGTGTAGCAAAAAATCATCAAAATTGTTTTGTAAAATGATATTTTATGTAGGCCCTTATAGTGGACTTATTACATGAGTGATCTAGGCCCTTGATACGTAATAGATTGGATTGTGCATGTCAGTAAGAGCAATAGATACAAAGTTTGTAGATACTTCTTCCACAGTGTGTTTGTTTGACCTATTACATACTGAAGCTTATTAAAATATGGCCATGTCTACTTATACTTTACGGGATTCATTCTCATTGTAAATGTATGAATATTGTTGTGATGCATTTTTATGGAATGTGAAGTGTATAAAGCATACAATGTGCCCTTTGCCTAATTTCTACATATTGGAAGGATTTTCTCACACTCTCATTTTCTTGTGTATCACCACTTTAGTGTGGCTTATTTTCATGTAATCTCTCTGGTCACTTGGAAGTTAGATTAGGGAAATATAGTTTTCTGCGTGGGAAGTAGATTGTGGAAGAGTGGTTTAGGAGTAGAGCCAACTTTCTCTGAGAGTCTATCTCCAAGTAGAAAATCCCTAGCTTAGAGATAGTACCCATGTTATCAAATCCACATCATGATCTGAAGCACACGAGTTATTCAGACATAGGGTGATATGATTCGAAGGAATATGATACTATTTTAGATGAACACTTCCATATATTTGTGTTTCTTTTTGGTTTCTATCTAGTTGCATCCTTTAATGTGGTCTTGAAGTTAAAAATGATTACGCATGTAGGATATATCAACCCCGATTTCCCTTCTGACTAATATGAGACAATAAATAACCTATTTCAATCTTCCTTTTCCTAATTTTCTTGATATTAACTGTTTTTAGTTATTACCTCACATTTCATCACGTGTATTAACATAATTAATTAAATGGAGTTATCTAATTAGCTTATATAGATTGAATAGGTGTATATAGTTTGATAATCAGGATCATTCAGTACTACAGTTCAATAATAAATATCTGTCATAGGTGTACATTGTGTGAGCCAAATTAAAGTGTAATTTTAGTTTTGAGGGTGACATAATTTATTCAAGTTGACTTGACATAATTTATTCAAGTTGACTTATCACATTTCATTGCTACATATAGTATATATATGAATAGCTCTAAATGCCTTTGGAGTCAATGTTTGTCCCATAAATATGGAGGAAATACCTTATATTAGAGTTTGAATTATATCATTAGTATATGAAATCATATATTTGGACCTTTAGATTGCTTAGGATACTAGTTTCACCCAGCCAATTTGTCACATCCAGAACCTCTCGCTATTTGATATCTTTAATGATATAGTTAAACTATAATTTAGACCTATACTTGCAAATCGATTACCAATTCTTATTATATTAAAAATAATCTTGCATTCATGAGTTGGACTTGCCTTATAGATTAACTCATTTATGATTCACTCGGTAGTATGCCTTCAATATCTCAATGTAGTCCTCATACTACTTCGATTTAAGTGTCGTGCATTAAGTAAAATCTGCTTACGAATCAATTTTCCCTCATTATTGAGGATTGAAGTAGCATGTCTTCATGTTATTTACTCCGCTTAAAAACCATTGTATCTGGAAATGTCGCATATCATATTATGATCTTGTATGTTGCTTATATGAATTATGTAGTAAATAATGGTTGATACATAGACATGTTATTTTTAGATAATAAGCACTTAGAGTAAACATGTATATATAAGAGTCTTGTGCATTAAAATATAAAACTTAGTGAGATGAAACTAATAATCAAAACATTATAAGCAAAGATAAATTATTAATGAAAAGTTGATGAGAAAAAAGTGTTTAGAAAGAAAAGAGGACAAAAATTGTAAATATTAGGTGATGACCATGTGGATGTTCCTAACCATACTTCATAATCTTGGAGACAAATTCGTAAAAAGTAAAATAGTAAAGTTAAAATTTTAGAGATCTTAATCCACGAAAAAAAAATCGTAGATAAGAATCATTTATGTTAAGAAATAGAAACAAATTCTGAAATTTATAAGAAAATCAATAAGAAACAACACCATTTTAGACTTAGTTTTTCAACAGCTCAATACTCAAATATAATACATAAAGTTAGTAAAAAAATGATATAATAATGTTCTTTTGTTATTTTTTATTTTCTAGATCTGCTACCCTCCCATTATGTTAGTGAATGAAATAACTAATAGTTCTCAAGGTGGTGAATAAGATTATACTTGATAGTGCTAAAAAATTAAAAGTTATTGTTATACATTATAATAGAAGTAACCATTATATGGTAAGCAAATGTGATCCATCGACATGATCCTAATGGAGATGTGGTGCTTAGTGTACACATTATAACTAGAGTTTATAATGAGACAAAAATAGACAATCTTAGAGAAATGGACATTACTATTAGCATTCTTGAATGATTGGGGGTGATAAATCCACCAAAGGTATTGGACAACTAGGTGGGAGGAAGTGTGTATTCTAACACAAATTGATGCGTGTCGAATATTTATATTCTCTTGAGGAAAAAAACTCCCGTAATTTTAGTACCACACTACTTACATATCTTCATCCCCAAAATTTTGAAAAACTTTTCACGAATTGAAGGCAATGATGAATATTCATACCCACACTATGTATTATGCGGTTTGTTCTTTAGAAACTATAGTATACGATGATTCGAGAAATTTAAAATTATTTGTTACGCTACATTTAAAATAAATGTAATGGAATGTTCATTCTGAAACTTCATGATTTAGTATTTAATTCATTTTAATAATCATAGTTATCCTTTTTTGGTCTCTAGGTTTGTTTTATTCGGATGTGAAGAAGAGGGTGGTTTATGTAGCCCAACCCCATATAGTTTATCCCCTTTTGATGAAAGACATGAAATGAAAAACATTAGCTTGAGGTGAAAGTAAATAATAGTAAATATTGGAGTGTGAACAATTATAAAGAAGCATGCATGATACATCTTAGTAATACCCGAAATACCCAATTGTGATAAAAATGCACATAGAAGTTATAGTGATATTATTGGTGTAGCTATCATTTACTAATCTAGTAGTTAGAAAAGAGTATTAAATTCATATGAGTTTTCGAAAATAGAGATTATGTTTGGCTATAATAACGATAGAGTAGTCACGAATTTATAACAAATAAGTAAAAAATACTGATGACCGGGAGAAAAAAATTATGATAGTGAAATAATAATTGAGGCCATGGATGACAATGTAAAATATAATAGTAGAAGAAGAGGAATGTGAACAATAAGATTAGTCTTGCTTTGTACTCTATTAGAAATACGAGCCATATTAAGCTGGACAATACGTTAGTGATTGAATTCAACTTTGGTTCATTGGTGGTGAAGGGAACTAGTGGTCGAGATATACTGATTTGTTTTGTAAATGTTATTTTGAATGGAAATGTTATTTATTCAATATATGGTTGTGAGTCAATTGATTATGTATTAATCACGAATGACCTAAGCTAATACAACATCTTCTACTACTTACTCATGCCTCACTTCATAATAGCTAAATCTATACAAAATGGTTATGGTAGATAATTTATGGGTGTAGAAGTCGCTTGAGATTTCTAAATCTATAGTTCTCTATATGTGTATGCTTTACGTAATGGTTCATTGACCGATTCTGAGTTTACACCCTGTATGAAAAATTAGATTGAGTTCCGCTTGAGTTTGAAACTTTGGCATGGAGTTACATTGTATACATTTTTTAAGGGAGAAGGAAAACTCATGAGGCATATTAAAATAGGAACTCAATTCTTAGAATGTTAAAGGTTAAATAGCTTTATGTGCGATGGTTTATAAAGGTATAATATGGGATGTCATAGAAATTTAAGCACTAGATTTTACTTTTTAACATACACATTGTTGAATAAAGTTGTTAAGTTGTAAAGTCATTTTAATAAGTAATAAAATTTGCATTCTATCTGAAAGGATATCTTAAAATGATCATGGTTATTTAAAGAGACAAGATGATTTGTAAGGAGTAGCTATCAGTATTTCTTGGAATACCAAAAAGAGTTACCAGCCGGATCGAAGGTAGAAGAATATTAAAAAAAACTTGCTCTCTTCCTTGAGTGATATGTGATCTTAGGAAAATTATTGCATTGTCTGTTGATGATAAATAAACCTTTTGTATAGTTATAGGACCTTGTATGAGAGAAAAAGCTTTTTGTATTCAAGTTTTTGACCCCATTATTATTCAAATATCGCATTTGTTTAGAGACATTATGTCGAGCACGTTTCACTGAACTGCTATTTCTTTGAGGCATTGCATCGAGCGGTTCATTTAGAGACCATATTTCTTTGAGACATTAAATCGTAGACGAGTTCCATGGAGATGATATTTCAAGCACCACGGGTGGCCATTTTTTTGAGACATATTTGTGGAAATAGTTCACGATCATTTATGCAGAGTTACATATGATTAACTCACAGGGGAAGTTATAGGATATATATTTTTGGTTTGGTTATTGAACATAGTGAGTCGGGGTATACCCCCTTACATCCTTAACGACTTCTTACCACGAGGATCCTAAAGCTCATGGTTTACTGCGAAAACTAGTCAAAAAAATCCTAAAGCATTGTTGTTTGTGTAATGGCTACACTAAATATAGTCTATTTAGAAAACCCAAAATGATACACCCACGAGTTACATTAAAAAAGCTACTTTACGCTACATTAAACTAATGCTTTCAAGAAGGAAAGCGAAACATTGAAATTTATGGGCTCTTCACCTATCGATGATTGCGGATTGAATCCGACTCTTTCCTCCTTCCCTCTGGCTGTTGCATGACCACAAAATGCAGATCTTATTGTTGTATATATCTTTCCCAGAGGTAGAATATGGCCAAGCGAAGAATGTAAATCAAGAAACTCAAGAAGCTTAGACGAAAATGGATGCGCCCATGACCATGAAAGTGTCGGCATTATTGGTAAAAATCGCGCCTTGGGCGCACGTAAAGGGCACATGACTGCAAGTGTCGACGCCCATGGTAAAGTCGCGCCATGGCGCATGTAAAGGGCGCGTGGCGTAGAGAGTGTCGACATGGCAAAAGTCGCACCTTGGCGCACGTAAGAGGGCACATGACATAGAGTGTCGACATGGTGAAAATCGCGCACTTGGCGCTTGCGTAAAGGAATTGCATGAGCATGGAGGTGTCGACATGGCCAAAAAGTTAGCGCATGGCACCTTAGCACATGGTATGTAGACGCAAGGATAGATGCACCAGGCGCACCGCCGGGAGGCCACCCGTACATTATTTGTGCCGGCGAGCCGAGACCACGGCCTAGATATTGACATGGCCATAACTTTTCACGGGAATTCGGATTCACGCAGGTTGGACTTTTCGGAGAGAAGCTTACTGAGAAGCCCTCTGTCCAGCTCTGACTTGATATCTTTAATTGGAGTGAGAACAAATTCTTAAAAATGCAAAATATAGTTCGCCACTTTTTGGGTTTGCTTCAGGGTTCTCACCCTACTGCACCATAATGAGATAGAATTAAATGTGACCTAGAGGTGGTTGGGGTAGAGTTGGAATTCCTCTCTTTTCTCTCTCATTCTTCTATAGAATTGTAAGGAGGGCTTAACCACCAAAGGTTGGACATTCTTGTTTTGCCCCTCCCTTCTTCTCTTTGGCCGAGGTGAATTTGTGAGATTCGAAGCCTCTCATACTAAGCGTGTAATGCAACTTTG
The DNA here is from genome assembly GCA_018340775.1 of Taxus wallichiana var. yunnanensis. Lineage (NCBI taxonomy): Eukaryota > Viridiplantae > Streptophyta > Pinopsida > Cupressales > Taxaceae > Taxus > Taxus wallichiana. The sequence continues at coordinate 119,850,546 of CM031237.1, forward strand.
CCTCTTGGCATTTTTGTGGTGTATTATGCTGCTCGATCTTTGAACCAAATAATACTTTTGTTTGTGGATGATTTTCAAACCTCTCTTGTGTTCATTTTGCATCCTCCTGATCCTTCACTATAAATCTGGTTATACGGCATGATCTTGCATTACACATTTTTAATGGTTTTGTGCTTATTAGCAAGACAGGATGTTGCCTTCATTCCTACGGTGCATCACCTCTTGTTTAGTTTAGGTTTATTTTTATGCATTTCTTACCATGTCTCATGCTTGGCAAGTTAGATTAGGTTTTAGAGTAAACCCTCTGCATTTCACGTGTGCATGCAGAGCGAGAGGAATAGAGGCCAGCCCTTCATCAGGAGAAGCTCTTCCAATTTACGAGGTCCCACACTTGGGAAAAGCTCCATGTTAATGCAATGCTGCTTAGCGAGTCTCGGCCCATCGGGTTGTAGACATTGAAGGAAGTGTTGTGATTCGCCATCAACACTTCTTTGTAAGCTTCCCCTTACTATAAATGCGATTCGCTCCTTCCTCTCATACATCGGCGCTTGAGCAAATGTAGTTTTCTATGATTCCTCCACTATACAACCCATGATAAGTCTTTGTGTTGCAGGAAATGCACCAGAGAAGGGTGTGATTACCCACGCAGACGCATGATTACTAGAGCTTTCCGGATTGTGATTACCAGAGGTACTAGAGATTTTGGGCGACATTTTGCATAATGGCGGAGTGTTCAAAGTTTAAGCAAGTATCTTAGTTTACATGTTACCAGCACAGGGCATGTTTTTTAATGATTAAAATTTGCTTTTCCGTCACCTCACTACCTACCATGCCAGGTAAAGTCTTTTCCAGTGGTGACGTCATGTTTCCGGTTTGGGCGGATGGGTCCTTGGATGATGATGGCCACCGTATCACTCATGGAGTGCAAAATGAGCACGCTACCTATTTCCGGTTTGGACCGGATAGGGAATGAGTCATGGACGATGATGGCTACTGCTTCACTCATAGGTGCAAAATGAGTGAAGGGTAGCCGCTGGCGGCTAAAAATAACGTGATGGCATTTACCAAACACAGCGTCCTGGCGGAGGCTTTCGCCGAAAGTTTGCTACCGAAATGTCGAGGAACATTAGATACCTGCTCTCCACTCAAGTGGTCGTACTAGTCACGTCGTTGGAACTGACTCATGTATCAGGTCAATTAACTCATGTTGGGTTTGGGTCAGTTAACTTGTAAATGCATCGCCATTAAAAGACCCACCATTCTCCCCCTCCCTCATGCACGATACCACATCTGTGCAGAAACAACGCCGTCTCCATGGCCACGGAAACATTTATCAGTTATCGTTTTAATGATGTTGATGATAGCATTTCTTGCCGACTGTCGTCCCCTTGGTAATATACAAATGTTTTATTTGGGATTTTTTTAGCATTCATACTCATCATAATAACTGCTGCCTTTGTATGCATTTTCACTACAGATGAGGTGGAGACGCCACAGGTATACGAGAGGGGCTACAGGTATGATCGTAAGATATGAATATTATTATTATGTATTACGCTGAACAAAACGTTTTTCCTGATATGCTCTCTGTTTGTGTGTTATATAACGGGTAAAACAGGGCAGGCATAAAATTTGGAACACAACGTTATAAAAAAAGAAACCACGGAAGGGTGTCATCACCGCTCGAATAGCCCTTGTCATCACAGTTTATGATAATTAAAATCCAGTTGTTTCCCTCGTCTAAAAACAAACAAAAATAGCCATCCCCGTACAAGAAACCGTGTATAACCCTCCCCCAAAATAAATAAACCAGTTATTCATGTAACGGTTTATGATAATTAAAATCCAGTTGTTTCCCATGTTGAAATTATATAACTCCAAGTATATTTGATGGTTAAATCTCCAGATGCTATGTGTATTAATCTCGGTTGAGACATTGAATAATATTCCGTCATTATTATTTTCCTCTTCTTATATATTTTAGTGTTGGAATTTAATAATTTTCATTTTATATTCTTCTGACATGTTAACATTAATATTTATGTGTGTTTAAGATTAATTTGTTTTTATTAAAAGAAATTAATAAAAAATTTACAATATCTTTAACCATGCAGTAGAGAATCATTTATATTACTTTCAATATGATATTTACATAAATTTAAAAGATTATATACAATATAAATAATTAAATAAATTGTTGATAGATTATGATTATATGCAAACCAGCTGAATGTATAAGAATGACAAACAAATCTATTGGCATCCCAAGTAAATAAATATATAATATATCTGATCAAATTTAATGGTTAAATATCCATCTATTTACATATACTATATTCACTAATCTCACTTGAGGATTGAATAATATTATGTCACTATATTTTTAGTGTAAAAATTCTATAAGATTGTGTTATTATATTATTATTTGAGATGTTAACATAGATGTTTATGTAACTTTCATTTAATTATTTTATTTCCTTTTAAAAATAAATTTGATAAAAAATATAATATATTGACTATATAGTAGTATTATTTAATACTTTCAATCTAATTTTAGGGAATTTAACCAATAAAAATAATTAAATTAACATTTTTAGCTTGAATGAACATAGAGAAGAAGCAAATCGATTCACATTTAAAGTAGAGAATTATGCATGAGGAAAGAGTATCATATGATATATCATCATTAGGCTAGTGATACATTTTTTTTTGTATTTATAAATTGTAAGAAGTCAACAAATATTTTATTTATAAATTTCATAGGAAATTAAATATATTTTCAGGAAAATTTCTAACTATAATTTTACAATTGATATATATATGGTAACAAACTTAAGCTATACATTATGAAAATGGGGGATTTGCATATTGAACTATGCAACATGGCGTTGAAAGTCACTAGGGGATGCAAAAGGATAAAGCGGAGGAATGGGAGATGCTTAGAAATGGAGGAAAAAGGAATGAAAAAAGGAAAAGTAGAAATACGAGAGTTATAATGATTTAATTTGAGTTCAAAGGAGAGAAGCGAAGCCTAGCCTGCGTCGATTCTCCTCTGATTTACACAGTCGAGCCAATTGTAGGGAATTTTAGATAAGCAATCAAGCGAGAAATGGGGAAGTCTGCGGTGTCATCTGAAGGGATGGTACCCTAGAGATGACAGTGAATGTAAGCCCTTGTCTTTCAGTGCTTCTGATGTCATTGTTGCCTTATCCAAGTAAGACCTTGTGATTTGTGGATTGTTAGAGCCCAAGCCATTTTGAGAGGAAGTTGCATGTGGTTTCCTCTTGAAATAGGAGGGATTGGAACATGTGAAGGGTTATTTATGCTTGAGAAGGTCGATGTATTTATTGAAATGGACCACAACAAAAAGTGGAAGCTCGGGTGGGGATGAGGAGTTCTTATATATGTTGTATAACAGTAACAATTTATCTGGTATTGCACCATTGACCGGTCTGAGGAGTTGACCCAAAATTTGTTGTAAGCATAATTTTCTGATTTTTACAAAGAAGAATTTTATGTTCGATTGATCATCGTCGGTGTTTCCTAAAGTGTTTCTTCTGGTGACATTAGATATACACCATACCACTGCTTGAAGGTTTGAAGTTTGAGAATCCAGAAGGTTATGTCAGTCGACCGAGTTCATTTTTGTAAAAAAAGATGTAGGTGTTGATTGCGAATCCTTGAAGCTCTTCTTCTGAAAGGTGTTTATCGATTCATGACATTAGGATTTTCAATCTTTAATACGAGGAGAAGCATCACTTTGACATGAAGAATTTCACCCAGGCAGAATCTATTAATATTTCACACCTTGCAATAGCTTAAAATATTTTTGTAATTTGATTATAGCTATTAGAAAGCTTCTCCAAGGTTGGATCCATATGAGTGACCAAAATACAAATGGAATGTCTTTGGCGGAGAAATGGACAAAAAGGTCACCAATGGGAGTTATAGATCTATTACAGGTGTTGTTTTGAAATGAGGAAAAGCCTCACGAGCGGTAGTCACACAAACAAGCAAGTAGCTTAGAGCCAGATGAAATTCATTTCATCCATTAATATATATAGAACATGTCATGAATTTCTTGAAATTTTGCCAAGCTTGTCCCTCTAATGATTTTATTTCTTTGATAGGTATGCACAAAGCAATATGTATAGTAGATGTTGAAATATTGAAGCGTGACACCTATTGGTGCAAGCAATAGAAGTGATGATTTTGGTTTGTTGTTTATGGGAGAAGTGGTGATCTAATAACATTAATACATGAGATACTACTTCCTTGTTCTTGCATTTCCACTGAATTATTAATTTGAGAGGAGGTAGTTGGTATACTGCTGGTCCTAAAATGGTGAAGTATAGTGTTGGTTGCTCAAATGTGCACCCCTTGTATCGAGATCTTGGAAGGGCGAGGTGTTTGAGACCACATGGAGACCATCCCCAAGTTATGTAGGACCTTGTGCGCTTGGGATAGATCTACGGAGAAGGTCGGTTCCTCTATCTATTTCTCTCTTTGCTAGTTTACTCCTAGTCTTCAGAAGGGGAAACTAAGCTAACAAATGCCAAGGGACCCGAGGATAGAAGGATAGCATGAAGAAAACCTCAGCTAGAAGGTGATAGCACACGAGAAAGAGGATGAACACTATACTATTTAAACAAGAATGAGGAAATGCATGAAAGGAGGCTAGGCACAGTGATATACATACTAAACACATATTTACTTAGATCATTCTCATGGAGCACATTAAATAAGGAACTTGAGGACACAAATGGCACAACTAGCACACAACGTAAAATAAAAGGCAAGGAGATGGAATGAAAACATATTAGGACAGAGAATAGTCACAAAACGATGCTTTTATTACTTCCAAAAATGCACAGGAACTTGTTAAAATTGCTGAAGAGGCCAATATGCACATGTAAGAGCTAGATCTAAGTGCAATCTCAAAATACATAAAATATGAAGTCCTTTAGCGGAATGCGTAAGGATCACAGTGTCCACATAACAAATGAGCCTAGCTCTTACATTTATAGATGAATCATAGAAGGAGAAGAGAAGGAGGGAAAACTTGAATTTGAAATACAACCACCAACAAGAAGCATTCAATTCTGCAAATCCACAAGGAGATATGTGAAATATGCTTCCTAAATCTTGTTTGGCATGTTGAAGAAGGAAGGAGGGTGGATCATATCAAATTGGGTGGTTGGAGCGAATGACGATCTTGCTCATCAATGCTCGAGAGAGACATTTTCCCATTTCTCACCTACACCGGTCTTCCAAAGAATTTGAATTTGAATATCTATGCACTATAGCCAGTGATGTCATCAAATTTATGACAAGTCTAGGCATGCGCGATCTAAGCTTTGTATCCAAAAGACACATCTATCGAGAAGATGTTAGATTCATTGCACACACAAAATGTGGTAAGCGGCGATTGGCTGAAGTTGATGGTTGAAACTGTAAAACATTTTCATTTCTACCATGCGTGTCACTCGAGTCATTGATTTTAACTGCAAGGTTTGATGCACCCTAATTGGCGCACTTTGAATGGTTCCACGTGTAGCACATCAATCATGTCAAGATAATCCGGCACGAGAAGGGCGTAAAGGAGGGCACTGCATCGAGGAAAAGGCACACAAAATAAAATAGAGGAAGGTGCGGAGGGACCTGAAGTGCGACATGTCTTTAGAAATAAGGCAAGCTGGTGAGCGAGAGAATGTATGGTCAAGGAATAACTATACAAGGTAATGGGTGCGGCGCGTAAGAGGACCAGGACTTTACTTGATAAAAGCAAGCTGTGAGACACACGCAAGGTGAAGAAGCTGTGCTTAGAAGAAAGCGAATGCACGTAGATGGTGGGGCGCGAGGGAAGAGTAGAGCAAAGAGAAAAAGGAAAATGGAAGGAGAGAACATAAATCACATGAGGGTAGAGTGGAACAAAGAGAAAAGGAAAATAGAAGGAGAGCAGGGAAAGTGGCGGGCGTGTGAGGAAAGAAGGGGTGCCAAGGGAAACTCTAACCAGGGAAATGTACCAAGCTAAACCTAAGCACGCACAACCTTCAATGAGGAACTGAGATCTAGAATATGTATACAAGTTACCCAAATAACTAGGAGAGTTATTTGGATAACGATTTGGTGACTTTTGGGGCCATCTTCTTGCTAGATGAAGAAGATCAGTAGCCTGGAGCATCCATTGGGCATGGAGTCTACTTTTTTATTATGAAACTACTCATGTAGTCACTTAAAGATCATTTCTTAACTCTATTCTAAATCTTGCAGAAATTGCAGAGAGGCTTTGCATTTGGAAGCAACGAGAAGAGCATGCACGAAGCACGCGAGAATGAAGAACTATGCACAAACGAGGACAATGTGCACACAACACACTTAGAGGAATTGAAACTATTCTAATATATACAAAATGATGCAACATGCTTAATGGAAGGGTTTGAGATAGATCCCATTTATTGGGGTTTGCAGTACAGCGCACTCCATCAACTTGAGTCAACTCAAAGAGTTAGCCTCTTTTCACAGGAACCCGATGATGTGTGGGCCACTCCAAAGTGCATCAAACTTTGAATGACGCCCTAGTTTAGCTTTATTAGCATCCCATTTAAAAACCAAGTCCCCAACTTTGAAAGCTTAAGGCTTATCCTTTCTGTCGAACCATTTATTTGTTTCTTGTTGATGTTGTCTAGCTTGATCATGGAAGAGTTCCTTGATTCTTCAAGATTAACCATCTACCGCCATTCCGATTTATCTCTAGTCTGCACCTTCAAATTCTAGGCTCTTTGGGCAAGAGCAACTAATGAATTAAATTCTAGCGTCGAAAGGAAGGGTAGCTTCCTTACCATAGACAAGCTTGTAAGGCGGAGGTCCTATTGCCTTTTTGATTATGATTCTATTTACCCATAGCGCACACGAGATCTTTGTATGCCACTACCTTTGGCTGATGTTCATTGTGGCACTTCATAATTCTTATCGGAGTTTTTGTTTGTTGACTTTGCCCAAACCATTGCCTTGTGGGTAATATTTGGAAGAGTTTTTTAGATAAATTCCCATATTTAGAGCCCAATCAGTGATTTTAGTACCAAGGAAGGCCTTCACATGATCATAGATAATGGTTTCAGGAATGCCAAACCTTGCAATGACTATATTTTTGAGAAAGTCAAGGATCACTGACTCGGTTGATTCCTTAAGCGTGATAGCTTATGTCCATCTAGTGAAGTAATCTATAGTTGTCACCACCCATTTGTGTCCAGTGCTTGAAGGCAGATTGATCATGCCTATGAAGTCGAGACCCCATTGCACAAAAGGTTAATCTTCCTAGATTGGTCAAAGGGGAAGCGGAGTCAATCTTTTCTTTCCTACAAATAAAGTGCATTCCTTGCATTTTGTGACCCACTGTGTGCATCTACAAAAGCAGAGTAGGCCAAAGATACCTACTATTATGATATTCATTTATGTAGTTTTGGCAAAGAAGTGTCCACTTCGAGAATCCATCATGAAATTCTACTAACACCTTTTTAGTTTGCATGCCATTGATGCATCTTAAATGCACACCATCAAGATTCCTCTTGAAGATAAGTCCATCAATCAACACATAAGGGATAGATTTTAACCTCAGATGTCTTCTCTTTGCTTTGTTCAAATTAGGAGGGTATGCACCCTCAGAAAGGAATGTAATCATGTCCTTCATCCGAGTCACGCGTTAAGGTGCATATTATTTTCTCAAGTTTTACATGCGGGAGGTCTTCATCTAGGAATAATGAAGCCTCAGGTTCACTCTACACATCCTCATCAATCTTCCTACAAAGCTCACTACCTCTTACCAACTTTGTGGCTTTAATAATCACATCATATTCCATGATTTTGGTCACCCATTGTGTTCTTTTCTCACTGATTTCTGCTCCCATGATGAAGTCTCTGACAGAAGAGTGGGAGACTAACACCTTGATATGATTGGTGGTGAGCATACTCTTGAATTTATTGAGCATGTGCATGATGGAAAAGACTTGCTTTTCCTATGTGACTTTACTTTAGTTCATAATCCTTTAGCATCTAGCTGAAGAAAGCCACTGTTATTCAATCCTTGTTCATTTTCTTGTGTTAGAAATCAACAACACTTCGCATCTATGTAAAAAGCATAAAGTGTGAAATCCTTTGAATAATTTCTGGATTGATAAGTGTTGGTGCAAGAAATTTATTTCTTGATCTTGTTGAATCTTTCTCTTCCTTCTGTTGTCCATCTGAAGGTTGTGTCTTTCTTGAGCATCAAGGTAAAGGGACAAACCGAATGTCTGAGTTAGGGATAAAAGGCCTAACAAAATTGATCTTACCAAGGAAGGACTATAGGGCATTTTTGTGTGCCATCGGGAAAGAGCTAGGATGGCTGAGATGCGCTCAGGATCAATTGCGATGCCATCCTTTGAAACCACATGGCCCAAGAGCTTTCCTTGCGCCACCACAAAATTGCACTTCTTGGGGTTAAGAGATACCCCAAACTCTCTGCATCTCTCAAAGAATTTTTCTAGGTGCGCCATATGATCCACATTCTACTTTGAGAAGACTATTATGTCATCAAGGTAAACCAAGATGAAATCATTGATGTAACCTTTGAAGGCAATATCATGTAGCACGCTTTGAAATTTTGGTGCTCGTGTTCGAACATACCAAGGGCATATTTTGATATGCATATGTCCCCATTCGTTTGTAAAATTTGTTTTGAATTCATCCTCTTCCTTGACCAAGATCGATTGAAACTTGAATATCCATCTAGCATAGAGAATCTCTTTCCACGCCCACCAATCTGTAAAAATCCGCTCCATTGAAGGCAAAGGATAGTGATCCTTTAGAGATGCCTTATTCAAATATTTAAAATCAACACAAAGTCTGATTTTGCCATTCTTCTTACGCTAGTGGAACTAGATTCTACGACCCACGTAGATTTCTTGATGGGGAAAATGATTTTTGCCTCAATGAATTTGGATAATTCCTTTCTCATGGGGCTCTATCTTTGGATTGGTAGTCATTTGCTTACATGCGATGGGCTTGATAGTCTGGGATCGAGGTCAATGGAGTGTTGAGAAATAATTAGGTCAAAACCTTTGAGGTCTTCATACTCCCATGAGAAGATATCATAGAATTTTTGACAGAGAGAGATTAAGGCATGTTTCTCTTCATGTGCGCAAGCTTTACTTTGAGGAAAACTCTTTTTCGCATGCAATAGTAGTTGGGAAAAATTTCTTCTTACACAGTACGCATGTACCTTTCTTCACCCTTGAACTCATCATCATAGGCTAAACATTTTCTCTAAGGTGACCAGCCCTTTAGGAAACTTGTTTTTCTTCAGCTGTATCACTTGGTCACCATAGCTATCATGTAAGTCATCTTGCATACTTGATGAAAACTCAACTTCATTTTGGATGAACTAGAATGATCGATGTCGCTACTTTCGAATACTTTCCAGCTTGGTGTTTGTTATCTGAATAAATGGACTGATTACCATCTTGATGTACTGAGTGTTTCCTTTGAAAAATTCCTCAATGAAGAGAACTATGAACCAAACGTGGCCATCTATTAATCAGCTTCTTTGTTCATTTTACATAACACCACATGTAATTTTAGAGCATCAAATCTCTCACGAGGAGGTCCCAAAATATATTCTTATAAGCTTTGAGAAGCCTATTCTTTGTTTGGAATTTGTTGGTAACTTAGTGGATAACCAATTATGTGTCCCCAAAGATCTGCAATGCCTTAATTTTCTTCTTCTCAGTAATGAGCAAGCCATGCACCAACACTTCATACTCTGCCACATTATTAGAACATACAAACTGTAGCCTGTGCATGAAGAATAATTTATCATCCTTAGGGGAAATGAAAACCACTCCTACTCCCGCGTAATTTCTGCTTCTGGATCCATCAAAGTAATCTGAACTTCCACGCAGATCCATCTCATCTTTGTCTTTCTTGAGTGTGCACGACAACATAGCTTCTTCTTGAGAATATCGTAAGTACTACAAGCCCAGTTTCATAAGCTTCTAGTTCTTTAGCATATGTATCAAATTTGTGGTGTCTTTCGCCATTCATCAAGCACTTGGTTAGGAGAATGAGAGGGTGGAAGAGACTTCTCTTGAGAACTAAATCTTGTTCTTGATTAAATAATTGTCTTAGAGAGGATGGGACATATTACTCTACATGATAGGAAAATATAGGCTCATATTGTATGGTAAACTGGGTACCATACCTTGTCTAGAGTAACATATGATACCAATAAGAAGACAAGTAACCACCCACTTTAGTAGTAAAGTATCTTGATAGACATAGGAAAACAAAGGAGGTAGGTCGGGTGATAGACACATCTTGATTTATGGTCAGAATTTGACATGCATGGAGGGTTAATTCAAGATCCTTAATGACTATAAAATATTTAATTGATATTTTTTTGAATACCATATAATACATTTCAATCTATATTAATACACCAACAAACATGCATTATTTGTGTAAGTAAAAATTCATATACAAATTAGGTTTATATTTTTAATGTATAAGAAAAGAGTGATGTAAACTATATGTAAAGTTAAACATTAATAGTGATTTATGAATATGATACAAAGGTAACATGTATCCCAGGAAACCCAATGAAAACCTTTTCCTGTAAAAGTATTAGCCCACAAGAAACCTTTGAGTAGTTTTTCCAACTTTTGAATGGAGGCTTTAGATGGAACCCACCACGATGAGTAGTAAACATGAGTGGTGGAAAGCACTTTAGAGAAAATTTGGAATTTGTCGGCTAGGGAAAGAGGCTTGGTGATCGATTATTCCATCTTTTTAGCCACCCGCTAAATGACATATTGCCTGACTCACTGGGGGAGGCTTGAAGGTAAAGGGATACCCAAGAACTTAAAAATATCTCCATGTGTTAGGATTTTCCAATTGAAAGTGACAAGCCGCTTAGGTGAGGGAAGGAAGGATTTTCCCCGATATGCCACTGGGTTTTTTGCCCTTGGATGGAGGAGCCAAAAGCTAGACAAAAAATATCCAAACATTGCATAGCATTGTGAATGTTGGTTTCATCTTAAATGAGTGTAAGAAAGGAATCATCCATGAAATTCCCATTAAGAAGTTGATCATTGGACTTAGTAGGTAGAGATATTCTACGAACAAGACCTGAGCTTTGGCATTAGCTAATAGATAACCAAACCCTTTGGCCATAATCACATAGAGCGCAGGGAAAGCGAATAGCCTTGCCGAATAGAGAGAAAAATCCCAAAAGGCTTCGAGCTGAGGCCATTAATTGAGATTTGAGTAGAGGCATCAGCAAACAACATATTGATAGATTGAATGAAAGTGGGACCAAAGCCAAGGGCTTGGAGCATGGCTAAAATGAATGGCCATTCAATCCGATCATAAGCCTTCTCAAAGTCAATTTTGATAAACATGGTAACCTAATTAGACCTGCGAGCCCATTCCATGCCTTCCCAAATAGTGATGATGTTGTCTAGGATGAAGTGTCCACTGTGTAAGTCAGTTTTCTTTAGCTAAATGATTGCAGGCAGAAGAGTGCGTAATCGTAGAGCTAATGCTTTGGCAATGATTTTGTAGGAGACATTCAATAGTGTAATCACTGCCAACAGGTGATTTTCTTGGGGTCTCCTTTGTTAGGGATGAACTTGATGTTTCCCTTATTGATGCATGACCGAGGATTTTTTTGGAAGCCTTCAAGATAAACTTGAAGTAGGTCTTGTCTGACAGAATCCCAAAGGGCTTTATAGAATTTGTAAGGGAATCCATCGCAGCTCGGTGTTTATCATTAGCCATTTGTATAGTGGATTCATGGAGGTATTCAATGGTGAGAATTCTCTTGCAGATCACCTTCTGAGCCTCTAGATAATTTACAGGCACAACTCCCAGACATTGGTTAAGAGCAACTTGACGAGTTGTCGAGGGTGGTTGAGCTTGCAGTGGCTTACAAAGGCTTGTAGCATATGCTATGGGTTTGTAATTAAAGCTCCATTATTTATGATAGCTCGATGGATATGTTGTGAAGGCTTCTTGGTTATGAGCAAAATAAAAAGTCTTTCAAGACTCGATCGCCAAATTTGAGCCAATGCATCCGAGCCCGTATTTGGGTGCCCCTGACATTATAGTTATCAACAATTTAGATTTGTTACTGAATCACTGAAACATGTAATTACATCGACTCAAAGAAAGGATCGTCTTGAAGCACCTCTCCACCTAGGATTGAGGGCTAAAGTGTTAGCGGAGACGAGTGGACGCTGGAAATTTTGGCCACGTCGCCATAGATTCGAAGAAATCTAGTCGTCTGAGTCAACACATATTACCACCATTGAATCGATTAGCTTGCATAGGTGGATGGAACTCCTAACAATAGATCAGGTCACCGAATTAAATTCCAAACCAACGCTTGATATGACTGATAGTGGGATTATGTTCTATTAAGGCAATATTAAGAAAGAATTGCCCTTTATGATAAAAGGAGTGCGCATCATGCCACTTGAGATACGAAATCGTAATGTAGAGAATGGTTTGAAAGGAAAATTTTTGCATAACCTTCATTGACATGGAATAAATGTTATCAAACTCAAAAACATTGAGCTGGACAAGAAGCCACTATCAAGCCATTTAAGAACGGATCTGTGCCTCTCACTGCCAAATTGGTCCATGTATACCAAGTTGTAGAGGTGGGGAAGCAAGAAGCATTAGGATCAAAAAATTCAAATTTATTATGCATGAAATACCACACTTCCCTTTCACCAGGTGTCCACCTCATGGGCAAGTGGCCACATTTATCATTAGGTGACTCAACCATATTGAAGTCACCACTTATGACCCAATGTAAGCATCGGGAATGGAGTTGGCTATCCACTACCACATTTCGGCCCTTTTGGCCACATCATTCAAGGCATAAATATTAATGAGCCCAAAAGGGTGGCCATCAACATTAAAGAGGAGCCATATGGCACGGTTAGTGGGGTCGATGCCATGGTTAATTAATAAAAGCCACCATTTGGGAGAAAAAAGCAAAATTAATCCCCCACGCCTTGCTTCATGATTTCTACAAAAATCCAAGCTGTCAGGCCAGATGGATTTGCATACCATATGTAATTGAAAACCTGTAATTTTACTTCCCCGTAAAATAAAACGTCTAGAGTTGCACATCATTATCAAGTTTCACGCACAACATACTTGCGATAGGATTCTGTAAGACCCTGAACATTCCAAGATAAATAATTCATGGGAAACGTTGGTCCAGAGCCATATCCCCTTCCTCCAAGCCATCAAGGGAATCATATTGATTGTGCAAGAAATGAGCAACATTGTGTTGTAAAAAATCTTGTGGATCAACTTTTTTCCGGTTGGCATACTCAATATTGTATTCTAGTTCGGTGGATTCCACACTGCGTGTCGGGCTATGGTCCCAAGAGATGCGGGAAGGACTTTGGGGTCATTTGGATGGCCCTTATGAGTTGTTTGGTAAGAGTAGGGTATGGAGTGCATAATGGGAATGAGGGAAACAAAATTTGTCTGGTCCATGAGAACTGACACCCCGAATGGGTGTCTAGGAGTACTTTGACAACGAGTAACCAAGATGGAAGTAATGTAGCGGGCTCTTTAGCGGGATGAGCTAAAGGCGCCTTAGAGATACACCGAGCACATGTGTTCATATGACTAGTTCACATGACCATGGGAACCGAAGCTTTGGATTACGGGGTTTTTTTTTTTTTTTCCTCCTGGAAATCTGGCCAACCTTCCTCCTGTTGAGGTTTGACCGCTCAAGGAGTATCTCTAGCCATAGAAGCGATTATAGGGTACATAGAGTGAACAGTCCTTGATCTTGTGATCGAGACACACGGAAATGGAAGCACATGTTAGAAAAATTTATTTACATGACCCTCGGAGTAGTGCTTATCATGTTAGAAATATCATAGTGCTCTCATTATTATATATTGTAATATTATTAGTATGAGTTATATTATAACTCATTATTAATAATATAGGTTTGTTATATTGTTTCAATGAATATATTTTTGCTATACCCGTAATGATATTAACGGGTTGTTTTGTTGTGTGACTTCTGGTTTGTAGAGGTCAAGATTTCTATTTCCATGGCTATTTATTAGCCTTAGTATTGATTGTAATCAGGTTGAATACAATATCAGAATATTATTTCCTGTGTAACAATATTGTTGTTCCAATATTTGGTATCAGAGCTGGTTACAGTCTTCTGGAGTGCAATATGTTGTTTTGAAAACACCAGAGGCATTGCCAGATTTATGGCCGCCTCTATTAATGAGTTGTCTAAGAAATATATTCTATAATAATATATTGCAGAAGCTCTTCCAACTCATTTTGTAGCAGCATATTTTGTGTGTGATAGTTAGATTGTGTCTTTTCTTTGGCAGATAAAAGATTTGGGACATCACTGATATTCTGCAAGAATTAAATCTCTACGTAAAATTATCAACAACATTTTTTGGGCGTGTATATAATGTGAGGGGAGGCTCGAGCTTTGCTTGACGACATCAAAGTGCAAATCTGTGTGCTATATTCATTGGAGATCCTTGATTTCGTCCTTATTTCTAGCAACGACCTACAACATTGTATTGGAATTTGCCTTTGCCGTATTCAGATTTGAATCTATGTGGAGGAAGATCGATCGATCATAGATAGAACAATTAGCAATTGCATGTCAAAATTGTCGGCAAGTGCATGGGCTCATAAAGACATTGATATGGATTTTGCATATTTCATGTCCTTTGTATGTGTTTAGCGTTTCTCGGTGTGGCTGTATAGATCTGTGGACTTCATTGTAAGTGTTACTTCTCACCGGCCTTATTGCTGAGAACGTCCTGGTATCCTTAGCTGGAGCTTGGGAGGTGATTCACTGATTATCCTGGTGGGTCTGTGAATACAACTAAACTTGCATGCTATTTCCTTAGACGGTGGAGTGGCCACATCGTGTCGAACCTGTTACATAGAGCCGTCCAATATCCATGCGTAGATCTGTAAAGTTTGATCTTGGAACCATAAAAATGCTATTCACAGTTATTTGTGCATGCAACAGCCACGTGGGATCAAATTTATGTTAGTCATTTAAAAGCGTCATTTTAATAGTCTTTAGTTTTATTGGTGGGTCGATGTTTTTTTGGTTTTAAATGTCACTCTTATATAGTTTCTCCTGAATTGAGTTAATGTCTCTCATTTGAGTTAATAACAATGTTATATTATTTTGTTGTGTCCATTGTAAAGTATGTCAGTTAAGTCATCGACTCTTTGATCGTATTTAGTTAATAGTCTTGTAATATATATATCGTTTCCTTCATAAGTTTAGTTTTTATTTTTATTTTTGTGAAAGCCATTCATCATTGTAAGTCATTTAGTATTGTCTAGGTATCAACATTGTTAAAATTGTGTTTAGGTGAATATAGGTAGTCAATGTTAAATAGGTGATTTTAGGATTATTGTCTTGTCAAGTGTTAAAGTCGTGTTATTGTAAAAAGTCCAAAATTAAAATAAAATAAAAAATTTCCTTATGGACGCATTTTCGGTGTTACCCGACGTCTGGCAAAATACAGTGTTTCACATTGCAGGAGGGAAGAAAAGAATAAGCTCAATGTGGAAACAAATGTGCTTCATTTTCACATCTTGTTGAGTTAGCAGCACATACATTGGAGGATGGAGGCAACGGAGGTAGGAGGACAATCAACATCCTCGGGTTCATGTCACTTACCTCGGAGGCGCAAAGCTTGCTTAGTGACATCTTGGTGTCTTGTGTGATGAATAAGAACAGATGAGCATCCCCTGTTCACGTGTGCGGTGTAGTGCTTGTGTGTCCCCGTGATGATAAATTATACCATTGATACTATTGTAAGAAGTGTTCTTGATTAGATTGATTTGATGGTTGATGTGAATTGGTTGAAACGGTCCCAATTCATGTATTCATCTAATAGGTTGAACGGTCCTGGATGATGTAGTTCCCATCAGCGGTGAGATCGAGACCATGTGCAAAGCTGGGCGGCATACTTGCTTGGTTGAAGATGGTGTTTTCCCCATGTTCGCACTAAGGGGGGGAATGTTAGAAATATCATAGTGCTCTCATTATTATATATTGTAATATTATTAATATGAGTTATATTATAACTCATTATTAATAATATAGGTTTGTTATATTGTTTCAACAATATATTTTTGTTATACACGTAATGATATTAACGGGTTGTTTTGTTGTGTGACTTCCTGGTTTGTAGGAGGTCAGTTTTCTATTTCCATGGCTATTTATTAGCCTTAGTATTGATTGTAATCAGGTTGAATACAATATCAGAATATTATTTCCTGTGTAACAATATTATTTCATTCCAATATATCACCCATTTAGATATCCATAAATTCTTTGAGATCTTGTGAGAGATCAATCTCAACACATACACGCTTCGCGACAAGCGTGGTAGAACTTCTCGACTTCCACAGCAAATAACCCGCCAAGCGAGGCAATAATTTGCGGTAGAAAAGTCACACCATGGAAGAGGTAGACCAAGAAATTTAACCCAAATAAACACTTTAAGGGAGGTATATTCAAATACCACAAAGTCCTTTGTGTCGGTGTGTTAGCGCAAGCAAGAGTTACTTAACATACCAATGGCTTAGCTTAAAATATTGAATATTGGGCGCATTAGTAGGGTCGAAAATGAAAAAGAAAGAACCCTTTGTCATTTTAACGCTCTCAAGATGGACTTCATGAGTCCAGAGTCGGTGTGTTAACCTAGGATTTGAGCATGCATTTAGAGGGGATTCAACCCACAAGATACCCAATGAGACAAAATTGCTTTAACCATTGACAAGCAACATTAAATTCAGGTATGGGTAAAACCACGTTAGGAGGAAAAGATTACCTCGTGGAAGATTTTCGGGATGAATTTCCTGGGGCGCTTTACCGGTGGTGCCATCGCTCGCTCTAGTATCTCCTACCATGGTTGAAACAACCGGGTTTGAAGATGGCGAGGACATTATATAGGAGACACCCAGAGGCGAGAAACCCTAGGAGAAACTATAGCAATAATTTCCAGCAGAGCCCGAGAACACCTTGATGATGGCGTTGCAGAAAAGAAAAACCCTAGAAAAGCCGACTTCAGTTTTGTGCCAGAATTCTTACGAGGCGTTTCGCTTCTTCCTTAATAGTGATTTATGAATATGAGAGTAATTGAAACATAATAAATGAAGTCTCCTCATCCATCATTTAAATTTATCTCAAATTTGAGAAGATATTTTACTTACACATTTCACAATATTATATTCATATCCCTTAAAGCGTGTACTTTGCACCTTGGGGTGAAGACTGAAATATGGTAAGCTATACATCATGACAAAGCGGAGTTGTTATCAAAGAAGTCAGGGAATAGAAGATACTAAACAAGTTGTGGGTTCCCAATCCCATACGGTCCCGTATGAAAGGAGGAACATACTGATATAAAACATTGCAGGTCAACATTTGTTTACGACTTATGAGATGCCAACGTAGACTGAACCACCTTTGAAAAATCTGGAGACTGAAGATTTTCTTCCATGATTTCCAAATTCCAATCAATTGAACAAACCACAGATTGGGGAGAGATCAGATTGTTTTGTTGACTAGGGGAATGTTGCTAAGCCCACCTT
Organism: Taxus wallichiana var. yunnanensis; assembly: GCA_018340775.1. Classification (NCBI taxonomy): domain Eukaryota; kingdom Viridiplantae; phylum Streptophyta; class Pinopsida; order Cupressales; family Taxaceae; genus Taxus; species Taxus wallichiana. The sequence continues at coordinate 119,868,216 of CM031237.1, forward strand.
CGTGTAACCGTAATAAAATGGCTTTGTTATGATATTTGCAATTTAGTTGAATCTAGAAGTGATTTGATGGCTAAATCCCCATAAATATAAATATGCTGTGTATTAATCTCTCAACAATATTAAGTTATTATTATTTTGAGTCCGGTAATTTATCAAATGGATTCAATATTATTATGTGAATATTAGTTTGAATGTAAGAATTTAACAAGCGATGCGTAGCAGTTAGTTTTTATTTTTCGTTTTATAAATTGTAAATTTAATGATTGAAATGTAAATGATAATTACACACTTGTCTGCTGCCCTTTCCTCAATCAATATTTCCCACATAAAATAAAGAAATTAATATTATATTCTTATCTGGAATGAAAACCTTCTACATAACCATTTAAATTAGTTTTTATACTTTCTCGGTCAACAGTAATGTCATGCACCATCTTTAATAACTGTTATTGGCATTCTTACCCATCTTTCTTCTGAATTTTCCTAGCAATAGCTCACACCATGGTCAAAGTCGTTTCCCCATGATATATACACACATACTAGCAAATGCATCCATAGGTGCATGTGAGAGGCCGATAAGCACATGGAAGAATATGTGAGTAGGCTTTTGTGTGTGTGAGTGTGTGTGAGTGTGTGTGTGAGAGGCCTATAAGTACATGGAAGAGTGTGTGTGTGTGTGTGTGTGTGTGTGTGTGTGTGTGTGTGTGAGGCCGATAAGCACATGGAAGAGTGTGTGTGCGTGTGTGTGCGTGTGCGTGTGCGTGTGCGTGCGTGCGTGCGCGCATGCAGCGTGTGTGTAAAAAAATCATCATATTCCTTCTTTTTTTTTACATTACAATTTTTACTAAGAAAGAGTTTTGTTGTCAAAAATGAGAATATTTAAGGTGATACATCGAGACCTAGAGAAAAAAGTATTACAACTTTCAAATGTATAAATTAAATAGGATTTCTCAAAATAGCTTAAATAATGACATGTGATCACAAAATAATGCCAAATGTCTTGAATAATGCATGAGTTTCCCTAAATACACGTTATCTACTTAATTAGACCTAAATCACACAAACTTGTTCATATTTGCACACATAATGACAATCAATGATAGGTAAATAATAAAAGGTGTTCAAATATAATGGTATTAAACTAAACTTAATCTTTATAAATTTGGTCACAATGTCTTATTTTATAAAATTACATTTATATTAGCCTATTCATAATATTTTGAAATAATGCAATGCAATTTCTCCTTAAAAGTTTATTGATTGGGTTGAAAAAATAACAAAATGAAAACAAATGGACATTATAACATTGTGTATTGTGGTTTAAAATCATACTGGAATCCAAACCTAGCAAGAGTGACATATAATAGATAGTGGATTATAATTTTGATGTGATGTAAAAGAAACTAGAGAAAATTTAGTTTTGACCGTGTAAATGTAGAGACTTCATGTAGAAACTAAAACATATAAATAACTTATTAGAAAAAAATTAATAAATAAACCAAATATGTTGGAGTTAATCATAATTTCATAAGATTACTAGATAGTATGACAACAATTATTTAAAAACACATTGTTTCATGGTCATAGGCTTGTAATGGTGAGATGTAGTGTTCTAAGTATCGTTATATAAAGAAACAACCATAGTAGGTGCTCCATGTTCGTTCTCTATGAAATAATGCATCTTGAATTGTTAAGATTATTTTGGTCTCGATTCTTCTATTCATCATGTTGTGTGCATTTCCTCAAGATACTTTCTTATAATACAATAAATAATGTAAGTACCACATTTGTGAAAAAAATTCATGTTCTTCATAGATAAAATAATTTTGAAGCATTTCATATTTTTGGTTTGATATGATTTATTAGAAACATAAAAATGTATTCATTAAAAAATAATTACAACCATAAAGATTACAATAAGTGTTTCAAGAATATCCATAAATTATTAAGGTCTATTCGCCAAAAATAAAAAGGATACCTCACTAAACTCTCGACAACTTATTTACAATAAACAATTTTCATTTTAAAGGAATGTGTCCCTGAGGCTTGAATTCTTCCCCTATTGATTTTCTAGTGCCATGTTTGAACGGTATGAAATAATCTTTAGTAGCGTGAAATCGGCAACCAATTTTCCATAGCCAAAAAAATTGTCCAACAATAGGCGTTCGGATGTCTCTGAAGCTCTTCAATGCCAACCAGAATTGTAGCCATGTTTTCCAATCAAAGTGCAGAGGCCATAGAATCAATTTCCAATAAATATATGAAGACCTATTTTACCTTAGAGGTGGAACCGAACAAGAATTGCTTACAGTATAAATATTGCAATGCAAAATTTCCCTTATGAGACACCCAAAATACGATGACCAAGTTTGTTTAAAACATCTATGGAAAAAAAATTATCCACGACATAAATTATATCCTCTACATAAATTATCCACGACATAAATCATTATTCGTTTCAGCCTCGATTCCTCTGTTCATCGGGCTCTGCATGCCTTCTTATAATATCACATTTTTCAAAGGTTTCATATGATTTATTAAAAATCTATATGTGCATCAAGAGATAGACTACAACTACGACGATTCAAATGAGTTTTTCAAGAATATCTATACTAGTGTTAGCAATATAATGACTATAGTTGCACAAGATAAAATACTTCTTATACCTTGGCATTGTTGTTGAGCACCACTTTAGTGTTCCTTAAGGTCTTGAATGAAATTCATTTGTGAGTGGGTATTAGTAGTTACCACTTAAAAATGGTAAAACCCAACTCTATTATGGGTTTAAGAGACTTACATGACATGAACTTTCTATCTTATTAGAAATAAATACCACTAGGTGGTAGCAAGATTGAACAACCCCTTAAGAATTAAGTCTTAGCTCTAAGGCTCGATTAAAAACCCTAAATCTATGACCACTATTACACACAAATTTATGGATTGCTTCGAGAAATCCTTAGCTTGGAGAGTTTTGAAGAGGGAAGAGACTTACATATTGGAATAAAACTCTATCGGAATTATTCAATCGAGCCATGAGAGACAAGTATTATAAAATGACGTGGAAGATATATTTGATAGAGTCATGATTAGCTCTCTATTTTTAGACCCAACTTACTGATGAGAAATATTAGTAAAAAATGATCTAGAAGTCCTCAGTGGGACACTCTAGAGAAATGGGGCAACCTATACAACTATTTAGCAACAAATATACTTACTTAGAGGTGGGCTAATATATCTATCTTGCATGGCAGATCGACAAATATCATGTGGATATACTCTAGAGAGAGGTGAGCCCGTTTAAATATTTGAAGGGAGTCTACCCCACGATGTCTTTACTAAGAACCAAGACAAGAAATAATATATTTAGATATGGAGAGTCCCTCACGAGGAAAAAATTCTTCTCTATAAGGGAAAAATGATAATGTTTATTGTTAATTTGTAGGTGGAAGCCATATTTGTGAATGCCACAAGTGGAAAAGTTCATTCTATTGTTTATAAAGCCGATCAAAGCTCCTAAATTACCCTCATTTTTTTGTTGTCAAGTTCATTAAATGTATAGGTAAGCCACCTATATAACTATAACGAATATATATAGTTAGAGGTGGGCCTATATATCTATCTAGCGTGAGAGATTGACAAATAACATGTGGATATCCTCTAGAGATAGGTGGCCCCCTCTAAATATTTGGGGTGTCTACCCCACCCGGTTTTATGAGAACCATAACAAGAAATAATGTATTTAGTTAAGGAGATTCCTTCACAGGATAAAACTTCTTCTCCATAAGGGACAAAAGTTAATGGTTATTGCTAATTTGTGGGTGGGAGCCAATCTTGTGAATGATGCATTGGAAAAATTTCATTCTATTGTTTATAAAGCCAACACCAAACTCCTTGAATTACCCATGTTTTTGGTTGTCAACTTCATTAGATGTATTGGCCCAACATGGGATGTTGGCGACCTTTATCATGTATCAATATCATTTGTTTCTCGTGGGAATTGTAGGTACTTCCCTTGAAAAAGGTGTCAACACTAACAATCCAAACCACATGGTGTGACTTTTCCCTAAATCAATGATTGACATTTGCAAGATAAATGGACAGGGTTTTTATTTTAACCAGAAATTCCAAATTTCATTCACTCTATCACCCTTTCATAAGTACCTTCATTCTCTTTCAATGCACCAAAAAATGTAGGTAAATACCTTTATTAAAATCTTAAAAAGATAAGAGGAACAACTTCACTCTCTACATCCCTTTCCTTAGCCATTGTCTTCATTTCTTACTTCCCCCTCTCATCTACTCTATGTTTCCATTTCTTTGGTAATGCTTTGGTTACTATACTTCCTCACTCTTGTGTTTCCCTCCTACAAAATTTCTTTCCACTACAAATTCCTACCCTTTTAACTTCTCTTACCTCTCTTTGGTTTGCTTTCCCTATTAGTGATCCATCAAAGTGTTGGGGTAGGATTTTTGGACTATTAGAAATTAATAATATCAAATTATAATGTGTGAGATTATTCAACAATAAAAATTCTCCCTCTATGGAACTCGTAGCTTAGTGAGTTAAATCTTTTCATTTCATTTCATTTGATGAGCGAAATTTTTACAACCTTCTCCGATTGCTAGAATATGACGTTCAAGGTTACATCTAAAAAAAAATTGGTGACGGTCCAAAAATTATGTGACTATCATGTGACGTTCATTATTTAATATGCACATAAAAAAAAAAATGTATATTAATTATGAAAAATACATAGATTAATTTAAATTTTACATTTGGGAGATTGGAGATAAATAACTTGTTTTATAAATCATTGACCTCCTATTGATGATCCATAGGTAGGCAGAGATCAATCCTTACACCTTCATGAACAACAATTACCCATCCCATTGTTAACCCAAAAATGTTTATTTAATCATTCTTACTCTATTCTCCTTTTAGAGAGAACAACATGGACACATAAAATAGGTAGCTAATTGATAATAAAGTTTTAATTTACAACCAATGTTGGTATTTATTAAAAAAAACTTTTACATAAACTTTTATGATTGGTTTTTTCTATTGCAAATACTATCTTTTATATTTTCTAAATTACATTATAATTACAAATCTATGTGGTATTCTCTAATTGATTAAATCTAAATGATTTTTAATAAACTTAATATTTATAAAATCTTTAGGCCTTTGTTGTACAATTATAAACCAATAAAAACAAGGCTAAATTAATTAATTTCATAGTTTATACAATTATTTTTCATAAATATCCATTGTCTAAGTAATCAATTGAATCTTCACTACTCAAATGAAAGATCTAGAAACACCACTAAATTTTGTGAGAACATTTAAACACTATTTTAAATTGCAAATATTACAAATATTGAAAGAAAAACTCACTAGTGTAAACTCCCATAGAAAATGAGTTTGACTTTCAACTTTCAAACCTCCAAGTTCAACCTTCAAATTTTTCTTACAAAATCTCATTTATAATGTTTGTAATTTAATCTAAATTTGTATGAAATCAAAGAGAGAAAATCAAATGAAACCAACTCAAACTAATTAAAAATGAAAACTAATAGATGTTTCTATTTTATAGATATTAAAATGTTCACATTTTATTAATAATATGTTAAGATATTTTTATTAATATAACTCAAAGTCTTCATTTTTGTTGATATTAATTATCATAAATCTCACAAATTCATAATATGTAGTGTAATATTTAATTTGGTAATTTTCTTAATTATTTTAAATTTAGTATATATATTTATTTGGTGGTTAAAAATAGAACATACGTATTTAAACTGTGGTGGTCGCTCCGAGAGGAGCAAGATTACGCCGTGAGTTGCAAAGTAATTTCGGTTTGAAATTTTAGCATGCGTGGTTGGAGTGTTTTATAATATCAATTACTTTATGGTGCGTAATGCCTATAGTAAAAAAATTGTTTTTTTTTTTTTTTTTTTTTTTTTAAATTATTTTTTTTTGATCAATTATTTGAGTTGTTGTTTAGAAATCAATTATACGGGTGAAAATTACGAGAGATGGTCTTATAATGTCAAACTTTTCCTTTGTTTGGCAGGTCTCAATATAACCTGGTAAATTAAGAACAGGGTAAAAGCACATCGGTGCAATGTTGACCACCAACAAATATATGGGGAAATCATTTAAATGAGTCAAACTTTTCCTGTGTAGATTGAAAAGACTGAATGGTTTATGTTTGAACTGAAGGGATCTAATGATTATGAACAACCATGTAGTAAAGGTCAACATTTTTTTAAATGGTATAAAGAAGTTTATGACCAGTTGTAGCAGAAAAGTAAACATGTGGGAGTTAGCTAAATCCTAAATATCATGTTTCAGGCGTAAAATGTGTTCGTAGTTGCTATTTTCCTTGGAGTTTCACATTGTAGAATGCATTGAAATTGATTGTTATTAATGCCTGCATAGGTAAGAGAGCACGTATTGGGTTTTTTTGTATATTGGAAGGAAAAAGTAACCAAGATTGGTTCATAGCTAGTGCAAGTGATTTCTAACTCACATATTATGTAAATGGGTATGGATGAAGATAAATTGATTACGGTGAATCTTGTTAGCAAATATATCTATATGTAAACTGATAGAATTTTGTAGTAGTTATGATATTCCTTTGTAACGTAAGGTATTATATGTGGTTTCTTTTCACCTAGAGGAGTGTAAATATGAGGTTTTGACAGTCTACCTGAGGCAAGAGGATTTGTAATCAGTAAATTTTATGGAATTAGTTAATTATTGAAGTGGCAGTTTAATATAATTATGTTGTTTATAATTTGCTTATTGTTGACTTAATATTCAATTAATAATAGGTTCTGAGTGTGCATAAGCATGAATAACTTGAGGATTGTTGTGGCATGTTCATGTTTTTTTAATAGTAGATGAATTTATAATTCTATATAATCTTTTGGTTTAAAAGTTAATAAAAGTCTGACATACGGTGGTGCTTATTGATAAAACCTACAATTGTTTCAATGCTTCTACTTATTAGTGTAGTAAATATTGGTGAAATTGCCATGTTACCAAAAGAAATTTTTCATTGCAAACAAATGTAGCAGCTAAAATATATTAACATCATAATGCCCAGAGGGAACCTGCAAACTGTGGTCCCTGTTTGTTGAATGAACAAATTAAGTTTTATGGAATTATGAGATCTAGCAAATAATCGATACCTTACAATTCAAGATGCAATGCTTCTGCTTCTAAGTACAATCTAGTTTTTGTGTTTTGCCTTCTATGAAAGGTTAATATATATTGTTTTGCACTGAAAGCATGTGATATGCTCAGATCATTTTAGTTAAAATAGTTTGTAGGATCTTGGAGACTTGTCGTTAAACAGTTAGGTAGATGGCCATTTTAACAAATCAAATTATGTAGTTTTGTTGCATGCTATGGATTAGATATTGAAACTAATTTTTTCATAAAGTTGTAAAGCAGCCATAACATGTGTTGTAATAGAAGAATGCTAAGTGAGTTTTACATTTGAAACCATGTGTCAGTGTGTCGCAAAGTTATGTATTGATATAATTGAGTGTAAAATTACCAACAATTTTCACATAACAGTGTGAAATTGAGTTAGATAGCATTCCAATGAAGAGCACTACAGAAATTTTGACCCATTGACAATCTGTTAAAAATCATATTGCAGTAACGAAAAATGGATTGTTGAAAAGGTATATGCTATAGATGGCTTGTCAATATTTAAACTTGTAACACAACCAAATAGTAGATTTATCGATTCCTTCTGAAATGATTAATATTTTTTTTCCCGATTAGTTGGAATTTCATATTGATGTATGCTACTTGAAATGAATGGCTATTGGGAAGCATTAAACCAGTATGGGATTCAAAGACCAACTTAGAAGGGCTTTCACTATTTATAAGGATGTGGTGATTCCTCCTATGATTAGGTGTACTCCTGAGGTCATCTGGAAAACTGCCTGCAATGATTGGTGTATAACTTATGTTGGAAATTTATCCATGGCTGAGCACGAATTTGGCCTCCCTGATAAATGTGTGTTCACATTTTGACTGAGCATTAGTTGTTCAAAATTTTAAAAATTAATTGTGATTAACACAATTTGATAGGAGGAAAATTATTACCGTGCATGAGCTTCCATACATATAGTAGCCTGCTGCAACCATGTGTTTTCTAGGTTGGAGAACATCTGTCAATTTGGGTTCTTCTACATCCTTTATCGAGTATACTGCAAAGATCTACAACAAAAAAAAAATCATTCTCAAAGATTGAAACTAATTTCCTTTCCTTTTCCGACTGAGAAAAACAAAAAATGCAGAAAGCATGAATATATGTCATTAAAGATAGGGTCATACTTTTCCTTTGTAAATCTTGACGATTACAATGCGAGTTTGAGAGGTTCCTCTAACTATACATTAAAGTAGCATGGAGAAGAGGGATAATCGTCGGAATTTCTTAAAATCTTCAACCAATTAACTATTTTTTCCTACACTTTTTTTTGGGGGTGTTGGATATAAAAAGGAAAAAGGGACTCCAACTCAAATAAAGGAAACCCAAGGCACAGGCCAACAAAATGATAGCAAAAATCAATATTACAAAAATAAAAATGGCAACTAATAGTTGAAAATTTGTAATAAGCTGGTACAGAGATTACTGCCAACATTGTTTCCCAAATATTTCTCCCTTTAATGGTCTTCGAATCTCTATTGTTGTTGAAATGATCTTCATTGGTCTATTTGAAGTATTTTGTCAAATAATTGGCATACCTTGTGTATGCTTTCACAATTTGAATACATAGTGAGTTGAAGAGCCCAAGGGGAAACTAAACCCCTGATCCAATTTGGGGCATCTCTGTGGACCGATCTACTAACTCAACAGCCTAAGTCGAGCTGCATTTGGCAAAAACCCTGTAAAAAGGCTCACACACTCTGAATGAGGGATTTTCCACTAATGGCGTCAGTAACATTTGTTGAGTGCCCTTCTAGTTTCAACTGCTTCGCTTAAGCAGTCCATTGTCATAAGGTAAATTTTCTCTATAATTACCAAGGTCTAGGTACTTGGTCGCCTTATTCTGCTACCTGAAACCTTAAATAATTTAGTATATAACCCACAATACAATACAATCTTACTGACAAATACAGTAGATCAGGCAGTGACAAAAAAAATTGTGGGTATTAGCGGCGATTTTAATACGTGGGAAGATCTAAAAGAATAAAATATTTGTTGCTGGTTGGACGATAAAAAAAATATTCAGAAACCCCCAATCTGCATTTAACCCATCACAAACATGAAAAAATAAAAACGTTTTACAAAGATAAGGCATAAAATAACAGGAGAAGAGACAAACCTTCTCTGAACTGGTGGGGGCGGTGCAGAGAAACCTTGGAGGAAGGAGTGGTAGTAGAAGTCAAATGCAAAAATAGAAACCCAATCGCAATCACAAAATGACAAACAGGAAAACAGACCAGCATATCACCCCTGCCAAGGACAGAGACCACTTGACCAAGGCATGCCACGCATGCAATCGACGACAGGAGACAAAAAGAGGATGGAGCGGAAAAAAGTACATGTTACTATCATTCATGAGAATGTACAGAGATAGGAGAAATAAATGCCATTAAGTACACACCACAGATTACACAATTTTGTTCAAATTAATGCAAGTTGGCAGCTTTCTCAGAAAGAAAAACAGAAATAGAAAGCAAAAGTTAGTCTCACTTGATCTTCAAGCCAAGTCATAGTTGTGTATATTTGGGGGAACCAAATAAAATAGATCAGTAGGTTTAAAGGATTTATTTATCATAACTCTTGATAATTTTGAGAAATCAAGGTTGGAAATTCAACAAAGAACAAAATTCAGGATGCACTTCCAGATTTCACAAACGAGAATACATTTTCATTGCAGAATTTGTTTTGAAGATAAATAATACAATGTTCAGATTTGAGTATCAATGACAACCTTTTAAAAGAAGAAAACACAGTATCACATCCAAGAGAAAGTTTCAGTTTGCATTTTTGGATATCAAATTCCAACAAAGGTTGCAGTTTCTCCATCAAGGTTTCGTACAAAACTTTCAAAGCATACATTGAACTGTGATTTGCAGGACATAAAATATACAAGTATAACATTTTACAAGATTTTATGAGTAACCAGTAAAGGGAAAGGTTTCAACAAGGCAACATATAGGTGTGCATAGTATTTTCATAGTACAGTAATAGATCTAGAAAGATCTAACAATCAACATACCAAGTTATAATTTTCCTGAAAGTAATACAGTTTGCAACCAACAACCACCCATATGCAAATGAAATAGGGCACTAATTAGAGTCACTTACTTCATGCCTAAACTGAACAGATTTAAGCAGCTACTAAGTCAAAGCTACAACAGAAAATGAGGTGAATTTATCCATGTAGAGAAGCTTTCAAATCTGAAAAGAGACAGAATGCAAATTCGAGTTAGAAAGATTAAATCATGCCTTGAGAAGAGGAATATAGTTCACAGAACAAAACAATATTTTTGCAACTGCCAGCAGCAGGGTTGAGTTCATTTACTTCAGGTAAGCCCAAAATCCATTTCCAGTAGATAAACAAGGTTTCGAGGAAAGTAAATACGTCTACAGTGTGTCATTTATCTTAAATAAATACCTTTCAAACAAATCAGGTGTCTATGACCAATACTTGAGTGATAGGACAAGAGTTTTTTCAAGCAATATTCCCAGACAAAAGGATAATGGAAGTGCAATTCTTTGAGCAACAGTAAAAAACTTGGAATGTTCTTCATTACAGTGGCGAGTTGTTACAAATACAAGGCCACAGACATACTAACAAAACCAAGCCAATATCCATGAAAAGGATCTGAGTGGTAGCAAAATCCTAAATCTGAGTTTGTCACAAACAATAAAACCCTCCTAGCTCAATTTGCAAGTGCCTCAGGAGTTTGTATAATAGAGTACAGTTAAAGGCAGTGAGTTGGGCACAAAATACAGAAAATAGAAGCAACTATTTCAAGCCACATCCAAAGGCTTGTCGATGATATATTCCCACATTTGGAGAAATCGTAGTAGTCCATCTGGATGACATATTGATCTATAGTAGCAATCTCATGATCGTAAGGCTCGTCAATGATATCTTCCCACATTTGTGGGAATTCATGGTAGTCCATCTAGATGACATATTGGTCTATAGTAGTAATCTGCATGATCGGGTCAAACATATTCACATTTCACTTTATCTTCGCAATATAAATTGCAAGGCAAAATGAAAAAATCCTTCTTTAGGGAAAACTTTCATTCAATATCCGGGTTTTGATATTGATCATCATCATGTCCATGTGATTCCACAAAAATTCAAGGTCCTCAAGGATTGACCTCCAAAACTATAGATTTGAAAAAAACTTCCTTGGGGGTATGAAAATTTTAAATATACAAAAATTCATCAAATATTTCTATCATATTGTCAAGCCACTTCATCAACTCTCCAATCAGAAGCATTCCACATGGAATGCGTATGGAATGTGTCAACCACAAAATCAATTCAACAACTCAAGAATTTCTTCTTCTCACCTTCTGTAGATGCTATTCTGATTTGCAGAATCCCTTTAAGATACTGCCAAATGCCTCAAGTTATGACATACATGTTGTTCTAAGAAGGAAGGCCAACCAATTGCATATCATTCAGAGACACTTTATACAAAACATATGACAGAGAAGTCTATGCATTGATTCAAACACTCGAGCAATGGAAACACTAAATTCTTGATAAGGAAATAATCCTTCTACTGAAAATCAGCTTCTTTTGTTTTTGAATTCACAATCCAATATTCAAGAACAAACGCACTTGAAATGGGTTTCTTACATTTAGCAATTTCATCTTGTGGCTAAGTGTAAAATGGGACTGCTAATAGAGCTGTTGAAATGTTGATCCTGGAGGCAACATTCACCAAGAATAGAAGAATCTCAACAAAAAGTTGAAAGGGCTCAGAATATTTTGAGCATTCATTTTTCATTTACTTTAATCATAATGGAAAAGCAATTCAAGGGGAGTGCACTGTTACAAACCGTTTTTATCCTATGGCAGTGGGCTTAGTCCACCTTTTCAAGCAACTGGGCTCCTTTTGATAGCTAGACTCTTTTTGGTATGTGGGTCTAATGGGACCAGTTGTATGGGTCTGCTAGAAACTATTTTCAATTTTTTTGATTGTTGGTTAATGGGCCCAATCTTATGGGTCCATTTGGTTTGTTATATTAGATGTACTATTTTGAAAGATAACTAATTATTCCACATGCAAATGGCAAACAAACTAAACTGGGGAAAAATTTATAAATAGACTCTAAGGGAGTGGAGTAAGGCAATGCCTTTAAAAGAAAGAAGCTCTTCTGCACAAGTCTTAAGAATGTGTTCAGCCAAGCCAGTGTCGATGTTGCCCTGGGTTATGCCTGAATAGGCATTCAGGGTAGGCATTCATACCCTGTCAGTAAAATAAATATCCTTTGGTTAAGTAAGTACTATTTTATTTCTTTTCAGCAATATTAAAGTAATGTTCCCTTCTAGTCCCCCAGGTTGTTGTGTAATGGTTAAACAGTACTTAAACCATAACATTTGTATATGTGCAGAACTGGTTCAAATCACACTCGTGCTCAAGCAACCTACAGCAGGGAACACCTAAAATCATCATGGTGTGGTACCCCATGTTATTCAATCCAAAAAAAGTTATGTTCCCTTCCCGATTTCCCCAAAAATCCGTTTGACATTTGTAAAATCAGTTTGACATTTAATTCAATAGCAGAAATTTGGAACCATTCAGTTCTGATCTAAGTTTCAGGTCTAGGGTTACATTAGTCATTTCAGATTTTGAGATTTAAGATCTGAATTTCTCATTATCAGATCAGGGATCACAAAATAATTTAGAAGATGGATTTTGAGCTACCTGTGGATGCTTAAAATCCTATTCCTCATTGTTTCTTCCCCTTTCAACTTGATGGTGAGGTGGAGTTTTTAGAGAAGAAAGTTTAATTTTTTCAGCTAAATGATGAAGATAGTAGTTTAGACCTGTATAGCTCAAACTTGTGCTATATAATTTTTGCAGCACCTCTTTTATAGAGCAGAGTAAGAGCTTCTCAAATGGACCTTTACTTGCTTCCAATTATGATAGACAAAGCTTTATGTATCTTTGGATTATGATTATCAATGGTGTATGAGTGATTCAAAACTGGGAAGCGGTAGGACAGGGTGATTTGCTTCTTTCATGTCGATGCTCTACTTGATTGCAAGTGGTGTGAAATATTGATATGGGGGGTTGGAATGTGAGTTGTTACTTAAAACTCTCTCTTCTGTTTGTCTGGTTCCCCTGTTAGTTCAGGATGCTTCATGTTGATTATATTGCTTTATATGCCTATTCATTATGGTATCCTTGGAACAGAGTAGAATGAAATTCGTGATAGGTAAGAGGGTGATAAGTCTTTTGATGTATTTCATTTCTGTCAAATATTCTGGGATAGTGAAAAGAAACCGAGGGTGACTTTTGGAAATAAGGTCTGTGCTTATCTTCCCTCCTATGTTTTTTGGATATGGTCCTCCAGTATTGGGAGTCATGGTTTCTTTCTAAGCTTACTATTTTGAATTAAGAAATAAATGTCTAGCTATGCTTCCTTAATTGGCTGCTTGTAATCAACTGTGTATGAAAACAATTGATGAGAGAGACTTGATGAAAAGAAAGAAGGTTGAATTCCATACACATGAATAATAGTTACTTGAGAGGAGTTAAAGATATCTCTGAATCCTTTGAAATGATGCATGAATTATATACGCGATCTTGTTTGAGGTGAATTGATAACCTTGAAATAGAATCAGGGAGAGATGAGATTAAGTGGCATGATGGTTTTTGGTTTACCTTTGTTCTGTTTGCTGAATGGGGAAGAGAGTAGAATTTAAGGGTGAGACTTGAGAGAAGGGATTATGCTTTCCTCCTCTCCCTCTTGTGTCTAGTGAAATTTAGAGATGGTTCCGTGTCAGTAAAACTAATGGTTTTACTTCAGAGGATGTCTTTAGGTATTGTGTAGTTGGAAATTCATTTCTAGCTCGGCATTCTTTTAGTAACTGTTTGTATTCAAGATTACTTAAATGCAAATGATGAATTGAAAGCCTCCTGCATCCATACTGCATACAATGGTTGGGTTGATTCTTGTGAAGATGTGTCTGGATCCCTTTTGAAGCTATAATGCCTTTAAAAAATGCAGATCTCAAAGAAGATTATACTTAAAAACAGAGTGGTATTGTGTAGCAGATAGGAAGAGAGAGATAAGGAGAGGACTGTATGGAAACCAGAGCTTTTGGAATGCATTCAGATTGGGCCAGGATGAGGATTGAAGCAGGCTTAAGATGGAAATTGGCAACAGTTATATAGAAGATAAGTTCAATTAATGGATTTCAAGAGTAGGTGAAAACTTTCGTTTGTGCAGACAGAAGCGTCTAAACCGCTCTAGAGTTTTGCAAAGCTTTGACTTTGAGATGTGGACGGTGTTTTAGCCTTGATGGAATGCCACAGTGTTTATATTTTCGCTGTCTTTCTAAGAATATAATGCCACCTGGTGTTTACATCCCGCCCTAATAAATAAATATATAATCTTCGGTCCCGCGAGCCTGGTTATTTTTAGAGATTTGGATAGTAAAATGACACCATACGTGTAAATAAACAAAACCTGAAAGAGAATACCTCTGAAGAAGTTCCGGCCGATTGAGCAAAATCAGATCCGACGTAAATCGGATAACTGCGTCACCCAAATCCACATTTACAACTGCTCATTTCCTTCTGAGTAGAGAATGGCCGCGCTTCTTCCGCTACTTGTGCAGCATTTGCCGTAATAATTCTCAAACTCATCGGATTCCTCTCCAAATGCATCCATTTGTTAACATTTGAAACCCTTCGTGGCGCAAGTAAGGAAGCGAAACAGGTATTTTTAGGCTTGCAAGAGACAAAAGCTTAGAATTACTATGCACATGCGAAGCGAATTGAAGAGATGAAGCTGCAGAACACGATGCTGCGGCCATTAATCCTTTCGAAAAACTTTGCTTCCCAAGAGCCACACGAGCATGAAATAATATGAAACAGATCTCCCAGAAGTTTAAATGGCATAACAATATGGCAGTGGAAGGGGTTTTTCAGGCTGAGCAAACACACGATGCACCACTGGTGGACAGAGGCGGTGGCAAATACACGATGCACCATGATAGGAAGGTTGAAGCTGCTCAAGCAGCAGAGGGTCATCGTTGGAGGTCTACTGCAGGGTAGCCACGCCTCCGACGTAATTAGAAAGGCCTATCAGCCAAGAATGAAATCTTTCAATTCAACACGTAAACCAAAAAGATCTTAAGAAAATAAAATAGTAACGTCTCCTTCACCAATTATTATCTTTCCTTTCTCGGGTGTGCCACCAAATCTGTAATTATTTTTGCAATTAATCTTGTATCAATAAAAATTCAGGTAGCTAAATAAAAGGCAATTCTAAATTGGAACCTCTGTAACCTGTAGAGGAGAATGATTAAATTATTATTATAAGTGTTCTTGATTGATGTGGGCTTTTGGTCGGGATTATTTTGACACGTAATGCGCATCATATGGCGTCGGGTCATAACATGAACCCACTTTTGACTTGTTGATGATCATGCCTTGGTAGTAATATTTGTACTAAAATTATGAGTAAACTCTAGCCTAGCCTTGTCCTATCGAAAAATATTTCCTTAATTAACTAATAAAATTCAATTCAATTGTAACATCTCCACCTCCTTCATATGGTTCCATATATCCACTATCCTTCAACTTGTGTTGTGAAGGGACAAACTTGTTCACCTAATAAAGATTTTGAAGAATCCACGGATATCTACTTTTGTATAGTGTTCACTCACTTGCAAATGGAGTGAGAATCCTCTTCTTTCACTTCCCAAGAAAAGCATTTGAATCCTCAAATGGTGATTCTATAAATAAAAATAAAATTAAAAGGAGGATCATCGTTGTCCACTTCCACGAGGTAAGCTAAGAAGAAGCCTGAGACCACCTTAGTCAAGACTACATCTCCCTATTTAAGTAAGTCTATTTCATCTCCTCTTGTCGATCCGTTTCTACTACTATAGATCCTAAGAATGCATATCCTACTCTTTTCAAATATTTCGTAGTTCTTGGTGTGTATACAACTTCTTCATCTTTTGAAATCATTGACCACATCAATAAAGTTAAAATTCTAATATCTGAGCTAGAGTACTTGAAAATCCACCCCAAGAAATTTGATAGGATTGTCCAGTTCATCAAAGGAAGTAGTTCAAATCCATGTTCCAAAAATGTCAACATCAAAGAACCACTTCCCACTCCTAGTACTACTCCTTCTCGGCACCTTCTTGTTTTAACATCCTCTTCTTATGGGAAAGTAGAATATTTTTATCTTTCCTTGTTGGTCAATGAGTATAAACTGAATAATTACATTATTGACTTTGGTGCCTCTGAAAATATCATGCCCGCAAAAGATTTTAAAGATATTTGTATATCTCTCCTTCCAATTAATAGCCATTGTTCTTGTATGGAAGCAAAAGAATTACCTCTCATTAGGTATGTGAAGGATGCTCAAGTGTCATTTAAAGATTGTTTTGGTCCAAGACGATTCTGATGAAAATACTTTTGGCATACATACCACCTTCATCCTGGTATTTTGTTGAGATGAAACTTCAATGAGGATGTTGGAAGAGATACATAGATGGATTGGATGTATGCCACTATTCCTATCAATGGTAAGATAAAAAAAAGATTCTTTCTATTAGGAAAATGAAATACAAAAGTTCAAAAATTGGATAACCTAATGGAAAACATCTTATTTCAAGATTCAAGTATATCAAAATTTTCATAACATAACAGAATTTGTTAAGATGCCCTATTGAGGGAAGAGTATCCAGTGTGAAGGAGGTCAGCTGAAATGCATCATGATGATTTTATGGATCTGGATTTTGATAGTGTGTACTTCCCACTAAGTTTAATCATAAAGTTTATATTTTGAAATGAAGGAGGTCATGTAAATATTGGCTTACCATAAAGAAATCCCAAGATGATGAGAAATGTGGATCAAGAAGAATGAAGTGACATCAAAACACTTCTTGTTAGGCGAATACCAAATTTTCAATCACCTTCTGAGGTCCAGCATGAAGGCTTGTTTGGTGAGTATGAAAATGATTTCAATCTAAAACCTTCTTTTTCCCATTTGGAGAAGATGAAGACCTTTTAAGTGAAGAACAAATAGATGGAATGGTGTTTGATTCTAACATGGTTAATTCTATTCAAGATGAAAACCATCTCAATGAGGAATATATGAATAAGAAGTTTCCTAAATCTTTGAAATTTTACTCTATTAAAGGAAATGATGTTTATGATCATGGAAATGAATGTCCAAGATCAAAGTGAATAGGATGGAGAAGATTAATATTTTTATTTTTATATCTTACCTTGTGCTCATTTTATTTTCAAGATGATGAAGCACTATGCACATCACATCATAGAAAGAAAAAAATCAAGAAAGATTCGGTGTGTGTGAAAGAAGACCATTTAGAGAAACTAGTAAATATAGAACACCAAGAGGATTTTAACGCTATTGAAAATCTTAAAAATTTGCTAAGAACCAACTCATGGAAACAATGGTCATCAAGTAGATGAAAAGTGAAGGTAAAATTCCCATAAAATACCATAAGCCTTGGTATGAAAATAACATTCCTATTATGATCAAAACCCATTCTTGTAGTAGCAACAAAAGATCAAAAATTGGGATGAATTTGTAATTGGATAAACAAATGGAATAAATATATCAAAGAAATAAATGTGATGAGTTGTTTAAGTGAATCCTCACATACAAGAACAATCAAGCAAACTTCCTCATGAAATTGATAAAGGGGTCATATTTCAGTGAGACATTGAATGTATTTACATAAAAATGCATTTAGTGATACCCATGCACGAGTGAATAATCAGTTTTGATGAAAGGATGAACTACTTAAACATTTTCATAGTACTAAGATTCATTCGAATACACCCATTGAGCATGTTCAATATATTTTCCAAAAGGATCTCTATTTTAATTTTAATTCTCAATCTATTGAAACTCCTCCTAAACAACTAGTTAATAATGGAATTCCTCTATATGTTCATGTATTTGTGTGTAAGATTATTTTATAACACGTTCTTATTAGCACAACATCATGCTTTAATGTTTATAGCCTTTCTCCCGTACATGGTTTAGGATTCTTTGATAGTGATCTTTGTCCTTCTTATCATAGCATTCATAGATATGACAACATGCCTATCCAATTATTTAGATCTATCACTATTGTAGCCATTATTGTCCCTTAAACTTTTGACATCCTAAAATAACAACATCTCATTCACCAAGTATTATTTTTCCTTTCTCATTTTTTCACCAAATCTATATGTATTTTTGCAATTAATCTTATATCAAGATAGCTAAATACAAGGAAATTATGGATTGGAACTTGTAGAGGAAAATGATTAAATTATTATTATAAGTGTTTTTGGTGGATGTGGGAATTTGGTCGGGTTATTTTGACACGTAATGGCCTTGGTAGTAATATATTTACTAAAATTATGGCTAATAACATGAACCTCATTTTGGCTTGTTGATGATCATGGCCTTGTAGTAATATATTTACTAAAATTATGGCTAAACTCTATCCTAGCCTTTTATTAGGGAACACGATTTCCTTAATTAATTAATAAAATTCAATTTAATTGTAGCATCTCCACCTCCTTCATATGGTGGTATATATCCACTAGAATATCCCATTAAAAATTATGTCCTTCAACTTGTGCGAAGAGAAAAAATTGTTCACCAAATGAAGATTTTGAAGAATCCATGGATAGCTACTCTTGTGTAGTGTTCACTCACTCACAAATGGAGAAAGAAGCCTCTTCTTCTGCTGCCCAAGAAAATCATTTGAATCCTCAGATGGTGACTCTACAAAAAAGGAGAATCATCGTTAGCCACTTCCATGGGTTCATCCAAGAAAAAGCCCGAGACCACCTTAGTCAAGAATCCATCTACCTCTTTAAGTAAGTCTCTTTCATCTCCTCTTGTCAAATCCAATTCTACTATTATTGATCCTAAGAATGAATAGCTTACTCTTTTCAAGGATTCCATACTTCCCGATGTGTATACAACTTCTTCACCTTTTGACATCATTGACCATGTCAAGAAAGCTAAAATACAAATATCTAAGATAGAGTTATTGAAAATCCACCCCAATTAATTTGAGAGGCTTGTCCAGTTCATCAAAGGAAGTAATTTAAATCCATGTTCCAAAAATGTCAACATCAAAGAACCACTTCCCACTCCTAGTACTACTCCTTCCTAGAACCTTGATCTTTCTTCAACATCCTCTTCTTCTAGGAAAGTAGATTATTTTTATCTTACCTTGTTGGTCAATGGGTATAAACTAAATAATTTCATTGACTCTTGTGCCTCTAAAAATGTCATGCCTACAAAAGTTTTTAAATATATTTATCTCTCTCTTTTGTTATCTCTTGAAAGTGCACCCTGTAGAGAGATGGTTGCAGGTTTTCTAAGCTTGCAAAAGGATCTCTCTCTTTCCTACATATAATGGAAACACCTCAGGTTTGTGTGTATACCTATTTTGAGTTGAGTCTCGTTATCAAGGCTAGTTGCTTTTTTTATGCATCCTAAACTAATTTTCTGGGGTTTGAGGGTAAAAGATGACTGTAAATGGATTCAAAACTAGGGTGATACACCAAACTTATTTGAGGTCTTTGACTGAGTATATGCACAATTGATATGAAAAGGATTCTAGATGCACAAACCAATAGTTTTCAGTAGAATATTAAGGCAAACACTTGATGCATTGAGGGAAAATTTCACAACAATATTGTTAAGCTACACATGCACACTAATATTCATGCAAAAATTACTAAATTTGCAACAGGGTAGGATGATTAATCAGGGAATTTGACATTCACAAGAATTAATAAGACATACACAAGATTGTAAATAATTGGAAAGGAAAATATACTTCTCATTCAAGGGGTAAAACTAGAAAATTGCTTCAACACTCTTGTGTCCAAAAAAAAAATCATCTCCTGTGCTTTGCCAGAGATGGATGGAGTATATACTAAGCAAAAATTATTCATCCCACCCTTCCTACAAATAGACTAAAAATTGTACTCACCCATGCATCCTATTTTTATCCTTTATCAATGAATAAATAAAGGAATAAAAATAAGCATGTATCCTAAACAAAGGCATTAATAACCTTGGTTACAAAAATACAACTACTCAAACTGCAGTTGATTTTTCTATTTTTAATAAAGTTGGGTGAATAATTATACTAATAATAAACCTTGCTTGATGAGAAAGTCTTCTCCCATGTGCATGTAATTTCGACTTTTTAGTGCTTGAAGTGACATCTACGAGGTAATCACTTGCCTCCTTGAGGGCCCAATTTCAAAATAATATGTCCAGCTGTGTGAAAGAAAGATATTTCTTTTGATTTAACATTTTACAAAATTCACCCAATGCATGGGGACCACCTTTGATGTGCACACTTGTCTTCCTCATTCGCTGACTTGGCATAATACCATGGTTTTAGAATACACATGGGGTCACTTTAATATTTCCACACTATATCACCGACCCCTTTCAATAGTTCTTCACTATATAAAATTTTTCCCCTTAATCTTAATTTGGCATAGACATAAGTTATAATGTTTGTTAGATTAATGTCTGAACAGCTTAGTGAATAGTTATGTAACTGTTCCTCCTTCCTCCCTCTCGTGCAGCCTATATAAAGGCGTGCTCCCTGATATTAAGAGATATAGCAATATATAAAATATCATTGGGGTTTCATGGAAAATAGGATTCTTCAAATAAGCTTCAAACACCTTGATTGTCGCAAAATGATGGGAGGTTTCTCTTCGACTAATCCCTATACAAGAATGCGACGTAACCAAATTGCTTCTCACATAGCTCCTCGTGGCAAACAATATTCAACCTCGGTGGATGAGAGGCAATAACAGTTTAGTTTCTTGCTAATCCACGAGATAGGTATAGATCCGAGATGAAAACATATCCAAAGTGGATTTCCTGTCATTAATGGACCTGCGTAATATTCCGAGTCTATATATCCCCTAAGAAGAATTGAGTGTTCTTGATACTCACACCAAATTCAATTGTACCTCGGACATATCTCAACACATGCTTTGTTGTTATCCAAAAACATTTCTTCATTCAAGCATAAATGGTGAGATAGCTCACCTGCAAAGCAAAGATCTGGGTCTGCGTATAAGTCAAGTAAATGAGGTTCCCCACAAGTGCACACAATATATGAGTGCCATCTACCCTGCGGTGAATCTAATCTAGATAATTGCAAACCTTTTTCCATAGGTGTGGACATTTTTATCAATTTGACATTCCATATTGAGGTTGAATGTCACTACATTCGTGAATGAGTCTTGAACCACCAAATTCAGCTCCAAAGATCTTGCCCTACTAATTTTTAGGTTGCGAGATATTCTCACCAAGCCTCTCGCAAGGTGAAGTTTGATTTGTTTAGGGGGTACATTTGTAAGAGCAATGTATTAAGGGGGGGAATGTTAGATTAATTAATACATTGTTAATTAATTAGTTGTTAGTGAACATTTAGTGAACAGTTATGTAATTGTTCCTCCTTCCTCCTTGGATCTCGCAAAATAATATATAAGGTGTGCTCCCTGTTTCTTTAAGAGATATAGCAATATATAAAACTTTATTGGAGCACCATCAATGTTGTCGTGATTTTGGTTTTTCCTTCGTATTAGGGTTTAATAGACCTTTTAGAGTAGAAAGAAATTATTTTCAACTAATGATATGGGCTGGCCCATTTCCACGGTGAATTGACCCATTGTTGAATGACCACTCCTTGGCCTCATTTGATTTAAGTATTCGGTGGTGAAATAACATCATGAAAGGCATTATTTACTATGATTATTCTCGCTAACAATGTGAATAAGACCTTAGGTAGGTCAAAAAAATGATTCATCAATCAAAGTCGGCCCCCTCCATTGAGTCAACCCTTGGCATCGAGTTTGGTGGTAATTATTACATAATCAATAGGGTTCTGACATGGCTCACTATGTGGCACTATGCATTGAATTACTATTATATCTGGACCATCTGATCTTTACCACATAATGCTCCTCCATTGATTTCACTACACCCTTGGTTAGGGTTTTTGACCTTGCATTTAATATGGTAGATGTTTCAACCATGGTTAGTGAGGTAGTTGGTAGTGGTTAAGGTTTTGATCGTTGATCTTGAGTACTGATTGATCTCACATTGTCGATCCTTTGACTCATCTTTAACCCTATGGAAGTTAGGATTTTGAAAATCTTATCGAGTTCATCATTTGATCATTTCTGTTTCTCATTTTGAGTGGTGAATCCTAGAAAAATTGTTTTAGACCACCATTGTTTTGATCTTTGAGCTCTGAAAACTCTACAAACTTGGCCTCTATGAGTCGTGAAGCTCTGTGAGTGAAAGTATTTGATCTCTCTAACATTTTTAAGACATTTGGATTCTC
This sequence comes from Taxus wallichiana var. yunnanensis, assembly GCA_018340775.1. Lineage (NCBI taxonomy): Eukaryota > Viridiplantae > Streptophyta > Pinopsida > Cupressales > Taxaceae > Taxus > Taxus wallichiana. The sequence goes on from CM031237.1 coordinate 119,890,836, forward strand.
TGTCATTTTCATTTGAGGTGGCCATTTTTCTGAGATCATGAGCTTGACTTCTTTGCAGAAAGAATAACTCTATGAGTTTGGTTTTCTGTCATTTTTGAAGACTCTATTCAAGTTCACTCCACCATTTTGCTCCTCTTAAGCTTTGGTTTGAGCTAAAACTAAAGCTTTTCTGATCATTATGGTCGATGTAGATGAAATGATGGTAAGCCCTCATTTCCTAGGTTATGTAACTACTTTGTTTTTACCATTCTTGGCTTCATAGAACTAATACTTTGCATTTTTTTGTTTTTGGCACATTTTAGTTCAAAATTCATTCTGGGTCCTCATGATTTTGAGTCTTTCACTTTGGCTCTTTGAGGGTTTCAAGAAACACAACCTAAAATGGTGAGTTGTTGACTCTATCTTTAAGCTATCTCTGTAAAATGTTAACATATCTCTCATGTCTGTGATAAAAATGAACCTATCCTTGTTTCATGGCTGAGTTTTTATGACATTTGAGCTATCGAGATTCGTGTGCTGCTCGAGATACTCATGGTGTTCATGATTCAGGATTTACCTTGCTAGATCTATCCTTTGTGACCATTTTGAAACACTATTCCCATAGAAATGATGTTTTTGAGCATTTCAAACCACGACACCATCTGGGTTTGCATGATTTCTTAAGTTTGCCTTTTCTTACATTCTATATTGTTTCAGAACATTCCTCACTTACTTATTATTGAGGGATTCATAGTTCTGATTTCCTTGTATGAGTTGCTAGTTTGAAGATAAAGCTCGGGTTCGCTCTAAAAGCTTTCATTTAGTTGTAAATATACATTTTGGTTACTCGTTGAAGATTTAAAAATTTTTCTTTTTGGGTATTGTGAACACGGCATTTGTTTTGATCCATCATTGAAACTTCATGAATCTATGAGCTTTTAAATGCTATAGCTAAACCTTGTTTATACTATGAACTTTGTTTTCTCTTAGCTTGGATTCTTGTCTCGTTTCTGTTCCTTGATAGTGTTTTAAACATATTGTTAAAACCACCTTCTCTGTTGTTTGAAATTGACACCAAGGGTATGGCTATGTATTCATATATATGGATTCTCATACTCTGTGTATTGAATTTTGAAGCTATATTCACTTCCTTATATATTTTTCTAGCCTCGAGTTGTTGTAGCTTATTTTGAAAACACCATCTTTGAATTTGATGAGCTCTTAATATTCTGAGTGAGTTGAAACATTATGTAAAAGAGACCTGGTTGCTTGTTTCTGATGTCATCGTAGCTTTTTTATAGCTCTAGATGTTACTTGAATTTCTCATGAGATCTCCCTTCATATCTTGCAAGTTGAAATACATGCTTGAATCAAATGATTTTCATATTGAAAAAAAAAATATGTTCTTCTCTGTATTTCGGATCTTGAGCTTTGTATTTGTGTGTTGTAATTTGGGCTATCTCTTCATCTTGCAATTACTTTATACCTTTCTTGAGAATTCAAAGTAACTATAAGCTTTACATCTCCCCACTTGTGGTGAGAAATGCAACCTGTGACCATATCATGGATAAAACTATTTACTTGTTTCTCAAATGAGGTTGTTAGTTTGTATGGTATTGTCTTGCAATTTCTACTCTTCAGCTGGTAGGCTATAATGTGTGCTCTAAAGATCATTAAGACTTGATATTTGAAAATTGCATCCCTTTGATCCAATTTTGTAGCTAACATGTTGATGGAGTTTGTTTGGCTAAATTGATAAGAACATAACAACAAACATTTGAATACTTTGTAATGGGCTTACATTCTGTATTGTAGATTCTTCCCTATCCATTGGTTTGTACTTGAATGATGATTTTGAGCTTAAAATATTTGACTCAAATTTCTATTATGTGACTGCATCTTTTATTTAGTGACCCTCCAAGATATGAGTGAAGAGTATTAATTTCTTGTCCTCAAGTGCAAATACTATTTTTATTTAGTCTATACTTGATCTTCTTTGCATGAAATGGTAGTGGATTCCTATAAAATTGATGTCTGCTATTAATTTTTGTGACTGTACCATTGCTAAAAATAACTTCTATTTTGCAAGTTTGATGATTTTTCCACTGTTATATGTGATCTTTTGTAAACTGTACCTGTGCACTTATCAATTTGTTAGAAAATATGAAATCCATAGGCTTTTCTTTTCTCATCTAGTTGATCTCTTTCTGTCATGATTTTGAAGTTGATATTCTGCATTTCTTTATGTGATTCTGATATTCTATTGCTCTTTACTCCATTCATTTGTATGTTGAAACTGGAAGCACTTGCTTGAGTTGAATTCATGAAGACCTAAAGTCTGAAATGATCAATTAAATAGTTACACTTGATTGGAATGGCTAATTGTAAATCATGAAGCTTTATGATATGCCCTCCTGAAATTGTTACTTGGGTGCTTTACTTGTTTTGCAACCATGTAGACTTTGTATCAACTTTGTATCTTGAATCTTCCTTTGATTGCATGGTTGTTATGAATTATATTCAAAAAATTGAATCTACTTTGCTTGTCATAGTTATAATCCATTGGTATTGTAGCATTTCTAATGTAATCTAAAAGTGTGCACTTGTAACTTAATCTGGCACTGTAACAGTTCATTTAGATGCTTCATGGCTTGTTGTTGGGAGTTGAAATCTAATAACTGTTAACTTTGACCATGCCATGCATTATCTGCTTTCTGCATTACTATTTGATTCGTATACAACTTTCAAACATGTATTAGTTTAGAAATAACATGATGGAAAGATGTAAAATGTCCATTATACATGACAAAGTTCTGTCAAAAATTTCTCATATTTCCTTTTTTCATTTTGTTTCAGCTAGTAATCTTATCTCATTTCAGTTAACTTCAGCCTTTAGTTTAAAATAAAATGAATGTACTTTCTTGATTCAAGTTACATAATGTATTACTTCCTTCTTCTTACATGTATCTACACATTTAGACAAACTGGTTAGAAAACATTAGGATTTTTGGCCTTTCTTTTATTACATAGTTTTCCTCTTTCTTCTCTCTCCTTTTGAGTGAATAAATCATGTATGCTGCTACAAAATAGTGCTTTTATCAGTTGTGTCTTTGATCCTCATGTAATTTATACCTCCATTGTTAAGAGATCCACCTACATGAATTTGGATAGTATAGGAATATGGATCAACCTTGAGCTCAATATTGACAATATTTCCTTTTCTATTTTCAGGTACAGTGCCATTTGTTAAGAAGTGAGGATGAAGATGGAGCAAAGATGGAGCTGGAAATGCATCAACTGAAAAAAATAAACCCAAGGCAATGATGTGTTCTTTCATACTCCTTTACTTTCTCTTTCATGCATATGTACCTCTTACTTCAGTAGTTGTAATTTACTCTTCAATTATATCCCACGGCTTGTGTGGGAACATTTGAAATTCCTTATGAATAAAACATTGAATTCTAAAACTGAGTTGTGTATTTCTTTCTGCATTTCAGCTTTTGTATATGGATTGTATAATGAATTAAACAACTCAATAACACAATTGAATGTATTAATCATGAAGGAAATAATATTTAAAATACCTGTAACTTTTAGCAATGAACTTTGACTACTTCAATCTGCAATTATGATTGTTGTTCCAAAACTTAACACTTCATCTATTTTGCACTTCATGTCTTCATCAAGATAACACATCTATCCTTCGGGATTTGTGTTCTTTGCTGAAGATGATCATGAAATTGTAGACTATGTGATCTGTTACGTTTTGTAATAGCACACATAGCTGCAAATTTCATGTAATCATTAATTAATCCAACAAAAACAATATTGAACTGAAAGAAAATCCCCTAGCTTAGGTTCATTTCACCAATGCCATCCATCGTAATGAAGTTTCGAGTTTCCCATTTTTGCACAAGTGCAAAAATTCTCAACATCTCTCTCTCTCATTCCTACTATTAGCCATTATTACTCTATGGAAATAAAAAGTACCTCTCATTAACTAAGTGCGGGATGCTCAAGTGTCATTTAAAGATTTTATTGAGAAGGTGATTATGATCAAAATACTTGTGGCATACATACCAACTTCTTATGGTATGTTGTTGAGATGAAGCTTTCGTTAGGATGTTGGAAGAGATATATAGATGGATTGGGCATATGCCATCATTCTTATCAATGGTAAGATGAAAAAGAATCTTCATATTAGGAAAGTGAAATACACGGTTCAAAAACCTGGATAAACTAAGGACATGCATCTTAATATTTTGAGATTCAAGGTGTATCAATTTTTTCATAACATCGTAGGAATATGCTAAGATTCCCTTATTGATGGAATATTATTGAGGTGTGAAGGAGATGGCTGAAAAACATAATGATGATTTGATGGATACAAATTTTGATAGTGTGTACTTCCCACTAACTAATCATACGAGTTCTTTATTTGGTAATGATGGAGGTCATGTAAATATTGGATTACTTTGTAAATCAATCCAAACATGATGAGAAATTGAGATCAAGAAGAATAAATGACATCAAAAGACATCTTGGTGGGTGAATCCCAAATTTCCAATCATCTTCCCAAGGTCCAACATGAAGGCTTGTTTGGTGAGTATGAAAATGATTATGAATTTGAAACCTTATTTTTCCCATTGGGAGAAGATGAATACCTTCTAGAATAATAAATATAGATGGAATGGTGCTTAATTCTACAAAGGTTTATTCTATTCAAGATGAAAATCATATCAATAAGGAATATATGAATAAGAAGATTCTTGAATCTTTCATAGTTGACTCTACTTAAGGAAAGAATATTTTGATCATGGAAATGAATTTCCAAGATTAGAATGGCGAGGACGGAGAAGATGATTATTTTTATTTTTTAAATCTGACCTTGTGTTCATTTTTTATTTTCAATATGATGAAGCATTATGCACATCACATCATATGCAAGAAAAAATTAAAGAAATATTCGACGTGTGTGAAAGAAGACCATTTGGAGAAACTTATAAACATAGAACACCAATAGGATTTTAACATTGTTCAAACTATTAAAACATATGTTGAGAACCAACTCATGGGAACAATGGCTCAAAAAGCGGATGACAAGTGAACATCAAATTCCCATGAAATACCATAAGCCTTGGTATTAAAATAACAATCCTAGTATGATCAAAAACCCTTCTTGTAGTGGCAATAGAAGATCAAAAATTGAGATGAATTTTCAAATGGATAAACAGATGGAAAAAATGTATCAAAGAGATAAAGGTGACGAGCTATCTAAATGGATCCTCACTTATAAGAACAATCATGTAAAATTCCTCGTGAAATTGATAAAGGGGTCATATTTCAGGTGAGGCATTCAATGGATTTATAGAACAAAGGCATTTAGTGATACACGTGTGTGGGTGAAGAATCAATTTTGATGTAAGGATCGGATACTTAAACATTTTCATTGTACTCATATTTATCCCAATACACCCATTGAGCATGTTCAATCATTTTTTCAAAAGAATCTCTATTTTAATTTTTATTGTTAATCTATTGATACTCCTCCAAAAACACTAGTTAATATTGGAATTCATCTACATGTTCATGTATTTGTGTGTAATACTATTTTATAACACATTTTTATTGACACAACATCATGCTTCAACATTTATAGCCTCGATTTTGTCCATGGTTTAGGTTTCTTTGTTAATTTTCTTTCTCCTTCTCATCATAGCATTCATAGATATCACAATATGGCTAGCCAATTATTTATATCTATCACTATTGGCCTAATAAATTTGAAATTATCTATTATGTTTTACATAGTGGTTCTAACTATAACATCCTCCATGGGCACCCTTGGTTACATAATACACACATCACCTTAGCACCCGTTGGTCTAAAATTTTGTCATCGAGGCTCCCCTCATCTTTAAATATTGTACCATTCACCTTTTATGTTTTATGCTCTAAAGAAACATGCATTAATTACCAATCACATCCCATCTCCTCCTTTTATTCAACATGGAAAAAATTAACCTTTTTACCTTATGATCTATATATTGTGTTGAAACAACTACTTGTGTAAAACCTCATGTCTCTCCTTCCACCATTTTAGTTGGATACAAGTGATCCCTTTAGTAATTAAATAGATTATCATGTTTATGGTAACTATCATTGATGCACTAGGCACCATAGTGATTGATGATCTAAAATTTGATGCTCGTGATTTTTAATAGAATATCCTCTCTAATTCCACTATGGAATTTGATCTTACCACACATTTAGATAAATAACTCAATCTAGTCCTTATAATTATTTCTCACACTCTAACTCACATTGATAAATTTATTATACCAATAACGTTGGGGGCATCTCTTATTCCACATAAAAACTCAGCATGAGTATGTACTTCAAACTTTGTTACATAGAAAAATTCTAGATACACATCCAATGATCATACACCTCTTGATTTTCCCAACCATATTGGCATTACACTTGATACGTGACCTCCATGTTCTACTTTAGCTATCATGTATCATATTATCCACATCATCTTATGGTTTATTTTATATACCTCATGATACTATATAAACTATTAGAAAATATCTCTATGTGTGATGCTATATTTTTTTATTTACATACATTCAATACCATTGTTATGGCTTTACATGAATATATCTAAAATTACAATCTATGGGCACTCTAATTTATCTAATACATTGATCCCTATTCAATTATTATATGATGCATCTACACATACCAAGAGAATAGTAATATGTTACATCATACTCCAAATCCATCTCTCCACATCACTCCGTATACTATATGTACTTTAGGTTCATCTTCCTTTGATATAGGGCATGATCCTTTCCTTTATCATCACATTGTGGCCACATTCTCTATCATTATGGAATCTATGATATTCATGACTCCATGTCTTACCTCCAACACCTACTTTCCTTTATATGGTTTTGTATCTTTGGCCTATGGGTACCACCGAGATAACATCATCTTCTAACACTTTGTAGTTTTTATGCTACCCCTTTCCTTGTATATAGATAAACATTCAAAAAAAAAAATTGACATAGTTATAAAATACCAAAAGATTCATGTGTTTGAAAAAATACAAAACCAAAAGCTATACATTAACTTGTTTTGTTATAACTTTCCATTGTACATTTTTTTTCCACTTTGGTTTGATGCATAGCATATCTATTTACCTTTTACACACATATGTTGATGTGGTATATTGATCTTGATAGAGGACATACATCGAGTGATACATGATGAAAAAAATTCCGCTCCTTACCAAGACATGATACACCTCTAGGGAATCTATTATACACTATACAACAAATGTTATTTTTGAATTATAGTTCCTTTCATTTGAGCACGGAAAAATGACTAAGTCCTAGAACAAAGGATGAGTGCACGTTGAAGGCACTATAGGATGAAGGTGCATGAATAAGTGCATGCAAGGGTAGATAGGTTTTCTCATGGGAGAAGAAAAGGGTTTGAGACTCAACCGTATTTTTGGTTAAGGATGATGTTGCATTGGAAACATGTGAAGATGTGGGTATGCGTGATAATGGATAAGGTTGGTACATGGATACTTTTAGCCCAAGAAAAGAATATTCTAGGGTATAATTATGTGTAAGAGATGTAAAGTGGACTTATTTATGGGTTAGATAGCATTTGTATGTTTAGGGTACTTGAGTATGGTAGGGTATGATGAAATTTGGAATGCAGTTTACTATTGAATGATGAATAGGCGGTGAAGGGGAGATCCCACTCTATTTAAGAATGTGTTTGGATCTAGAATAGAGGATGCAAAGAATATGTATGGTGTGAGGCAAGAGATGTAAGAGGGACTTCAGATACATTGGAGAGATCATGGCTAAGAAATATTCGAGTCAAGTTATTTTATAGGTTTAAAATGTTATTTCTTGAGGTACTCGATTAGCTATGACCCCTTGATGTAATGTCGCTCACATGTAAAGAATTGTGAATCAATATATCTAGTGATTTTTATGAATATCCATGTTTATGGGTTCAACCCTTGTGTTCTTCATGCTGCTCATGATTCAGATATGATTCCTCCATGTTCTTATAATGTTTTCATCCATATTATGGTGCATCTATTCTAGATTGATTTTATTTATCTTTTTTATAGAATGTATACATGTATGTATGTGAACTACTCCATTAATGGTGAACATTATTGTAAATATTACATAAAGGAGGGTTTGGCGCTGCACGCACCTTGGGTGATCACCGGTTCGGGATGGGTGATGTGCCGGCGTCTTGGAATTAAAGGGTTAGGAAAAGTGGCAACAAAACCAAGATATAGTCACTTTTCCTAACCCTTTAATTCCCGTGCGTGTCGTCACATCACCCACCCTAAACTAAGCACTCACCCAAGGCACACACGGACGTCAATCCCCTCCTTTATGTGATTTTTGTAAGAATGATCACCATTAATGGAGGAATAGTGCATAGACATACATGCATACATTATACAACAAAGATAAAGAAACTAGATCCAAGCACAGATGCACCATAATATGAATGAAAACATTATATCAACATAGAGGAATCAAATTTGAATCATGAGCAACATGAAGAACACAAGGGTTTGAACCCATAAACATGGATATTCATAATAATCCACCAGATATATTGATTCATGATTATTTACAGTAGCCATATTACATCAAAGGGGTCATAGCAGACCGAGTACCTCAAGAAATAGCATCCTAAACCTATGGAATGAATCAACTCAAATATTTCTTAGCCATGGTCTCCCAATGTGTCGAAGTCCCTCTTATGTCTCTTTCCTTGCACCATACAACTTCTTCGCATCCTTTGTTCTATATCCAAACACATTCTTAAATAGAGTGGGATCTCCCCTTCACTGTTTATTCATCATTCAAGAATAAACCACATGCCAAATGTCATCATACCCTGCCATACTCAAGTATCCTAAACATGTAAATGCCAGCTAACCCATAACTAACTCCACTTTACAGCTCTTAACCATAATTATACCCTAGAATATTCTTTTCTTGGGTTGTAAGTCTCCATGTACCAACCTTATCCATTATCACGCCTACCTACATCTTCACATGTTTCTCATGCAACACCATCCTTAACCCAAAATTCAGTTGAGTCTCAAACCCTTTTCTTCTCCCATGTGCAAACCTATCTACCCTCGTGCATGCTTATTCATGTTCCTTCATCCTATAGTGCATTTCGCGTGCTTATTGTTTGTTTCAGAACTTAGTCATTTTTCTCGTGCTCAACACTTTCTACATAATCATCATTATTTATTACATATATTGTGTACATTATATATTTTAAGCTAATAATACTAGCACATATTCCTTATGGAAAATTGATGGCTCTTCTTTTGCACATGTTTTTATTTATATCATTTCATTATATTCTAACAATCTTGTTTTCTATGTATGCTTGCTACTTGATTTTTTATTACTTTCTTACCTAACTAATTATTATTGGGACAGCAATATTGTCACACAGAAAAAAATAATATTGATATTGTATTCGACCAATTTGAATTACATACACAGGCTATTAAATAGCCATATACATAGGAAAACTGACTTCCTATAAAATAGGAAAGTGTTACAACAAATAAACCTATTTAGTTGTGATTGTTACTCCCGTAACAATACACAACTCAACACCAATAATATATTATTGTTTATATAACAATAATATATTAATAACACATTAAACTAACCATATAAATAAACCATGTGAATACTAATTCCTAACATTCCCCCCCTTAGTGTTTACATGGTAGAAAAACATCCACACACTCCTCTGCAGTATGCTCACCCCTGTGGCATGTCCAACTCTGTGACTCATGACCTTGATCCAAAAGAAAGGCTCGCTCCTTCCATGGTTTTAAACAGGCTTACCACAAACCTTGATGCGACAGGAACCTCATCAACTGTCGACCTCGTGTGGTTTTCTGGATCCTCCCACAAACCCTTTCAAGATCCATGAACTGACTTACTCTGGTGCTACTGTTCACCACTATGCTTATACATCAGGGAATTATGTAGGAAACACAACTTGCATATGACAAAACTGCAGAATAGAAGAAATACTGAAAAAATTTCACATTACTTCCTATAAGAATCGTAATGTTCTTAATTGTAGTCTCTGTCTTTGATCGCTGCCACTCGATCTCGAACAACATAGAAAACTGCCACTGCCACTGGAAGCTTTCCTTGACTAAGCCGTTTTGGGTGCAGAATGGGAATGGAACATTGGTATGTATTCCCCCCCACAATGTGAAATTCCACTCATATAGATATCTTGAAAGCAAAATGCATCGAAGAACATACTCCTGAATGGATCTTGCTAGTTAGGTCTTGCTGCACATGGTCACTAATGCTAGTGAATGTATTCTCCTAGCTGACCATCTTCCAATGAAGTACGGCAGTCAGAGGACCAAGTCGATCGAGGATCAGCGGCGATCATCTCGCGCTCCAACACAAATCTCTTTCCAACATCCATCAAATACCAAACAAAACAGGAACTCTGAAAAAGAATCACACCAAGCTGAAACTGGAACACTGCAAAACTCAAAAACAAGTACTCACACTGCACACCTGTGCCACCAAATCATTCTGTGCGGCCCCGTCGTTGGTGACTGACGAGAGGTCGCTGTTCGACCTCCTTCCTCCGATGCCTCCTTCCTCCATCATATGGGTGCTTAACTCAGCCGGATCTGAACATGAGACTACATGGTTTCCACATTGTATTTATTTAAGCTTCTCCCCTCAATGTGAAACCTTTTATTTCAGGACGTCGGGTACAACCGATAATGCGTCCACAAGATGGCCAAAATAGAGGGTGATTTTCAATTTTTTTATTTTCTCCCAAAATTAGAACCACTAGGACGGGAATAAAAAAATATACACTTTTGGAAAAAACGGCGCTCGATTTCGAGTTACCATGCAAAAGTTATTGAAGTTACAATTTCCCGTAAAAAGACCCAATTTAATTAAAATTGGCTCAACGATTAAAAATTTACTCAAGATGGAGAGAAAATTTATCATGTGACCACTCGTTGGAACCGAGAGGAAATGTAGATTCCAAAAATATTTATAACCTCAAGAACTCGCGCCAAACAAGTATTAATTTGGCCAAAAATGTATTATTTTCCCTCAGTTTGCAACTATTTAAGCAAAAACTATAGAAAAAATAAATATTTTCAAACTATAGTTTTGCAAAACTATAAAATAATTAGCCAATCAGAAATGGCTGTGGTAAGGCAAGAAACTCACGGCTGCTTTTTTTTTGAAGTGACCAACAATGATTTGTTCATAACTTGAGAACCAGAGCTCCGATTTGCAAACCGTTTAATGCATGGGAAAGCTTATTTCCAGAGCTTTGCAATGGTACTCATTTTGTTTTATTTCATTGCATGATATGAAAGCTGTTCTTGACTGAGTTTGACGCCTAAACCGGCTAAAAAAACATGCTTTCTTCCTCTTTTTTTTTTTTTTTGACAGCTGCAAGAAGTAATACGTGTGGAAACAATATTCTGTAGTTTCAATAACACCTTTCAAATGCCTTTTATTTTTCCTGATTACACTGTCTAAACAATAATCTTTGAAAAAATAGAACAGATGATGCAGGTCAGTTTGAAATGCAATGAATCCAATAAAGAGCACGCCTATAGGTAAAATAATGATGCAATAAAATCACTACCATAACAAGGGCGACCATGAATAACTTGGATCCACCCCACATAATGCTCAGGAATCCATAATCGCTCTGATGCCAAATATTGGGACAGCAATATTGTCACACAGAAAAAAATAATATTGATATTGTATTCGACCAATTTGAATTACATACACAGGCTATTAAATAGCCATATACATAGGAAAACTGACTTCCTATAAAATAGGAAAGTGTTACAACAAATAAACCTATTTAGTTGTGATTGTTACTCCCGTAACAATACACAACTCAACACCAATAATATATTATTGTTTATATAACAATAATATATTAATAACACATTAAACTAACCATATAAATAAACCATGTGAATACTAATTCCTAACAATTATGGCCTAAGTTCCATTATTTTTTTGTGAAACTTTAGTTGTCCAATATTTTTGTTTTATGCCTATCATGTGTCATCTTGTTTTTTTTTGTTTATAGGCATGAGGACTGTATTGTCATCTAACACTTTGGTTGTCCCATGTTTACATATATATGCCTATATGTGATTTTATTTGCACATTATCGACTCTTGCTTTATTGTTTCTATATTTCTACACTTTTTTTCTTATACATGTGTTATTACTACTGCATTTATTGATTCTATTGTTATTTTTTCTCTTATTACATGCCATGGTTTTCACCATTTGTATCCCCTTATAGGTTTGGAATCCCATCATTGATGGCCACTACTAAAACCTTCCATGTGTTTTACGCAGATCATCGATTAATAAGACACACTTACACATTATTTTAATCCATGCACTCAAATGTGTATCGCGTGTGCCTTAAAATAAGGGGCATTAATGGGTATACTCTACACCTACAATAGACAAAATCATACTAATGGTTTAAAAAATTGGTAGATATAGGTTACATGTGCTTAAAAAACAAAATCAAATAGAGAAATTTAGAAAATTAGACATAATTTCATAAACTTACAGCTAGACTAGGACAATATAAATTATTTTTACCTCTTCACATGGCGATTAACTAAATTAACTAACTACTTGTAGTAAAGGATAGTTAATCTAATCTAGGAGGACATATACACACATTAAATAAATGCACTAAGACAATATGTAAATGAGATAAGTAAATAAAACTAATGAAATTAGAAACCATAATGTGCAAGGAGAAAGAGGAAAGAGCTTAGCTGATTTGATGAAGAGGCAAGAGGCGTGTCACAGTGAGTAGACTAGAGAAATATGAAGTATGAATGATTATGAAGGAGTGTCAAAAAGGATGGAACTGGAAGATCTAGCCGGATTAAAGTGCTGGAGGAGGATGGGCCACTTGTGGGTGCTCGGTTGCAATTTGTGCACCCTAGGCTATGTAAAAATATGAATCTAATATTTGTAGGGACGAAAGGTGATTTGCAATATTAATTTTCTGTCGCATCAACTTCATTGTCCCATACCGGGATGTCGTCGATAACTCAATATGGAAGAAAGACATACAAGACCCCAAAACAAGCATCAAACTCTAAAAATGAAAAATGCATATGAAGGGTTTAAACTCACCTCAGATGCCATAATGGTGGACTTACTAACTAAGCGTTACACTACATCTCACACCCGATGTAGTTCTATGTGCATGTATGTGTGAACATGCCCTAGGTTGCTCTTATGCCAATTGTACTTTGTGAAGTAGTGAGAAATAACTACGTGTAGAAAATGTAATAAATGTGTGCATGGAACATAATAGAATCCCTCCCATATTAATTTTGATGTAGATGTCCTAGCCTTTTTCCTTGATGATGGAGATATGTGTATGTAAGTGATCTCAAATGTAATAGATGGATGCAACTCTAGATGGAGTAATAGTATTAAGTGATGTTAGGCCCCTCATTATGGTCTCATAACTTTATATTTATAGGGTTCTCTTAGTCTAACTTCGTAATTAACCACGAAAAGGCTGACCCCAAGAAAGATAAAGATGTAAAACTCCTTAAAAGAGCCCAAAAAGTGGTGAGAAAAATCTAGAAGGATCGAGGCGCCCATGATGGGACCGGGCGCCCACGTGCATCCCATCCAAGGCTAAAATGAAGCGATAACAAAATATGACTGGGAATATGGGTGAAATAAATTCATAATGATGAAATAAAATAAAATAAAGTGGCTAAAATATAGGGGTTAATTAGTACTTTTTTGCTTAAAAATATTCTAAATAGTAGTATGAGCCCAGGATAAATAAATGTCTAAAGTGCATGATTTTATGACTACATTTTCCCCTCACTTTATGTTGGTGAGCGGAAAACTTCGGTAGCATAAATTAAATAGAGATGCGTAACTCATACCAATGTATAACGATGAAGAAAGCGTGCCGAAGGACTAGACAAAGCGTGGAATGAAAAAAACTATGGAGAAGCGTGGAAAATAAAGATGAAAAATGCACAAATAAATAGTGATGAGAGTGAACCTAGGGTAGAACATGTGTGTAGCTATTGCGGTGTATAGTGTACCTACATGGTTAGTAAAGCATGTGTGATGTCATGGAGTGTTGTTCTTGTTGCCCCCATTTGACTACTTATTTCTCATATGGATGGACTTGCAAGGAGAAAATGATCAAATAGTCAAATATGTATATATGTAAGTGTAAAAACACAATATAAAAGACACATGATATGTAAAATACAAAATGTAAATGATCAAATATCAAATATGTATATATGTAAGTGTAAAAACACAATATAAAAGACACATGTATATGTAAAATACATAAATGTAAATGGAAAACATAAATTTAAACGTAAATGTAAATGGAACATGTGCACCTGATCCATGTCGAGAGATTGTGTGTATAGAAGGATATCCTATATTGTGAGTTTTTAGGGTGATCTCATGTTATAGGCTGAATAAGTGTAGGGAGGAAATGTTTTGTGTCCTCCAAGCTTTAACTACTTCCTTGAATGTGCGTGCACGAGATCTCTGTACGTCTAGGTTTTTGGGTGATATGACACCACTAACTGAAGTAGTGTAGAGAGGCACTCATTCTAGCTTTTAAGCTCGTAACTACTTCCCGTGATGTTAAGGACACCATGATCAGTAAAAGTCGTTGTGTATTGGATTCGTAGACCGGTCTCGAACCCACTCACCGTATGTAACCCATAATGCCAGGGTAGAAATTACACTTTGATCCGAACCAGGTGTAAATATGTTGTGTTGGTATGTAAAACCCCAAATGATACCCCCTCTTTGGGGGTGCATGCGATGTCATTGATAGAAAAATGTGGCCCTAAAAGAGGACTAACCGCATGTACATTATAACCTTGGAAAGTTCTTAGTAGAAACCAAGGCTTGCAAAAAAAGAAGGCTAGACAAATACAAGTGTAAACATGCATGCATATAGAAAACAATTTATAAGTTATGCAAACATTGTGTAAGCTACCAAGCAAAGTAATGTAAACATGCAAGAAAACATGTAAACCGCACAAAGCGAGCTGCAAACATGGGACATTGCTCATGATGTCATAAGACCCGCAAGGCCATCGTGGCCGAAAACAAAAAAACAAGTGTGCAAACCAAACATAGGGTAAGGCCTACAAACAATAACAAATAATGGTAGAAAATAGATGACAATGAAATCAAATAATTATGGAAACCAATATCCTGCATAATAAATGTTGCACATGTAGCACCCGTTAGCATGTTAGAAAGATAACTAGTATGTCAAAAGCATGTATAAGAAAGTAATGTAAAGTTTTAAGTACAAAATGAAATAATATCACCTAGAAGAGATGAATGTGGATTCAACCAATGACCAATATAGGAAGGGTAGAAGGTGAACATTCATGCTACATATAAGAGACATGTATCTGTGATCACAACTAGAAGAAAGCATGAACGCACATATGTGGATGATATAGATAAATGACATAGAAGTAATCAAAATAGCATGTGTAATAAAGTGACCATGAATAAGCAAGAGTAAGAAAGAATAAAAGCAACCATTTATGTAATATGTTATGGATGGGTGGAATGGAATGCAAGATGGAATGGTAGGAGCCATGTGCCCCCAAGTGGATGGAAATGTATCCAGGTGAGGTTCATTTTGTTTATCCCCTTAGCGATCAAGAATGAACTATAAACGATAGTGCATCATCGGGAAATGGTCAAGTATTTTTGTTGTGTCTAATGCGTTGTGAATAAATGTGTAGGTATAGTGAGGAGATGCGACCTAGTGATGGTGTGTGTCTGAAACTTATAGTTGAAGTGTATATCACAACCAAATGAAAGTATAAGTGATGATTTAGCATAAGTGTATATCACTATAAGATGAATGCATGAGTGATGATTTAGCACTAGCGTATATCACTACAAAATGCGAGGAATTTGTAGTGATATAGCCTAAGGTATAGACCACTAGAAAAATGATAGAATAGGTGATGATTTAGCATAAAGCATATGTCACTAATAGATGAATGATAGGAAGTGGCGATGTAACCTAAGGTGTATACCACTACCAAAGGATGGAATAGATGATGATTTATCCTAAAAAATATGTCACTAGCCTAGGAATGTCGCATGGTGAAAGGTTAAATAGTAAATGTTTAAGGTTCATTTGATTTGTAAAACTTTGACAATCGAGTATGTACCAAGGAACTAAAGTGCGTCATTGGGTAGTGAGTGCAGCGTGTAGAAGACAATGTAGTGTATGTAATGGTAACAACCGACCATGTGATGAGTGAAATGTGTAAAATACGATGTGTTGAATGGAAATGGAAGATATGTAGGATGGATAAAATGTAAGGTGAATAGAACATATAACTACGTGTGATGTGTAGTAATATAATGTATAGTGTAGCATGTACTAGGTGTGTGATGTGTGTAAGATCATAAAGTATGTAGAATGCAATATCGGACACAAAAATTTGTAAAGTGTAATTCATAAAGCAACATGTAACGTATGTAAATAGAATAGTAATATAATGCTAGAATCCTATATGATGAAGACTAGTAGAATATGTGTGAAAATGCACGATGTAGTATGTATGGTATGAATAATGTAACATGTAGAATGTAAGATGCGTAGAAAATGGTGCACACCTAAAAGGTGACTATCATAATTTAGGATGTGTAAAGACATGAATTTCAAAATGTTGTAGACTAAATGTAGAATGTATGATGTTTTTGCCTAATGTATGACTGGTGTACGGTGTGTGGGGTTCATGTGTAGTAAGCCCTCAATAGTCAAGTGTGAACTGAAGCACAAGAGTGTGTCATTGGGTAATGATGCTAGAATATATGATGAATATGCCTAATGTGAGGATATGAATGTATAAGAATGTAAAAGATGATAAGTGCAACTATTCTAAGAATGAGGTGGGTGGTGTGAAGTATTGTACTCCCCAAGTGGGTGTGAATGAACGAAATATCTAATGATGGTGAAGGATGGAGGTCCTTCATCGACATAAGAGGAAAAGCATATAACCATGCTCTAATAGTGGAGGTATGGTAAATAAACATTATAGTGGTGAATGAAGTTTATGCGCATGCGAGGGTGAATATATGAAGAAGGTCGTGGTGTCATAAATTACATCAATTATGGAAATATACGTGATAATCGAGCGCGAAGGTGAAGAAGATCCATGTGGAATGAAAAGAGGTGGTGATTTAAGCCAATATGTAGTAATTGTGCAGGAATAGGCCTATACCAATGTATAGGGCTAGTATAGTGATGTGATTATGGAGATGATACATGAGTAGGTGAACTAGGAGTAGATTATCCCTTAAGCGGTGTAGGATGTGATGTACTAAATGAAGTAGGGGATATGATAGATACCATGCGAGGAGATGGTGGCCACGAAGTAGATGGAGGGACACCATCAATAGAGATGACCTGATTATTGTAAATAAATTTGAGTCGTAGATGATTCATAGAAATGATAGATTGTGAGTGACGAATCCAATTGAGACCAAGAAGCATGTTGCATCCCTCAACTGTGTTTCCAACAAGGAAAGGTACAAACATAGTAAGTGGGCCAACTGTAACATGTAGCTTAACAACACCAAAGGGTTTTGTGAAAGGGTATTCGACTTGGGATAAAATATATCTGATACCCTTAAGGAGTGATATAGAACAGAACTAATGGGCCAAAGTTGGGTCAATCTTAATGTTGTTCATAGAGGTTGAGCCAATAGATGCATAGATGTGTAAATGGTTAGATGTAAACTTGGTGTGATAATCGACGTTGGAAAAGGAAATGATTAGTGACGAAGCTTCAATGTTGGCAACTACAAAATCAAGAACTCTTGAGTGAGTGGGAGACATAGTGTGCGAGATATAATTAGTGGCTGAATCTGTGGCTTTTGTGTTATGCTTTGGTAATGGGTTATTAAAGATCTTAAGTTTATGATTGTCATTGGTAGGCAGAGTTGTCTCGAGACTCTAGAAGCTCAATTTGACCATTGTTAAGAAATTCATGAATGAGATGTCATAGTAAAAAAACAATCATTGTCCAATTTCCTACACATTGATGATTATCGCAATAAGAGTTTTCATCAAAATTATGTCCTTTGGGCCGAGATGGGTCAAGTTGTAGAGGAGAAGGTAAGGTGATAAGATTACTATCGATGAGTTGTGGTAGCAAAACACTCGGAGGTGTACTATACTTAGTAAAAGTGCATCTATATGGTTGTGGTCGAAGTTCCTTTGGAGTAGAGATTGTGTTTACGTAGTTTTCACATCCATGGATTTAGTTGTAGAAGGCTTAAATGTTGGCTTACCTTGAAAGCAGGTGGATGATAATGCTTTCTCTTAATATTTGAGTTTTCCTATGGTTAATAGTTTTGTCTCATGAAGCTTGAGAATATGGAAAAGTTGATCAAATGAAGGAAATCTATCAAAGAGAACACTCTCTTGCATGGGTGGCAATAGACTCGAATAAATAAATCCTAGGTTTCAGAATTTGCAAGGACATTAGACATTTTATCTAATTTATTATTGTATTGCAAGACATAATCGGATAAATTTTCATTAGATGCATGCTTGATTGTGCCAGTTTGGCATAGGATATCTTAGATCCAATGCTTGATAGAGAAGTGATTAAGAAAGGCATCGGCCAAATGTGTGAAATAAATTATCGAATGTACAGGTAGGTCATAGAACTAAGGAATTTCATAATCTTGTAAACTACGAGGAAATATCTTAGTTAGTATAATGTGATTATCCGCATAGTCAAGGAATGTGACATGGAATGCTCAAAGGTGCTCTTGTGGGTCTCCCCATCCTTCAAATATAGGTAGCTTAGGAGGAAAAAATTAGGTGGCAATGGATATGTGGATATGGTAGGTGCAAAAGGAGTATGCAACAAGACTATAGAATCTAGGATGGTTCGATGCGTGAGGTAGCTAACTGAAGCTGATGAATTTGTGTTTGTAAGTCGTGATATAAAGATGTCAAGCTTGGAGAATTTGAGGAAGAACCTAGGTGGACATGAGAAGTACCATGATGAATGGTAGGAGCAGTAGTCATAGCAATAGGAATAGAAACATAGATAGGTGGAGTAGAGACCATAGAATCATACACATGGGTAGGTGGAATAGAGACCATAGTAGCATAAAAATGGGTAGGTGGAGTAGAGACCATAACAGAAGAAGAAGAAATGACGGAAGTATAGCATCACGATATCTCTTAGTAGTAATTAAAGCACGTAAGACATAGGGAATATGTGTAGGGTTTTCATGTAATGCTTGGCAAAAGTCAGTAATAACATTAATTTGGTCTTGGTCATCATTGGTGTCTTCATTGTAATATTTTTCACTATCATATGCTTATATCTCATGGAGAGGAACCCAGGTTGGAAGTATCTAAAGAGTTTTCCACTATATATGTAGGTGTATCGGTCATTAACTTAGAAGTACGGTGGGTAGATGAAGGGAGTTCACGGTAATGAAGAGACCAAAAATGATTGCTACAGTAATGGCCATAAAAGAAGGAGGAAAAATGCACACGTCGAGTTCACTAAAATGATTAACTAAAATTAAATACTTACTTGTAGTAAAGGATAGTTAATAAAATCTAGGAGTACATATAAACGTAGTAAATAAATGCACTAAGACAATATGTAAATGATATAAGTAAATAAAACTAATGAAAATATAAACCCTAATGTGTAAGGAGAAAGAGGAAAGAACTCAACTGATTTAATGAATGACAGGACTGTGTCGCATAGGAGTCTGGAGAAATCTAGAGTAGGAATGACTATGCAAGAGTGCCAAAAAGGATGGAACTAGAGGATCTATCTGGACTGGAGTGCCTGGAGGAGGACTAGGGCACTTGCGGGTGCTCTAGTCTACAATCTAGGTGCCTTGGTCTACACAAAAGCTTTGGATCCGAGCTTTATAGGTCCAAAAGATGATCCGCATATTCGTTGTCTATCACATTAGCTTCGTTGTCGCATGTTGGGTGCCGTTGATAACTCAAGATGGAAGAAAGACCTATAAGACCCAAAACAGGCATTAAACCCTAAAAACTAAAAATGCATATGAAGGGTTAGATTGATGTCGGTACACACATTGGTGGACTTACTAATAAAGTGTTGCGCTACATCTCAAACCCGATGTAGTTCTATGTGCAAGTGTGTGTGAACATGCCCTAGGTTTCTTTTGTGTCAGTCACACTTTGTGAATTAGCGAGCAATAACTACATGTAGAAAATGTAATAGAATGTGTGCATGGAACAAAATAGAATCCCTCCCCTATGAAGTGTTATGCGAGATGTCGTATCCTTGTGCCTTAATGATGGATCTATGTGGATATAAGTGATCTCTAATGCAATAGATGGATGTAATTCTAGATGGAGTGATAGTAGTAAGTGATGCTAGGTCCCTCATTATGGTCTCATAAATTTATATTTATAGGGTTCTCTTGGTCTAATTTCGTAATTAACCCTGAAAATGTTGACCACAAGAAAGATAAAGATGTAAAATGGCTAGAAAGATCCCAAAACATGGTGGGAAAACTCTGTAAGGATTAAGGCACCCATAGTGGGACCAGGGTGCCTTACGGTGTCCAAATACTAATATGGGCACCCCACCCGAGGATAAAATGGTGCATGATAATGGAATCTAACTGGGCATATGGGTGAAAGAGGTTTGTAATGATGAAATAAAATAGAATAAAGTGGCCAAAAGATGGGGATTAATTAGTAATTTTTTCCTTAAGAACCTTCTAAACAGTAGCATGAGACTGGGATAAATAAATGTCTAAAGTGCATGATTTTGTGACTACACATGGTTTTTCCCTAAGGGAAATTATATCAACTTTCTCAATGGTTAAAAATTTCTTCATAAATATATATTTTATTTTCTTAGTTTCATATTAACTTCACTCATTTCATATTTTTATAGGGAATGAACACCTCACTCATTCTTCACTAGTTTCAGTTACAATTTTAAGGATATTTGTAGCCTATGTTTTCTTTCTTTATCTACATTTCGATACATTATAGTTTTTATTCATTTATACATCACACGGGAAAGGCATGTCTGCACTCAGTCCCTTTTTTACACTTTCCTTATTTTACAGAATTAGGCCTTGATCGGTCTATAATAGTATGATATGATGGTGGGTAGTGAAGCACATATGTTCTCCATACATAGTCCTTCCTTTATTCTTACATTCAATGTGGAAGATATCAGATTTTTGCACAGAAAGGCATATCCCAGTTGTGTGAAGGATGGCTGAATTTGACATATATCAGGTAATGAACGGATGCAATTTCAAAAGGACATGCGTTGAAAATCAAAAGGTCGAGGGCACGTCAGAGTAGGAATTCGGATCCCCATGCCATTGGAAAACAACTACCAATGATAGAAAAGGACATATATTGTTCTTGTTTAGGAGTTAAAACAATTGTTGATCACAGTAGATGTTTTGCAGCCGTTGATGGCTTGGAAGCGCAAGTTGTAATTTGTATGTATTTGAACATGCCTAAATAAATATTGTAAGTAGTAACTTTCAACTTTGTTAAAATTTTATAATGTTATTTCCAGTATGCCCTATCTGTTTCTCCAATTTTTTATATTGAAATGGAAATAGTACAATCCATATCAACACAGGAGTATTCGTATCAAATTTGAATGTGATGTTGTAGCAAAATTTGGGATTTCAAAGACATACATTTCCAGGTACTTCTTAAGCAGTTCCTTATTATGCTTTTACACCCGATGTTGTGAGTTATTAATATGTGCATACTTTATACTCGGATTATGTTTTTTTAATTTGATTTGTGTCATAAAATATCTTATGCAAAATATTTGTTTATATCAAAGGGTGAGAATGTACGACTTTATGTGGTCTAGCGGCTAGTGGGAGCACTTACTGTCTCAATTTAGGTGAGCTTACTCCCATACATCATGATGTGAAAGAAATGATTTTGGGTTTTAAAATATGAGGTTATGACAAGAATGATCAATAAACAATTAACAAAGGAAAACTTTATCCTCATGTTTTGCAAATAACGTTTGCATGTTTGAGAGAGGAAGGTTGTAAAAATATAGTGGTGTATAGTATGGTACCTTGCTTCAAAACACAACTTTGTGTTGTATCTCAATGAATACTAAGTGGACACCCAAGTGGAATTTAGATACATAAAATTGGATATGTTCAGTCCATTTTTAATGATATCCTTAGTGTGAGAGAAGAGACTTTAATTTTTTCTTATGGTGTATGTTATATGCATGTTTTGGATACTCGCAGTTTTTCTATAAACTAATTTGGGACATGGCCTATTATCACCCATGGTGCTTTGGTCTGAAATTGTTCTGATGTCTTTTATTACTATGTTAAATGGTGTATATACCATGTATTTTCTCTTGCACTCGATCTCCTAATTCTCATCTATACAATTTTAATACTGTATAAGTTGATTTTAGTTTCACAACTTGTACATATACTAAACCAAATAATATACATGTGATCTATTGCGGGTTGTCAATGGTGATGTGACTTCCCGATGAAGAAGTGTAACATATTGTTTCATTATTTTATATGTGGTAGAAAAATTCAATACATGTAGTCACTAAATCATGTACTTTAGATATTATTTAGTCTCGGTCTCATACTACTATTCATATGTTTTTGATTGAAAAAGTACTAATTAACCCATGTCTTTTTGCCATTTCAATTTCATTTTTGTCATCACTTCGACCTTCAACACATACTTTCCCAGTCTATTTTTGTCGATTGGCATCATTTTTACCTTTGACTTGGGAATTCAGTCAATACTAGGGCACCCTAGGTGCCGTAGTCCCATTTGAGGTTCCTGGGCCTTTATACATTTTCCTACCACTTTTTGGGCACTTTCTGACTATTTGAGCTTCTTATCGTTTTCGTGGTTGGCCTTTTCGAGGTTAATTATGAAATTAGAAAAAGAGAACCATATAAATATAAAGTTATGAGACCATAATGATGTACCAAGCACTAAGCACTACTATCATCACCTAAGGTTACATTCATTAAATGCTTCATTTACATCCATCTATCTCCATCACAAGACACAATGTTTTTCATCTACATCAGACTACATAGGAGGGAAGTTTATTCTATTCCATCCACCATTCTATTACATTTTCTACACATAGTTATTGCTCACTACTTTCACAAAGTGTGATTAGCACAAGAGCACTTAGAGCATGATTTCACACACAAGCACATAAAGCTTCATTAGGTCTAAGATGTAGTGCTACACTCGGTTAGTAAGTCCACCATTGTGGCAACCGAGGTCGTCGACCCATTCATATGCATATTTCTTTTGTTAGGTTTTGATGCTTGTCTTGAGGTTTTGTAGGTCTTTTCTTCATCACCAATTATAAGAAACATACAACGTAGTATAACAAAGTTAGTGTGACAAAAGAAAAGGTTAGAAACTATAAATCAAAACCTCAAAGGAATGTTATAGATATTTTCCACATACCAAGGTTCCCATATTGCGAGACTAAGGCGGCCACAGTGCTCATGTACCTGCTAGGAATCCCATTCCACTCAGATTGCATAGATCTACACTTTTCTATACTTTAGCACAATCGTTTTCTCCTCTTGTTTCTCCAACCATCTCTGCGACACATTATAGCAAGCTTGTCATATCAATTCAGTTCCTTCTAACTTTATTTGTACTTTAGGGTTTCACATATCTACTTTCCTAGTTACTTGGGTCATTTTGTTTTTACATTCATCTATTATTTATTGTTGTTCCTAGTTAGATTAACTACCATTATTCCACATTTTAGTTAATCATTTTAGTGAACCCAACCACTTTCACACTTAGGATCCTCATTTTTCCTCTATCATGGCTCCCAAAGTTGCTCAAGTTTCTTTATCTAATTTACTTAAGAGATATCCCAATTACCATGTTGTTTTGCAAAAATCCCTAGACACCATGTATCTTGATGACAATATGCCACCACACAAAATAATTCCTATATTCACTCATCTATTTGACAACCCTAGTGATCCTCCATCTAATCAACCCCTATTGGAATCAATTCACACTTTTTGTTCTTTATTTCAAGACAAGTTTACAGCTATGGAATCCACGATCACATCTCTCAAAATTGAAATTCAACAACTTAAGGATGCTTACCAAGTACAAGTATGTTCTCCTTCTACATCTCATTCACATTCTATGACTTCTACATGTGCTCATATTAGTGAGCCTCAAGTTATGCCATTACCAGAACCTTTCCTTTTCAATTTCAATACTAAGAAACATGACCTTCTTAATGAGTTCCTTATTCATGATTTGATCACTTTACCACCTACTCATTGTTATTCTCCTTATCAACTTAAAAATATCAAGGTCGTCCATATTATAATTATCATCGAATCAATGGACATAATGACACTAATTGCTATGCTTTATAAAGAAGAATAAAACATATTAAGCTTCAAGTATTTATCCCATTCGATGCACAAAATTTTTGCATGCCCATATACAAATGTTACATCTCAATGAGCTCTAAATCTCCTCATTCTACATCTAATGATCATAAGACTATCACTTCTGAGGTACCTTCTTTGGTCGGAAAAAATATACCTATTCAATCCATCAACCTCCCTTAAGGATGGTCCTACTCTTCCACTCAAGCTACCTGTAATATTACCAAGTCAAACTAAGCAATCACCTATCAAGATTCATTCTCCATCAAATTCTCCTACTAAGTCATCTATAGTATCACCAAACTTGTCTAAGCAATGTTCTTTAAAACTCAATGTAACTTGGCTTCCTATCAAGACTTCGACAGAGCCATCAACACCACCAAATCTACCACCATTCAAGATACCTCCCATCCTACACCACTTCAACAACCAATCATTTTTGTCAAAGAAACTACCCCTTCTACTGCTGGTCAAGACACATTGCAAATTCCACCACCGCATGGTCCTACTATTACTCTTACCCACCATGTCCACTGCTTCACGTAAACTTGGTATTTGGTAGGTGACTCTTGTCACCCTACCTTCCTGATGAAACACTCATATTCTTATGGTTCTTATATGACTATTGAGGGGTCTATTACAATAAATAACCTCTTTTCATCTTACATTAACATATCTATCTATTACATAACCACTCATACATACATACAATCATTTATCACTTATCATGCATATCATATGATCTTTCATTATTTATCCCATCATTAAATCAATCTTACAAAATCTATGATACTTCACCACCTTCATACATCATTTATTGAATATTACATGGATTTCCACATAATTTTGGGGCATAGCATTCACACAACCCTCCAACCTAATAGTAGCATACATTACCACATAGCATACTTCTAGCATGCGCATATCGCATCCTTATCACATTGTGCACTCATCACACTTATACTAGTATTGACCATTACTCGATAACATACTATTGTGCTTCAGTTCACACTTGACTTGTTGAGGGCTTACTACACATGAACCCCACACACTACACACTAGGTATTACATGTTATGTCTTTTCACATATCTCATGTCGTATGTTTTACATCTTATGTCATACACTTTGTATTTATTCTACATCATTTTCACCTTTACACATCTACATGTTAGAAATCATACTAGTTTTCATCATACATATTTCACACTACTATTGTCCTTGCATCTAGCATTACATACTACTCAACCTACATACTATATACTACGCACATGCATCTCTACATTACTAGTCTACCTACACACCTTGCTTTACATATTATTCATCACATATTACACATCTTACACATTATATGGTCAAATATTATCATCATGCATACTACATTGTCCTCTATGGGTTTCACTCACTACATAATGATGCACTTTAGTTCCTCGGTCCATACTCATCGCTTCTTTGAGGGTTTACAAATCAAATGGACCTCATCATCCACACACATACATCACTCAAAATTATATCATATGACATTGCTAGATTAGTGACATGCGTTATAGGATAAATGGTCACCTACTCCTTCATCTTGTAGTGGTACATGCTTTAGGCTACATCACCACTCTTTCTATTCATCTCAAAGATGAAATACACTTTAGGATACATCATAACGTGTTCATCTCTAGATTGCATATCAACGATACACATACACAATCATCACAATGCATTAGATACAACACACGCTTAGACCATTTCCCGATGACACACTCTCATTTACGGTTCATTCTTTATTACTTATTGAGGGAAAAACCAAATGAACCTCACTATGTGTATTTCCATTCACTCAGGGGGTCCTATCATTCCAAATTACATTCCATTCCACCTATCCACAACATATTACATATCGTGGTTTCTTTCACTCTTTCTTTCATTTTCTTTTATATGGTCACTTTATTACACATGCTAGTTAAATCTCTTGTATGTTGTTTATCCATATTATACACACATGCACGTTCATGCTTGTACTTAGTTTTGATTGCAGATATAGGTATTTTCACGCATTATGGATGCTCCTTCTACCCATCCTACATTGGTCTCTGGGGCATCCACATTCGTCTCTCATAGGTGTTATTGTTTCATCGTCTACTTAGTACTCTATATTACATGGTTATACACACTTTTTACATACTAGTTATTTTTCTAACATGATAATGGGTGCTTCATGTGCGACATTTGTTTGCGAAGTATTTTCTTCCATGGTTATTTGTTATTTTTACTTTCTTTTTCTAATAGTTTTTATTGTATGTGGGACTTGCCCTTTGTTTGGTGTGAACACTTGTTTTTGTATGTGGCCATTGCAGCCTTGCGTGTCTTATGACATCGTGAGTGATGTCCCATGTTTACATACCTCTTTGTGTGGCTCACTTTTCTTCTTACATGTTTACATTTGTATATATGCTTAATAGCTTATACATTGTTTGTGTACATTACATATTTTCTTATACATGCATGTTTGTTTGTACTAACATTTATCTTTGGCTAGCCTCTTATTTGTGTGTGCCTTGGTCTCTACCAAATGCATTCCTTTCCCCCTACAAGGAAACATTAAACAGTTTATGTGTTTAGTCCTCTTTTGGGGCTACATCATCCTATCAGCGACATCGCATGCACCCCCAAAGAAGAGGGCATAATTTGGGGTTTACATATTATATAATGCTTCTACACCTGTTCAGTTCAATTCAGTTTCTTCCCTTGGCATTATGGATTATACAATGAGTGGGTTCAAACCAGTCTACGAACCCCATACATAGTGGCTTTTATAGGACATCGTTGTCCTTAGCATTATGGGGAGCAGTTAAAGTTTGGAGGATACATCAGAATTCCTCCCTATACTTCTTCAACCAATGGCATTGGATCACCCAAAAACCAGGCAGTATAGAGATCTCTTCACACATGTTCAGGGAAGCAGTTCAAGGTTGGAGGATACAACATAATTCCTCCCTATACTTCTTCATCTAGTGGCATCGGATCGCCCAAAAAACCCATGACACGATATCCTCTATATACACCCTTTATCTCATCATGGATCAGTGCACATGTTCCATTTTTATTTTTGTAGTTTACATTTACATACTCTTACATGCATATACATGTGTATTTTACATTGCGTTTTCACACATATATACATGTGTATTTGATTATTTGATCATTTTCTCCTTATAGTTTCATCCGTATGAGAAAATAATCAATCAAAAACAACATTTTGCAACAACACACACGATACTAACCATGCAGGTACATCACACACATCAATGACTATACAAGCATTTCCACCCTAGGTTCATCTCATAACTTTTTACATTTGTTTACATCTTTATTCTCCATGATCCATATTTTTGTCACTTCATGATTTTTCTAGTCCTTTAGCACTTTTCTACATCACTTTACATAGATTATCAGGTATGCATATCTATCTACTTTGTGTTACTAAAATTTCCGCTCACCAACATAAAGTGGGTGCAAATGTAGTCAATACATCATGCACTTTAGACATTAGTTTGTCTCGGTCTCATAATACTATTCATATGGTTTTTGAGTGAAGAAAGTACTAATTAACCCATGTCTTTTGGCCATTTTACTTTGATTTTTTTGTCACCGCGACCTTCAAAGACATACTTTCCCAATCTATTTTTTTGTTTGGCATCATTTTACCTTTGATTGGGAATCAAGCCCAATATTAGAGCATTCAACCTAATATTAGGGTAGCCTAGGCAACCTGGTCCTATTTGAGGTTACTTGATCCTTTCTACACTTTCCCGCCACTTTTGGAAACTTTACGACCATTTGAATTTCTGATCTTTTTGGTGGTCGGCCTTTTCGGGGTTAGTTACAAAATTAGAAAAAGAGAACCATATAAATATAAAGTTATGAGACCATAATGAGGGACTAATCACTAAGCACTACTATCATCACATAAGGTTGCATCCATCAAAGGCTCCATTTGCATCCATCTAGCTCCATCACAAGGCACAAGGATGGTTTATCTACATCACACTACATAGGAGTGAAGTTTATTCTATTCCATCCACTATTCTATTACATTTTCTACGCATAATTATTTCTCATTAATTTCACAAAGTGCAATTGGCACAAGAGCACCTAAGACATGATTACACACACAAGCACATAAAACTACATTCGATCCGAGATGTAGTATAACACTCGATTAGTAATTCCATCATTGTGGTAGGAGAGTCAGTCTAACCCCATCATATACATATTTATTTTGTTAGGGTTTGATGCTTGTCTTGGGGTTTTCAGTCTTTACTTCATCACCAATTACGAGCAACATACATCGCGGTCAACAAAGTTAGTGCCATAGGAAGCAAAGGTAGGAAACAATCAAGCAACACCTTGGAGGAAGGTTGCAAAGCTTTTCCACAAACCGGGGCTCCCATATTGCAAACTAGGGTGCCTTTGTACCTATACTTGCATCCTAGTTTACTCAGATTGTCCATATTTACCCTTTTATGGACTTTGGAATAGTTGTTTCCTCCTCTGTTTCTCGAACCATGTCTGTGACACAATCCGAGAAAGTTTGTAGAATCAATTGAGTTCCTTCTAACTCTCTTTTCTCTTTAGGGTTTCACATATCTACTTTCTTAGTTTCTTGGGTCATTTTCTTTATACATTCATCTGGTATTTATTGTTGTTCCTTGTTAGATTAACTACCATTATTCCACATTTTATTTAATCAATACCACCTTTCCAAAAAGATGCAGAACATTTGCTGAAAGAAAAAAATTGTAATAATTACATTTGTATTCGTATCCTCTATCATTAATTGGTGGTACAAAACTTGTAGGATAGGATACAAAAGGCTAGGAGTTCCATTTGTTTGATGTATGCATTTTTCGTCATCCCAAAGAATGTCAAGCACTAATCATAATCCTTTGTTTCTGATAAAGGCCCATTTTGGACTCTTGCGGTTGGATACAAACAAATGATATTATGAACATTTTACATACTAGATCTCAACTCATGTGGTGAACCTTGATCCTCGAAGAGGTTTCAAACTCTAGAAGGAATTTCAACATCTTTATTCATTTTGTTTGGGCAATAAGTTGTTCCTGCTATCACTTAATATTATGATTCTTGTTATTAGTATGAAAAAATTCTCTATAACAAATCATTGGGTATTGAATGACTTCTGAATGTATGCGTATGTGAATATTTTATTTTTTGTATTTCTACATGTCCTATTAGATGGAAATGTAAATTCATTGATTTCTTGTTTTAACAAACAATCACTTGTAATTGTAAATCCTCACCATCGTGATCCATTGTATTATAGTGTATTTATCATGTGAGGGGGTCTTTGGCCCTCCTCCACACCTTTGCTTCAATATATTTAAGAAGAAAATTTTTATAATGAGATTGAAGGGTGTTGCATTTGAAACTAGTCAGAGATAGATGGATACGATCCATTTCATATGGACATTGATAACACGGATCAATCCTCGCCATCTTCATCAATCATAAAGACACCTTTTCAATTTTAGAATGCAAGATTTCACTTTCTTGTTTTCCAAAAAGAGTGATTCCATGGTCGGAAATAGTGTTTTTGACAATTCAGGCATCCATATTGTGCACACAGCAGCCACAATCGATTCTCCACAATATAACCAACATGTTTTCCTTTACGTCTTTCATATTACTAGCATCTAGACTACTATAATATAAATTATTTTATTAAACTTTTGATATTGGAATAAGAGCTGGACTTCGTCTATAATATTTTTATTCTATACTCAATGGAAGATCAATCACCCCAAAAACTATAGAATTTTGCTATCATTAATTTTTTGAAAACTCAAAGTCATTCGATAGTATAACTTATTGGATTGATTATTGGAAAACATAAAAAATTATGATTTGTATGTTCTCGGATTGACCCACAGAGTTATAAATCACGTGGTCGTGAAAGATTTTGCGAATGCCCACCAAATCCATACACGATGTTTTTATCTAGTTAAGGCTTATGTGACATTACCCTCTAGTTCCACTACTTGTCAAATTAATGAAATTGTAATTAGTATAATAAAAGAATGTGTAATATTCTTTTAAAAATAGTTTTAGAATGATTTTTTTAATAAAAAAATTAAATGATTTTAAGTACACCGAAGGTGTTTACTGATGGGATAGAGGATTGTTAGGTTGAACAAGTCATAGACAGGACATCTAGGATCCATTCCATACGGACGTTGATAACACATATCAATCCTTCCCATCCATCTATTTGTTACATTTTTTTCTTCATGGCTTCCACATCAACAAGAAATATTAGAATTTATCTCGCATTGTGATACTTGCATAGCATTCCTAAGAGGAACTTTTCTTTGATTTCACCCTTTTGCACCTTGTAATCATCAACCACGTCAACATCGATTTCACACGAAATACCTTGTGTGCAATGTTCCTTGAACATAGTGGATAAATCATATGTAGAGTTGAGAGAAGGGCACACCATTTTTCTATCAAGGTTAGGATAGGGTCTTCATGAGACTTAATCACCTCCAGTACTTGAGAAACAAATTGGTAAAATGTTGGGCTATTTTTTGTTTTGTTTCCTCTAAAGATAAATTTTTTGTTCTACTTTACTTTCAAAAAATTGCTGCAATTCATTTTTTTCTAGACTTGAAAGTGTTGAGCCTTTTGGTTTTCTTACGGTGGTGGAAAGGAGGATATTTGAGGTAACTAAAGCAAGAAATGGCAAGTGATATTAGTGACAAGAGTTTTAGGGTGGTCAAAATACATTTATTAGGCTACGAATATAATCCCTCTTGATCATATTTTCCCTTTCCTCAAACCTATCTCAATTGATGAGATGAGGGGTGTTGATTCAAAGTGAAATCCATAGTTAAATATTTTATATATAGATTACCAAAAGTAAGAATGGCTCAATAGATTCCTTAAATGTATATATTGTTCATATTTTAAAAAATACACAATTATCCAATGTCCATCGAGATGCGGGAATATGAAAATTGGAATCTTTCTTTTCGGTGTAGACACCTAAAATCGGTGTCTATACCCTTTTCTTCCCGTGTGCATGTATTTTCTAGGGTCCTATCTAGGTCCCTCTTTAATTAAATCCTTCCCCTTTAATTAAATTCCCATTTGATTATCCTATCACCTTTAATGCCCATTCCATTCCCATTAATTAATTAATACCTATTAATTAATTAATTAATCAATTAATATCTCATCTCCCCTAACAAACCTTCTATTTAGGATTATTTTATCCTAACACATACATCCCCTTTCTTTTATAACTTTTTTATCTTGCTTATCTTTATCCCTTAACATCCATAAAAATCCCTTTCCCGCCTACTTTCTTTAAAGCACCCTTCCAAGTATGTAATTCCCAAAATCCCAATCAAAGCACAAAAGCAGCCCCATTGGGGAAACTTTTGCCATAGTTAGCGATGACCAACCCGATTGTCATCGACCCTATAAAATCAAGTTAAATCTTTCCATAATGAATTATAAATCATCAGGTGCGTGTAAATTTTTTATCTTTCTCGTGAATTGTGAGTTGACCTTGTGTTAGAGCATTCCTTCAACGATTCTGACTCCTCCTGGACCTCTTTGGAACGAGATTTCATCACTAAAAATCATCCTTCGTGAGATTTATCATCATTTTTTATGTTACTTTTCTTCATATTTATCACATTGTTATGTATTGCTTTCTAACATTTTGTGGGTTTAGATCATCCTCAACAAAGACTCAAAGATTCGTCATCAACCTTCTTTTCCAACTTCTCTACTTATAGGTCAACCATCTCATTCTTGACCTCGACTTTATCTAACTTTGTCATAGTTTTTTACTCTAATCTTGAGTCACCATCGAATTGGCCCTCTATAACCTGTGTTTTTACTTCTAGATCTATCTCCCACTTCTACATATACTATGTATCTTCTTGAACTTGCTAAAAACACTATCCAGTTCCTCTATTACATTAAAATAATTCTATCTACATCTTAGTCACCATCGCCCCACCACGGTTGTCATCAACCAAGGTCGTGATTCATAATTTATCCTTTTCCAATCCTTGTTTCCTGCCATTTCCTTGTGTTTTCGCCTCTAGGTCCTCCCACAAGTGGACTCCAACATAAATAAATTTCCATGGGTTCTTGTTTTGCATCCAAACTCTTGTAGGTCTGCATATTCATCTTACAGTCCAAATCCACCCTCCCGAGATCACCATAGACTTACTTCTACACATTATAGGTCATCGTCGAGACCGGTAACATTTAATTTACATTGCTTTTAGCCAAATCATCTTTTAGATCAATTTCATTCATTTCTTAGATTCGGTAGTACTATTTTTTTACATGTTATCTATTGTTTCATACTTTACTTCACTTTCTTATCAAACAAGGGTTGACATCCGCCAAGGAAGTTAGCACTTATTCAATCCGCTTTGTATGGAAACCCCGAATATCCTATCTAATCCATTTTTTGTTTAGTGATTCTTATTTTTAGGTTATCAGCTTGTAGTAGCGAGGATCCATCATCACCTTATGCCCATCTTCATCCATCATAGTGCATTAGAGGTACCATAAACCCTCCATCATTTTTGAGTTGTGTACTTTCTTTAGTAGCTAACTCATTAAGTAAAAATGAAAAAACTACAACAACATTCTTAGCACACCGGGTGGGATTATTCCTTTGGTGATCACTTTTCATTTCTCTTCTATTTTATTTCTTCTTCTATCATCTACTAACACTACAACGTGAGGCCCTGCTTCTTGCTTGCTCGTGTTGGTTTGGCTATGGATTACTCTTAAGCTAAAGTTTAGATAAAAAGGAAAATTTTATCTAATTATTCCTCTCTTTTTTCCCTATTTCCTCCTTTCTGCATCATACTTCCCTTTCTAGTATGTGTCCTCATCCAAATATCACACTTTGATTTAGTTTAAAAAGAACCTTTCTTTTATGCATCTTGATTTCTCACATAGTTTAAGTAGGAGGTTAACTTGGTGCATCTCACAATCCTCATACACAACCTAAAACTCACACATCAATCAACACATCGAAACATCTTCCTACTCGGTAGACTTATTTAGATTTCATCACCTAACAAGAAACCCACAAAACTTCCTATCCATTAAAATCTTGAAACACGAAATAGATTGTTTGTTCCTAGGTACCTCGTTATCCAACCCCTTTTTATTCTTCACACTTTCTTAAAATCCATATAATGAAAACTTCAATGTTTGACTTATTTGTTAACACATTTCATAAACACAAGTTTTCTTATTTCACACGTGGTACTACTACTATTCAAGATTAGACAATGTAAGAGTGTAATATATCCAATGATGTTACTACTTCATCTAGTAATTTTCATATTCCACGTTGGATCTCTCAACCTTGTAAAGACCATATCATTCAAATAAATCCCCCTTTTAAAATGGATTCTCCTATCTCCATCATCCTACTTCCCCTCAACCTATCACACCACCATCTCCTACACATTTAGAGGCCTTTGATCCTCCCTCTAGCCGCATCTATGATTCCTACGTCATATACCCCCGAAGTCTCTTAGTCCTATCAACCTACTTAGCCCGGGAGCATATTCCACCTACATCTTCTTATGTGAATATTATCCCTACTTCAATCAGTATTGCCAATGGAATGCCCATCCAATTACCCAAATCCACACACATTCACCCTTACCATGTGCCTCAAAAATCAAATATTTCAATCCAACCCCAAGAATCCTATCCAACATCCCCTTCGGATTTAACACACTAAGCCTCTTTACATTTGTATCCATCCACTCCTTATTTTGTAGAGCCAAGACCATCCAACACTTCTCCTACATCTACATCAACCCTAATTCCCATGCCTATCACATCAATTACTACCACTCCTCAAACACCTACCATGATCGATATCTCATCCTTGTCTCCTTCTAGCCTCATCTATGGTTATTTTCACTTTAAAACATGTCTCGATCCTACTAATCAATAAAACCTATTCCACCCACATCACCTTATATCAATGACATCCTTACTCCATCTACCATGCATGTCCAACCTTTTCCATCTATTAACATTCCCATGCCTCATATGCCTCAACAATCAAACCTTCCCATCTAATCCCAGCCACCTTATTATGATCCCTCTTTCCAACATTACACAATCCCACAACCAATTCAATCTCCACCTCTGGGTATCTTCAAAAAACCCTTCCCAAATCCACCATCGACCAATCCATATTTACCTTTCACATCTTATACATTCAATCCTTATTCAATCAATATGATACATCAAACACCTTCATCCTTACCTATCTCATCTACCTCATCATCTACCCCTATCATAGACATTGTGCCTATGGATCCATTAATACCTACCCCTACATCTATATCAACCATGTCTATGATCATCACACCTATCCCATTAACTTCTACCACCTATTCTACATCTACATCTATCCCTACCTTTACCACAACCACACTAAATTTGACTATACCCACATCTATACCAAACACATCCATCACTACCTCACTTACATCCCTTTCTATCCTAACTACATCCATATCTACTACATTAAAAATCCCACTTACATCTACCTTGGCATTTTCATCACATGTACCTATATATTTTCCTATGGCCACACCACATATCTCATCCCATCTTCTACTTAACCCTTCAACATCAATTGTATCCACATCTATCAATTTTACCGCACCAATCACATCTCCTCCATTTGAAAACACATCAATGACACCTCTTGAGACATTTATGGAGAAAGCACCTCCACCTAAGAAAAACATAAGGGGATTCATTCTCCCTCTACAAAATAAATTGTTTCTACATCAACCAATCCATAACCTACACCTACATCTCTAGATAAATCAACTAAGATTATTGCTATACCTCCCAAGGGTAAATCTTATCAATCAAAATATAAGGCTTGTAGTAAAATCCCTAAAAGTATCTTGGGCATCCTCCTAAGAAGTTAGATCTCACCTCCATCCCAGCCACATCCTCACCTATTTTAGGCCCATTCCCTCTATCTAAAGTATCTCGTAATAATAAATTCAAATCCAAACCATTCAAACCTCCCTCAAAATTAATTTTTCTTCCAAGACATCTAATTTACCCATTCAATATACGTCCACCTCTTCCCATAAATCCAAGCCAAAGTATCCTATCAAAACCCACAAGAGTTACCTTCCCATGACACTTCTATCGGGTCCTATGCATATATACTTCAACATGTAACTCAAATATCTGCAATCAAGATTTCCTCTATTAAATATTTTAATCCAAATAGTAAGAATACATCATGGTTCAATCCTAATTGCATATGCACCTATCACTATACTTCGGGCCATGACATTGAGCATTGTAAGGCCTTTCGGACAATTGGCCATAAGCTTATTTAGATAGACCATTTCCTCATTCAGGGGTAACATCCTTCTCCATCTATAACCAATCCAATTTATATCCCATCTATCGAGTTTCCCAAGATTCCTTCATCCACATCATCCCTTATCATCTCTCCTACACATGATATTAATCCTAAGGAAGGTCATTTCTTGATCATTGACACTATCTATCTTGTCAATCACCCTTGTGGTCTCGACCCTTTTTTTTGTCAATTTTCTCATTTCTAATGAGGGTTAATGCACTATCTACTAAAGAAACTAGAAAACTCAGAAATGCTCAAGGGTTTATGTTACCTTGGATGATGTGATGGATAAGGGCACTTGAAGTTATTAATCATCACTACTACAAGTTGATGACTGCGTAACTCAAATACACTTAAGAAAGATGATTAGATAGATATATGTGGGGTTTCCTAAATAATGTCGGCTCCAAGAAGTGGTTTTCTTCCTTGGTGGATGTCAACCCCGTATTTAAATAAAATATGATAAAAGTAATAAAGATAAGCTAAATATTATGGAGAATCTTAGCCACATAGAAACTAGAAATGAAAAAATGTAAGGCACATAAAATATAATATAAATAGATGTAAATTAAATGGGACTGACTGGGTCGATGGTGACCCAAACTATTACGAGGTAGGTCAATGGTGACCTAGATGTATAGATCTAATAAAAATGTAAATATTCGGATCTGTGGGGATATGGATGCCAATAGTAAATTCAAGAGGGTATAAATGTTGTAATGGAGGAGCTAGATGGTGGATATGGGATCTGAAACAAAATCAAAATATATGCGAGAGGGCATGGAATTATCTAGAGCTAAAAAAATATGATGACAGAGGGAAAATTCAATGATGATCTAAGTTGAGTGATGGTGACTATACCGCAGTGAGACAAGTCTTAAGAGAAAGAAGCCAAAATTGTAACCTACAAGTAGAAAAAATGATAGCATATGATGATGATGATGGATTCCTCACTATTTCTAGACTTGTAAAATGTTAAATGCAAACAAATCAACAATAATATGATAATACTTCATAAAATGATA
Source organism: Taxus wallichiana var. yunnanensis (assembly GCA_018340775.1). Classification (NCBI taxonomy): domain Eukaryota; kingdom Viridiplantae; phylum Streptophyta; class Pinopsida; order Cupressales; family Taxaceae; genus Taxus; species Taxus wallichiana. The sequence continues at coordinate 119,927,954 of CM031237.1, forward strand.
CCGGACGATGATAACCTTACAAAGGAATGTCCATGATCATTGCAAATAGACTAGAAAGAGATCCTAGAGGTATGTGTTCGTTGTAGAGATGGTTAGGCATAATAAGTAGCTCATGACTTGCAAGGATTTGGAGAAATTACGTGTATCTAATATTGAAAGGAAGGAAAGCACTCAACTTTATATGGACAACAAAGATTGGGATAGGTCACCGCCGATTGCGTGGAAAGTTTCCCCAATGGGAGGATTTTTGTTTTAATTGAGATTTCTTATTTTTAAGTATAGGGTTTAATGTTTTAAAGTATTAGGTGGGAAGAGGGTGTTTTAGGATGAGGTGTAGGTGAATTGGCAATAGAGATAGGTTAGAAAAAGCGTAGGGAAAAGCATGAATGTAGATTTGGAATGAAAGCAATCCAAAATAGAAAGTTGGTTAGGACATGGGTGAGGATTAATAAATTAATTAATTAATTAATTTTAATGGGATTTAAAGGTGATGGAAATTTAATTAATTAATAGGGATGGATAAAATAAATATGTGCACGTGGGCGATCGAGGAATAGATACCAATTTAGGTGTCTACATTTTCCCATTTTTGTTGAGTGGTTTGAGCTAACAAGCCATGAGACAAAAATGATGATAGTTGGATGAGGATTGAAAAGGGATTAATGATAAGCTCTCCCTCAAATGGGGGATTGATGATGTCAAGGGAAATTTATGATGCATTTGAAAAAGTAGATGAAAAAAAGGCATGTGGGTGAAGAAAGGATGGGTAAAGTGATTACCAAAGCAAGATGTCCTAGGAAAAAGGATCGTAATATGGATAAAAGCAATGGCGGTGACTCCAATATCACATCGATAGAGGACAATTTAGTCTCAATGGAAATGGGCTACAACATTCTATGGACCAATGAGTGGGTGAATATCATTGCATTATGGATGCAAGCTAGGATAATCAATGGGTCATGTGAAATTCATCAAAATATGTGTAACTATATGCAAAATGTATGTGAAATCATTCGTACATGATGAGGATGAAAGGTATGCATCCAAAAGGAATGAGGATGAAAGGTATGGTGTCCAATGAGACATGAAAAATGGTTGAGAAGGAAAAACAAAAAGGCGAGTGATGTAATTATAAGCCCCAAAAGGGGAAAGTATGGATGTAAAAGGTGAAAAGGAAAAGTATGCCCCAAAAGGGGAAAAACATGACCACGAAGGTGGACTTTGTGTGCAAGTTAAATAAGCTAGTGAAAAAAATGCCCAAATGAAGAGTGAATATGGCCATAAAAGTGGACTTAGAAATGACAAGGAGAATATTCAAAATATTAAAAAAATCCTAAAGGGATAATATAGGATATGGCCATGAATGTGGACTTTAAAAAAAAGAATGTATTCCCAAAAAGGGAATAATTCGAGCATTGTAATATAATTCCAAGGAGGAAATAAATATGGCCACAAAAGTTTACTTTAATATAAAAATGATGAAATAAGATTAGGTAAGGAGAAGGATATGACACGAACTTAATGAGAGTGACCTATAGATGCAAATGTCTTTACTTCACATCGAATAAAGATGCCTCCAACCGTATTGGAGGTAAACAAAAGGAGGATCTAGATAACGCAAGAAGCATACAATGAACACCCGATGCTAGCAAATAACCAACGATAATTAGTCATTTCAAAGATCACAAGGAAGCATTGAATGAGATGATCTTAGAAACATAATGTTGACTTGACAAAATGGGTTTGAGATGTAACTTATATAGAGGAAAGAAGGTTCTCCCAATAGTGGTGTTCCCTAAAACTATGCCCCATCTCTAGAAAGGGGAAAGAGAAAATTGATCAATGCGGGAATTCGATAGAAGAAATCGATCAATGTGGGAAGCTTTCTTAGGACACTAATAAAATGGAAATTTGATCAATGCGGGAATCCTTCAAATTCCATAAGGAGTAGTCATCCTTCGAGGGCATGGTCTACTTTATACAATATATAGATGGAAAGAATAAAATGATAGTTTTCATTCGAGGATCGGTCTATTTGATTTTGATTTTGATTTCATGTTTTTGATTGATTTATTTTTTTGCATGAACATTTGTCCATCGAGGATCGGTCTCTTTTGATAACTTTGATTTCTGATTTAAGCATCCATGAATTTTGATTTTTACATGGGGAGAGCTGGGACTAGCTAAGTAGACCACTTAGAGGGGATAATGATGTACAAGAGAGACACCTAGAACCTTTGCATGGTTCTAATAGGAAAATGTGAGGGTGATGGATGTAATAATCATGGAATTCTCACTAGGATGGGAGAACCTATCCATAAGTAAAATGCTATGGGTAGAGCTTTGGTGCCCATATTTAAGGTCACATCTAGGAAGTGACGGAAGACCACATAATTCCAAATCATCACAATGAGAGATGGAAGAGGCTAAGATGGAGGAATGATCTAGAGAACATGAATAAGAGAACTGGTAGATGTGATAACAATAGAATGGTCATAAGTGAACTATGTTAAGATGTTCCACTTCTGATTTACCACCAAGGAAGGGAAAACTTTCCATGATATCTCTTGATTAAAGTCACGTTTGAGATGGGATGAGAGCTTGATAGGATGGGATATGATGAGATAGATGAGTGAAGGTAAAAACTTGTGTTACCATTTAAAGGAAGCAAAAATATGCGTCTTAATGAAATGGATAGAGGGTCCCCCAAGAGAGGGATGAATATGACCACAACAATGGGTTTAAGATGAGAGTGAAAGATTAGATAAGACATTGCAAGATAGATAAGATGGAAACTATGCGTTACCTTTCAAAAGTGAGGAAGTGAGAAAAATATATGTGTTTTGGTAAGATGAAAAATGGCCACAAGAGTGGGCTTATGATGAGAATATCATGTCCTTAGAGAGGCACAAAAAGATAACCATGAAGGTGGAATTTTAATAAAAAAAAGATAGAAACAAGATGCCCTAAAGAAGGCATGAGTATGGCCACAAACATAGAATTTGATGAATATGGTTCCTCAAGAGAGGCACGTATATGACCACAAAGGTGGACTTTGATGAATATGATGCCTCAAGAGAGGCACAAATATGGCCACAAAGGTAGACTTTGAGTAAAGATGGTGCCCCAAGAAAGACATGAATATGGCCACGAAGATGGAATTTAATGAATATGGTGCCCTAAGAGAGGCACGAATATGGCCAAAAAGGTGGACTTTGATGAAAATAGAATGGTAAAATGGTGCCCCAAAGGAGGCACAAACATGGCCACAATGGTGGACCTAGGATGGGATGAAATGGTCACTCAATAGAAGGAAAAATATGGCCACAATAGTGGACCTAAAATGAAAATAAATGGTCCCTCAAGGGAGAGATGAATATGGCCACAAAAGTGGACTTAAAATGAGATGAATATTTGGACAGGATTAATTCAGATTTAAGATTGGATGAGATAGATAAAACAAACCCCAAAAGGAACTAATTTGTAAATAGACCAATCTTAGAATGAAGTCCCCAGTGTCAAAAGGAAGCCTTTGGATGGATAGGAAGATGCATTTTTGTGGATAGGATGTGTGGATGAGAGGATCAAAAATGAAGAGATGGTGCTCCCCCAGTGGAATAGATTATGTCACATTGAGCGATTTGGATGTGGATGAGAGAATGTCTATGTCGGAGGATTGGATGGGATTGTTGATTATAAATTTAGATTTGGATTGGATAGATGGCCAAGGACTATAGGAATGATCAAAAAGGAAAATGGTATCGATAGAGAATGAAATAAATTCATTAGGAGGAATGTCATTTGTAGGAGAGATACTAAGGGATGATGTGGATGAAGGAATCTTGGGAAACCCGGTGTATGTAATACCGATTGGATTGGTTATAGATGGAGAAGGATGTTCCCTGAATGAAGAAATCATCTTTCTTAACAAGTCTATGGACGATTGTTTGAAAGGCCTTAAAATTCTCAATGTCGTGTCCTAGAATATGATGGTAGGAAAAAATGCAAATTAGGATTGAACCATAATGGTTTCTTACTATGTGGATTAGGATTTATGATAGTAAGAAACGTGATGGCGAGATATTAGAGTTAAATATCAAAGGATATCTGCGTATTACCCAATCAAAGTGTCATGGGGAAGGTAGATCTAATGAGTTTTAATAGGATATTTTGACTTGAATTTAGGGGAAGAAGTGGATGTAGATTGGATGGGTAGATTAGGTGTCTTGGAAGACAAATCAATTTTGGATTTTTTTGGATTGGGATTTAGATGTGGATGTAGATTAGATGGGTAGGCTAGGTGTCAAATCAAATCATTTAAAGGATTGGGTTGTTTGGATTTGGCTTTATAGTTGTGAGATGTCCTTTCTTTGGAAGTCTTAGACTTGGATTTGGACGTGGATGTTTGGGATGATGATGTATGAGTTGATTTCAATGTCAAGGATGGGGATGGATTGCTTTTAGGTTTTGGTGTTTTAGTTTCAGTTTTAGTGTTGGTTGATGATTCAGGGTCATGTGGACTAGACCAAGTGGTTACTCGAACAAATTTGATGGATAATAAAGGATCCTCTTTAGAAGAATCGTTATTTTGAGATGAAATGACTGTGAAATTTTGTGAAGAATGAGGGGATTTCTACATTTAGATAGATGAATTCAAAGGTATTGATTTTGAAGTGGAAGGAAAAGATTGGTTTGGTTCGGGAAGGAAGTATCCTTCCTTAATGAAGTTATGAAAAATCACTTGAAGTGCTCTTGAATGTCCATGTCCGAGTGCAATAATATGTACATAGGAGGATGGAATTAAACTAATATGGCTTCTTGTTATTTGGGGCAAAGGCCCTAATAGGTAGAAGTGTGATTGTAAAAAAAATTAACAAGTTTCGAAGACCTCCGTACATGATTCAACCATAGCATTAGGAGGTGCTTTGTCTTTGCGAGAATATCTTGGTCTTTGAAGAAAAGTGGATTTTTGAGATGATCTAGATGTTGAGGATAAATTTTGAGCATGTTGATGTCTTGATGGCTTGAATTTAGTTTTGGTATTGGTAAATGCCTTAGTGTTGAATGGTTTCAATTGATGAAACATTCTTGATGAAAAGGTTATCGTGTTGGATTGTTTAGAGGTAGGAATGTCAATTTCCTTATAGGAATGCATAAGGGATTTTTTAGGTAATGTATTAATGGTTGTATATTTTTTTGTGAGGTTGTATCCTTAGGAGGAATGACAAAAATTTCCACTGGAGGATCCAGAGGTGGTGTTGGTATAGGCATAGGAAGTAGTATTTGTTTAATGGAATATAAAGAAAGTGAAGATTGATTCGATTGTGTTGATGAGGTAGAAGGATAATTTGAATTTTCATAAGTTTAAGTGCTTTCAAAGGTTCTTCAAATGATGTAGGAGGGGAGGATGATGTGGATGTGGTCTTAATGATTGATGTGGTAGGTGTAAGGACTGGGATTGGATCTATGGATGGTATTATGGGTAAGGACAGAATAGATGTGGATGATGCGGTAGATGAGGTAAGTATAGATGTATGTGTGGATATCGAAAGAGGTGTTTGATGTATAGTATTGATTTAAATTATATGGTGTGGAAGGTAGAAATGGATTTTCGATGGTGGCTCTGTGAAGTTTTGTTCAAGATATCCGGGAGTGGAGATTGAATTGGTTGGGGATTGTGTAATATTAGGAAGTAGAGAAATAGTAGGATATCTGAGATTATTGAGGTACATAAAGTGTGGTAGATGAAGTAGGGATGGAATTGGCATAAGGTGATGGGAAGTGAGTAGGACTGTTGGTGCTCAAATTGGTCTCGCCCCATCATGCCTTTGAAAAATTATTCATTCACGACCTCTGTCATTTTCTCCTTCCCTGTATGGTGCTTGGTCGGTCTTATTACCATTTTTAGTCTTCTCCTAGGTCGAGGATCATGTGTGGGTCTGTATTTGTCTCATGGTTCCTTTGTTCCTTTGAAAAATCTCTATATTTTGGGTCTCTTGTGCTATGTTCCTTCAAAACTCACGTTTTCCCATTTCCTCCATTTTCCACAATCAAAATTTGTTGTCCCTGCCATTTTTTCCCTAAATACTCAAAGAGAAATGAGTTGATGTGTCCCTAAGGATCGTGTTTGAGCCTTGTAACAGTCTAAATTCTTTGTCCTTGAAGAAAACCTCATTTTCTAGCTTAAATGGACGTTTCTCTGTGTTTTACAGATTTGACGGGCATTTCTCCCGGTCAAATTTACATCATTCAGTCAATAGGGAAACGTGGCACCTCTTGGTTGGATGCGGATCAGCTTAATACTTTGGAAATTCCATGAAAAGCCTCATTTTTAAAATGTGTCCATGTGGAGGAATGGCGCTTGTTTGAGAATCAACTTTTTGGTTTGGCTTTGAAGTAGTGTCGGGAGGACACGTGGAGGGTTGGCAGAAAAGAGACATGTGGAGGCTATCACTTGGGTTTCCCATACTTAGAAAAATTTCAAAAGGGTTTTCAGGAATTCTAGGAAACGTGGAGGAATGAAATTCATTTGAAGATCTGTTTTTGGGCTTTGCCTTGGATTAACGCCGGAGAGGACACATGGAGGCTTCCGTTACTTTCCCATACTTAGACATTTTTTTTGCAATTGGAGCAATTTGGTGGAATAGTACATGTGGTGAGCTCATGCTCATTTAGGGTCTCTACTTTGGATGCCATCTTGAAGTTGCACCATGGAGACACGTGGAGGAACTGTGCATGTTCGGGGACCGACCCTTGAGTTTCATTCTAAAGAAGTGCCAGGCTGACACGTGGAGGCCTCTGCTCACTTTACATTTTACTTAGACTTTTCAAAGGCCAAAAGGATATTTCCTCAGAGCATGACAAGTGGCACCTTCCGCTGAGTTTCAAGCCTTCAAAAAAAAATTTCTGGAGTAGGACATGTGGCGAGAATGCGCTCATCCAAGGTATCAAATTTTTGGGACCACCTCAAGGTGCGCCGTGGTGACACGTGGTAATTTGAAAATTCATAGGGGGGGGAGGTAGGACCATCGGAGGCAATTCAAACATTTTTCCTCTTTGCTTCATAAATGTTAAAATAGCAAAAATGGCATGCGTGCTTGATGGGAAATAGTTAATGTTTTTCCTAGTCAACAATGGAGGTGCGGACCCGTGGAGGAAAATTTAAAAATTTTCCTTTTGAGAAAAAAGAGTTAAAAGTAAAAGGGGAAGCGTAGTTCCATTGGGACCCACATTGGGACACGTGTCAAAAGTATTTCTCAAGGGTAGAGTTATGGGAAAACTTGGAAAATTTTCTTTTTCCAAAAGAGAGTCAAATGGTAGAATTTCTCTGTGTTTCTTTTGGGGCCCACCTCAAGACATGTGTCAGGCCCATTTTCAGAAGCGAGAGGTGTGGGGAAAAAGGTGAATTTTTTCCATTTTTCTAAAAGGGTCAGAAAAGTTCAAAGGAAGCCCCGAACCTATTTTTACATCTTCCATGTGGACGACCCGCATTCAAAATCAAAGATCAACGGGTGCTGAGTGTCTAAATCTAATTTTTACCCCCATTTTCTCCATAAATCTCTTGGAAGTGTGAATCTTCATGATTTATTACTATTTTCTACATGCCAAATAGAGGAGCGAGTTAATTTTGATATCTAGAGTTTGGTGGGAGAGATTTGAAGATGTCTTTCACCATTAAAATGGTTTGACTCTCAAGCCCGATTTGGTTTTCCATTTTTCTTCTCCTGAGCACAAGGGGCCAGATTTGATTGATATGAGGCGGAAGTGGTTGGAAAATTGAAGGAGTAATGTACTAGAGAAAAGACTTGAATGTGGGAAGAAACCAAAGATATTTTCCCTCAAGCACCTCGCGACCTTTTACGATCCGATTCTATGAATCACGAAATAATCATGGCGAGCACCTTTGGTGCATTTAAATTTTTATCTTTTTAGAGGAATAGGCTCATTGGAAATGCTTAAATGGCATGAATTCATCATGCAAATAGTTGGGAGTTTTGGAAAGATTAGGACTGATTCTCTCTAGCAAAAAAATCTTGATAAAGCCCATCCATTTTGAGAAGCCATCTAAAGAATCCTGTATATCTCTCTTTGTGTCAAATTTGATCATGTCAAGGTGGTTACAAGTGTACAACCATTGAAAATCTTTGAGATTGTTCTGAAACTTTCCCTTGCTGATAAATTTGATCAAAATTTGAGTTATTCTGTGTCAATCTTGAGTAAAGTGTATTTATTTCATTTATGAATGCATACGGGTAGTTTTTCTTGTTTCTATTACAATCTTGTACCAAAATATAGTCCAATCACATAGGTCTCAATCCTTGTGATAGTTTAGTGGCATCTACAATTTCATTTCTCAAAAGAGCCTTCATCTGGGAATGGGATAAACGATTTAAAATCACTTTTATTTCATTTTGTTGATAGAGATTATTTGTAAGCCTCTGGGTGTACTTCAGGCGTGACTTGGTTTAAATCTTGGTGCTTTATTGGGTCCTCTAACTCAAGCCTTCATGACATAATCCCACAGGTTGTGTGAAAGAGTGATGATCACGGGCCTCCATTGAAGCACATATTCTACTTAAGGAAACAATTTAACTTTTTGTGGCATTTTGTTGATTGAATCTTTCCATTTTGCATAAGATCTCAAGGATCCGGTGAGTCTGTCATCACCAATCTAGCACTATGATAATTCTCCACTAGGAACTCCTCATGCTATGATTATTTACTAATGCACATATTTTAGTTTGGTGGATGTAATCTAGAAACACAACAACAAACATAACACAAGAATACCATAGACTATGATACGAAAGGAATGATGACAAATCTAAATATAAGTGTAAATTATAATATCAACATGAAATTGTTACAATCTCACCTATGAGGTACTTCAAGTGTTACTAACTTCACTTGCCTTTCAACAATAACTATGGGAGAAACTTCACAATTACACCTTTAATGGCTTCTTTAACACACTTTCTAAATGATGGCTTCCTTCACACACTCACTCATACAATATTTCTCACTACTTCCTTTTATGCTAAATGAGGGGGGTGGCCTCTCTATTTATAGAACTTTCAAGCTTATCCACCTTATTTATAAGATAGGATAAGAAATATACTCGACGAATCTTATTCCATACCTTAACTCTTATCTTTACATGTAAGCTTATCTTTTAAGATAAGATAAACCTTATCATTTCACATGGGTTCCACATTTTCGACTTTTTACAAATAAAATACACAAAATATTTATGACCTCACTCTTTATCCTTATTACCAATATAATAATTCTAGCTCCTAATCATGTAGACCCTACTTCTCTACTTACCCTAACTTTGACATTTTAACATTATCGAACCACTTACGACAAATATTTACTTTTTACCACAACATTCCTATTGTACTTTGACTATTACCATACTATACATTATTGGTGGCATCGTATCGGCAGTGTCATTATCTTCTATCAGATGTTACTACTAATTATACTTAACAACATCCTATTCCTAATACATACATTAATGAAATAGAAATTATGGAGGAAAATTTTAGTGTCGACATCTTCCCCTTCCTAGCTTCTACTCTTTCCTCGAGTAGACTATTACAGTGCTTGGAAAATCTTTAACTTGTCATGGTTGACCCATTTTGTAATGGGAGTGCCATCCAATTCCTCTGTCAATATGTACCATTTTCATGCACAGTTGCTATTTTGTAGGGCCCCATCCATTTGGGAAGAAATTTTCTCTACATTCTTTTTTGTATCTGGAATCATATACTAGAACCAACTCATTCACATGAAATGGAGACCAATGGATCTTTTGATTAAAGTATTCCTTCTACTTCATTTTCTTCTTATAGCTTGTATCTTTCACTATTTATCTCATTTACTCTAGTAAATGAAGATGTACCAACCTTTCTTTTATTGAATCACTTTCATCCATCTTTTCATTTTCATAACTCTCACAATGGGAATATCAAACTCAATAGGAAGAAGCTGGATCAATGCCATAATCCAACTAAATGGGAGTATCATGTTGTTAACTTTGATGTTTCTCTATATGCTCACAATGTTTTAGCATGAATCTTTTTATCCCACTTATGTACTTGCAAGACTACATCTTTTCTAGAATTTGACACAACACAAAAATTTGTTCGTCCACCTCTCCATTTGTGCTTCACTTGTATGTTGTTGCCTTCCCGTGCTTAATAGAAAACTTGTTGACTAAGGCTTCTACCACCTCATTAATGAAGTGGCTTCCTTGATCATTATAATTTCTAATGAAAAACTAAATCTGGTGACAATGCGTTCATTATATGAACCTTGCCACTTCATCCATGGAAGTTGTTTTCAATGGCCTAGTTTCAACCCACTTGGTTAAATAATCTATGACAACTACAATATACCTATTTTGGTGTGGGGTAGTTGGAAGTGGACCTAAAATATATATTCCCCACTTTTCAAAGGGACCAAGTTGAAGAATAAGGCATAATAGAGCTGATGAAGTCTTACGGTTACCATGTGTTTAACAAATATCACATGTCTTACAATAATTATAACAATCTCTAAAAAGAGTGGGCCAAAGTGATAACTCGCATCTAAGATCCTTCTTGCTTTGTAAGTTGTCTAGAGAAGTTTCCTCCACATGTACCATTATGGAATTCATCTATTAGCTTCTTCCCTTGATCACGTCCAATTGCCATCTTATACTATCCATCGTGTCCTATTCAAAATAATACTCCATGCATAATAGAATATGGACAAGCCCACTTGAGTAATCTTCCTCTTTTTATTTGCATTGGCACCATCGAAACTTGAATTCATTTAGATAATTCCAAATATCTATGTATTCAAAGTAGGGATTGTTTCAAGGGATAACAATGTTGCATATGGGAAATCATCATCATCACAAGATAAACCTAAACCAACATAGGCTCAAGAGAGTGCATCTGCATTGACATGCTTCTTTCCCACCTATCTATAATATCAAATTCAAATTCTTGTAGAAAAATTATCCATCTTACTATCCTCCTTGATGGGTTAGGATTTTTTACAATATATTTTAGATCCTAATGATCTGTTACAAAAAAATAAATTTCTGCCCTAGTAAGTAATTTCTAAACTTCTTTGATAGCAAAAATGATAACTTGAGCCTCTTTTTCAGTTATAGTATAATTTACCTCAGCACTGCTCATTTGTCTACTCCCAAAGTAAACTAGATGATCATTCTCATTTTCATCCTTTTGGCTCAGAGTACTTCCTAGTGTTGCATCTGAGGCATTAGTATACACAATGAATGGCTTGCTCTAATCTAGATTCTTTAAAATAGGTGAAGACACCAAAGCTTCCTTTAGTTTTTCAAAAGCTTCATGCGCCTTCTTTCCTAGTTCATAAGTAACATCCTTCTTCAAGAATTGGGTTAGTGGTTGTGCAATCTTTGAGAAATTCTTGATGAACCTTCTATAGTAACCCACATGGCCTAAAAATGATCTCAACTTACTTCTATTCATAGGAAATGGTAACTCTTTGATTTTTGAAACTTTATCAGGATCAATACCAATACCATCTCTGGATACAACATGCCCTAACAAAATGCCTTTAGAACATCCAAAGACACACTTTGTAGGGTTTAGTGAGGCTTGTGTTTCATCTAGCCTTTGAAATTTTGTCTCCATCTAGTGCAGGTGGTCCATCTTACTCCCATAGATGTAAAAATCATCCAGAAATACTCTGATGAAGTTTTTAATGTAGGGTTCAAACACCCTATTCATTAAACATTGGAACGTTTCTAAATTATTACACAACCCAAAAGACATAACTCTATAAGAAAAAGTTCCCCAAGGAGTGGTGAACGTGGTCTTTAGCTAATCTTTCTCCAGTATACAAACTTGGTTGTATCCGCTATATCCATCAGCAAAACTATAACACTCCTGGCCAGCTACTTCATCCAAGATCTGATTTGAGAATAGAAGAGGGTAATGATCCTTCTTTGTTGTCTTGTTGAGCTTCCTATAATCAACACAAATGTGTAGCTTCCCATTCTTTTTTATTGAGATCACAATAGGAGAAACCCATTCTAAATTCTCCACAAGAAATATGAATCATGTATCAAGAAAATTATCTATTTCTTCTTTGATCAAAAGATCCGTTGGTCTCCATTTCATGTGAATGACTTGGTTCTAGTATATAATTCTAGATACAAAAAAGAAGACAGAAAAAATTTCTTCCCAAATGGATGCGGCCCTACAAAATAGCGATTGTGCATAAAAATGGTACATATCGACTAGAGGAATTAGATGGCACTCCCATTACGAAATGAGTCAACCACGACAAGTTAAAGATTTTCCAAGAACTAGAATAGTCTACTACTCTGAGGACGAGTAGAAGCTAGGAAGGGGAAGATGTCGACACTAAAATTTTCCTCCATAATTTCTATTTCATTAATGTATGTATTAGGAATAGGATGTTGTTAAGTATAATTAGTAGTAGCGTCTGATAGAAGATAACGACACTCTGGTATGCCGCCGCCAATAGTGTATAGTATGGTAATAGTCAAAGTACAATAGGAATGTTGTGGTAAAAAGTAAATATTTGTCGTAAGTGGTTCGATAATGTTAAAATGTCAAAATTAGGGTAAGTAGAGAAGTAGGGTCTACATGATTAGGAATTAGAAATATTATATTGGTAATAAGGACAAAGAGTGAGGTCATAAATATTTTGTGTATTTTATTTGTAAAAAGTCTAAAATGTGGAACCCATGTGAAATGATAAGGTTTATCTTATCTTAAAAGATAAGCTTACATGTAAAGATAAGAGTTAAGGTATGGAATATGATTCGTCAGAGTAGATTTCTTATCCTATCTTAGAGATAAGGTGGATAAGCTTGAAAGTTCTATAAATAGAGAGGCCACCCCCCTCATTTAGCATAGAAGGAAGTAGTGAGAAATATTGTATGAGTGAGTGTGTGAAGGAAGCCATCATTTAGAAAGTGTGTTAAAGAAGCCATTAAGAGGTGTAATTGTGAAGTTTCTCCCATAGTTATTATTGGAAGGCAAGTGAAGTTAGTAATGCTTGAAGTACCTCATGGGTGAGATTGTAACAATTTCATGTTGATATTATAATTTACACTTATATTTCATATTTTTCATCATTATTTCGTATCATAGTCTATGGTATTCTTGTGTTATGTTTCCAGATTACATCCACCAAACTAAAAGTTGTGCATTAGTAAACAATCATAGCACGAGGAGTTCTCAATGGAGAATTATCATAGTGACCGGATTGGTGAATACATTTTGGTTCCGTTAAGGGACAATTCCTCGTTGGTGGATTTTCCGGAGAGATATTTTCACTTAGTCGAAATCATTTGGAGGGTATCCTTATTTTTACTGTACATACATAGTAGTTACCATGGTAAAGTCATTTTTTTACCATGAATAGTATTTACCACAAGTAACTTTACTTTTTACTATGAGTAGTATTTACCACAATAACTTCACTTTTTACCGTGAATAGTGTTTACCACAGGTAAAGTCAGCTTTTACCATGATAAGTCAAGTTTTATTATATTTTACCGTGGTCATTCCTATTTTACTGTAGAAAGGTGTAAAGTCACTTTCTATTATAGTGATTCTAATTATTTGTGCACATAAGTCTTGTTGATTGTATTTGTGGGTTGGTATTTCACTATGGTTACTTTTGAAAATGGGGAAGATTCCTATTTTTTCAGCCCAATCTAATGAAGATGCTTCCTCTTTCATTCAAGAGTTTAAATGATCTTGTATTTGTAATGGCCTTATAAGAAGAGAATAATGGACTGAAATTTTTCCTACCTTTTTGGATGGTTCAACCCTTAAGTAGTTTGAAACACTAGGTGATAATGTGAAAAACTCATGGGATTTATTAACTAAAATTTTTCTTAAAGAATTTGGTGAACAACAAAAATATGCAAATCTCATGATTGGTATCACAAAACTATCCTAAGGAGATAAGGAGAAGATAAGGGATTATCATGCTCATGTTCTAGAGCTAAGGAGGAAGCTCGATGCCCGATCCGGAAGGAAGTATTAGCGAGATGGGTTGATGAATGACATGGATAATCTGATCTATAAGTACTTCATTCTTGGGATGAAGCCAAAGATCAAACAATGAGTGAAGTATGACCGCTCAGCGACCCTCGAACAAGCAAATGAGATTGCAAGAAGGCAAGAAGAAAGCATGGAAGAAGAGCCCAAAGAAATTGTTGCTAAGGTAGAGCCTACACCAACACCTTTGGTCCATAATCCACAACCACTCTCGGTGAGCACAAATATTTCTCCTAGTACATCTACTGAGTATGAAGATCTACTCAAGAAGATGGGCTAGTTAACTATTAATCTTCTTCAAGGAAAATAATTTAGTTCTCAGGGAGGAGATAGAGGTCCAAAAAGAAATATTTATGAAGTTGTATGTTATGGTTGTCATAAAAAGGGTTATTATAAGTATAATTATCCAGATAGATCTTCTACATCCGGTAAAAGAGATAATGATAAAGGAAAAACACCTGTAAATTCTTTTGATGTAGTAGATAGGAGTATAAATAATGAAGTAGATGTATTTATAACAAAAAGAAAGAAAGAAAAAGATAACCAAGATGGAAATGATCCTAAGAAGATGAAAGGAGAAAATAGTAAGAAACATAGGAGAAGAAAGTTGGGTGTGCGGGATTTTCTAATTTCACGGAATAAGGACCATACTCCATCTTAGAAGATCTATCCAAAAGGCCTGCAAATATTACATATGGTAAACTTCCTGCTATGTCTTCGAGAAGAAGGCGCATGAAGCTTTTGAACAATTGAAGGAAGCTTTGGTATCTTCACCTATTTTAAAGAATCCATATTTGAGCAAGCCATTAATTATGTATACGATGCCTCGAGATCTGACACTAGGAAGTACTCTGAGCCAAAAGGATGAAAATGGGAATGATCATCCAGTTTACTTTGGGAGCAGAAAAATGAGCAGTGCTGAGGTAAATTATATTATAACTGAAAAAGAGGCTCTAGCTATCATTTTTGCTATAAAGAAGTTTAGAAATTACTTGCTAGGGCAGAAATTTATAGTTATAATAGATCATCAAGCTCTAAAATATATTGTAAATAAGCCTAACCCATTAGGGAGGATAGCAAGATGGATAATTTTGCTACAATAATTTGAATTTGATATTATAGATAGGCCAGGAAAGAAGCATGTCAATGCAGATGCACTCTCTCAAGCCTATGATAGTTTAGGTTCATCTTGTGATGATGATGATTTCCTAAATGCAACATTGTTATCCCTTGACACAATCTCTAGTGAATACATAGATATTTGGAATTATCTAAATGAATTCAATTTTCCTGATGGTGTCAATGCAAAGACTAAGAGGAAGATTACTCAAGCTAGTCGTCCATATTCTATTCTGCATGGAGTATTATTTCGAATAGAACCTGATGGACAATACAAGAGGGTAGTTGGACGTGATCAAGGGAAGGAGCTAATAGAAAAATTCCACAATGGTACATTTGGAGGACACTTCTCTAGACAACTTACATCAAGAAGGATCTTGGATGTAGGTTATCACTGGCCCACTTTTTTTAGAGATTGTTATAATTATTGTAAGACATGTGATATTTTCAAACACATGGTAACCATAAGAATTCATCAGCTCCATTATGCCCTATTCTTCCACTTGGTCCCTTTGAAAAGTGGGGAATAGATATTTTAGGTCCATTTCGACTACCCCACACCAAAATAAGTATATTATAGTTTCCACAAATTATTTAACCAAGTGGGTTGAAGCTAGGCCATTGAAAACAACTTCCATGGATGAAGTGACAAGGTTCATATATGAACACATTGTCACAAGATTTGGTTGTCTATTAGAAATTGTAACAGATCAAGGAAGCCACTTCATTAATGAGGTGGTAGAAGCCCTAGTCAACAAGTTTTCTATTAAGCACAGGAAGGCAACAACATACAAGCCAAGCACAAATGGACAGTGGAACAGAACAAATTTTGTGTTGTGTCAAATTCTAGCAAAGAATGCATCCTTGCAAGTACTTAAGTGGGATAAAAGGATTCATGCAACATTGTGGGCATATAGGGCAACATCAAAGTCAACAACAGGATACTTCCCATTTCAGTTAGCTTATGGCATTGATCCAGTTCTTCCTATTGAGTTTGATATTCCCACTGTGAGAGTTATGAAAAATGAAAGGATGGATGAAAGTGATTCAATAAAAGAAAGGTTGGTACATCTTCATTTGCTAGAGGAAATGAGAGAAATAGCAAAGGATACAAGCTATAAGAAGAAAATGAAGCAGAAGGAATAATTTGATCAAAAGATCCATTGGTCTTCATTTCATGTGAATGACTTGGTTCTAGTATATGATTCCGATACAAAAAAAAGAAGGCAGAGAAAATTTCTTCCCAAATGGATGGGGCCATACAAAATAGCAATTGTGCAAGAAAATGGCACATATCGATTTGGATGAATTGGATGGCACTCCCACTACAAAATGGGTCAACCATGACAAGTTAAAGATTTTCCAAGCACTGTAATAGTCTACTCCAGGGACGGAGTAGAAGGCTAGGAAGGGTAAGATGTCGTCACTAAAATTTTCCTCCGTAATTTCTATTTCATTAATGTATGTATTATGAATAGGATGTTGTTAAGTATAATTAGTAGTAGCGTCTAATAGAAGCTAACAACATTATTGGTACGATGTGCCAATAATGTATAAGACGGTAACATCAAAGTACAATAGGAATGTTGTGGTAAAAAGTAAATATTTTTCGTAAGTGGTTCGGTAATATTAAAATTTAAAAGTTAGGGTAAGTAGAGAAGTAGGGTCTACATGATTAGGAATTAGAAATATTATATTGGTAATAAGGACAAGGAGTGAGGTCATAAATATTTTATGTATTTTATTTGTAAAAAGTCTAAAAATGTGGAACCCATGTGAAATGATAAGGTTTATCTTATCTTAAAAGATAAGCTTACATTTAAAGATAAGAGTTAAGGTATGGAATATGATTCATCAAAGTAGATTTCTTATCCTATCTTAGAGATAAGGTGGATAAGCGTGAACGTTCTATAAATAGAGAGGCCACCCCCCTCATTTAGCATAGAAGGAAGTAGTGAAAAATATTGTATGAGTGAGTGTGTGAAGGAAGCCATCATTTAGAAAGTGTGTTAAAGAAGCCATTAAGAGGTGTAATTGTGAAGTTTCTCCCATAGTTATTGTTGGAAGGCAAGTGAAGTTAGTAACGCTTGAAGTACCTCATGGGTGAGATTGTAACAATTTCATGTTGATATTATAATTTACACTTATATTTTAGATTTGTCATCATTCCTTTGTATCATAGTCTATGGTATTCTTGTGTTATGTTTGGTGTTGTCTTTCTAGATTACATCCACTAAACTAAAATTTGTGCATTAGTAAATAATCATAGCATGAGGAGTTCCCAGCGGATAATTATCATAGTGTTGGATTGTTGATGACAGTACCCACACAGGCTCAATGACAAGATCCCATTTTACAAACAAGGGTGGGATAAGGACAGACATAGGGACAAGGTCTCTTATAACATGTACCAGTGGGACAGGGTCCCAAGAGATAATTACAGGGTCAGAGGTCGATGGCTCCACTGCAAAACAGTACCTATGGCTAGGTTCATGGATGCCTTAGGAGAGGAATGATATTATTAGGATCACTTGATGGCTTCAGGGATAGATGTCCCCTCCTATGCAGATTACAAAGCATAGTAAACCTCGAGTGAGAGGACCAAGTCTCGCATGCATAGTGTGGAGAGTACAGGGGGTCGGTGAGCCCCAGGATAGGGTCTGGGTGAGGCTACCAGGTGTACGGAGGACATCTCCCGGTGAGGTACCATCCGAGGGTAGATTGAGGCCTATGGTGGGTGGTGAGATTCTAGTGGAATGCCACACATGAGTAGAGGAGGAGACAGTGAGAGTATATGGAGGATATCCGATGGGGAGATCCTGACCGTGGCATGTACCTCATATTATTTTGTGTATTTCGAGATATACCAGCCTTCTCTCCAAAGAGAGTGAGGATGTACATGAGAGTTGTTGAGATACTTGCATTTATTTGTATCTATGTACACATGTACGTATATACAGACTTTCCAATTTATAGATGATGGTATTTATAGTATGGATGGTGTACTTGCTTTTAATTTCCGTTATTATGTGTGTATGTGATGAAAACTAGGTGGATTAGGCATGATGGAGTCAAGTCGGTTTAGGCATGATGGAGTCAGGTCAGTTTAGGCATGATGGAGTTAAGTTAGTGTAGGCATGATTAAGTCAAGTTGGTTAGGCATGATTGAGTCAGAAAGTTAGTTTAGGTATGATGGAGTTAGGTCAATTTAGGCATGGTGGAGTTAGGTCGATTTAGGCATGGTGGAGTCGGTCAGTGTAAGCATGATTGAGTCATGTTGGTGTTTCGCACAGAATGTTTCCATTCTTAGAATAGAGGTGCTTCTATCCTTTCATTCTCTTGAGAAACAGATAAGGGTTAGGGCTAGGAGGAATACCTGTTGAATGTTGGGAGGGTGCGCACATACCGTAGAGAGAGATCAGATCAATCGCGAAGAACTTATTTTTGTCTAGGAAGGACTACCTGCAAGTAAGAATACAAGACCACCAGATTTTAGTTAGACAATAAATGAGGGAACTGCCTTGGGCCTAGGAAATATTAGACTTCCTTTTGAAGGTGGTCAGTTCCCCTTTTAATACGAATTAACACAAATGATAGCAAAGAGGCTGTTGCAAAATTACACTTTAATTACCTTGTTAAAAAGCAATAGAAGAAAGGCTGGTTTTGGTTTGAGTCACAGTGACCGATGCCGGTCACTGTATAACCGACTGCGGTTATACACCGGTACCGGTTGCTGATAACCGATATCGGTAGGGGTGGTGATTTAGGGGCTTTCAATGAAGGTTGGCTGTGAGGCGGCTATGGTGTTTATAAGGTTGGAAAATGATTAGGGGTAGGAAATAGGGTGATGGAGAAGACTCAGAGAGTGTGGGAGCTGTTCTTGGGGCAATGTAAGGGTAGAGGAATGACAGTGAGATGTAGGGTGCTGCTGGGTAGTAGATCTAGGAGTGAACTTATAATTACTTATGAATCGAAGTTCAAGAAATGTTATTTAAAACGTACAAGACACTACTTACTAGTTCTGATGAAGATACAGTCCAAGGACTGTGATGACGAAGGCGGGGCTCAGTGAGATGATCCGACAATAAAAAGTGAGCCATCTTCTCTCCCAATGCTTAGATGAGTGTCACCGTGCTCTAGTTACTCGATTGCGATCTTGGGCTCGATGTCCTTCTCTGCAGAAACTCTTCTCTTTTCTTCACTTGTCTCTGCTCTGCCAAGTGAATTCCAGATTTTCAAATAAATTCGGATCCTTTTTTTTTGGTTGGGGGAGGTCATTTACAAGGAATCGATGGCGGTTACGTAACCGACGGCGGTTGAGTAGGAACCGATGTCGGTTAAGTCAAAGTGGGCTATTTTTAGTAAAATAGCCAACTTTCCCTCCTTTTCTTCCGAGGGATTAGTTGTGGGCTTGGTCAAGTCATTATTAGGTTGGTTTTGGTGCGGGTGAGGAGTAATTAGTCATGGGTGTGGATGTAGACCAAGTTATAGGTCTTAATTAGGTTAGTTTAGGGTTAGGGCTAGGTCATGATGAGGTGGCGAAATGAGGTGGTAGGTTTAGAGATGTGGATTTATTAATTATAAGGTAATTAATAAATAATTGTGTAAGGTTTAGGTGGTGAGGTTAGGTTGCAAAATGAGATGCGGGGCACAGGGTGTCATAAGACACAAATTTGGTGTCTACATTAGCCCCTTGTTGTTGTGTAGCTTGTCTTGTAAAGCTGCACTGACAATTAATAAGAAGTGATTGCCCCAGTTAAGGGTATAGGTAATCCCCTCAAATTGATCATAGATTGAGGTGACGTGAAATCGGGAGAGGGTTGATAAAGGGTGAATGGTGTTGAGATGATGGTAAGATGGTGGGGTAAGTTCAAGGAAGCGGACGCATTGCACGTTGAAATGCGATAGTGCGACAAGGTACATGATTTGAAGAGTCAACAAGCAATTCATAGGAAAGGTTGATAGTTTATCCCAACAAGAGTGATATAATTCTGGTATCCAAGGCATAGGAAGTAGCTCCAGGGGATATAACAGGTAAGGTACATGAACGTTTAGGCATGTTCGACAGTACCAAATGGTGGGTTTGGTTGAGATAAACGTCATGGTCTCGGTCTAGGCAAAGTTGGTCGACTGATCAAGTCAAGTATCCTAGTCATGCTAAAACACGAACAGGTGAGCTCGATTGAACAAAAAGCTACATGATGGGTGGATAAAATCGTAATTTGCGGGTCTTGGTCGAGGTACTTAATTGGTGCGGCCTTGGGTCGGGCCGAGTGATTAGTTGTGGCCGTGGGTCGGGCTGGATTGGTTGGTTGCGGCCTTGGGTCGGGCCGGATTGGTTGGTTGTGGCCGTGGGTCGGGCCGGATTAGTTGGTTGCGGCCTTGGGTTGGGCCTGATTGGTTGGTCATGCCTTGGGTCGGGCCGGATTGGTTGGTTGCGGCCTTGGGTCGGGCCGATTGGTTGGGTGCGGCCTTGGGTCGGGCCAAGTGGTTGATTTGTTGTGGCCGTGGGTCGGGCCTGATTGGTTGGGTGCGGCCTTGGGTCGAGCTGGTTTGTTGCGGCCGTGGGTCGGGCCGATTGGTTGGGTGCGGCCTTGGGTCGGGCCAAGTGGTTGATTTGTTGCGGCCGTGATTTTGGGCCAATGAAGTCAAAATAATGCTATTTAGCAAAGCCGGGGGAGGCGATGTGGTGAGAAAGGAAGATTGGTGGATAAGGGCAGAAATTTAGGTAAAGTAGGCATGTAACCGATATCGGTTAGTTATGACCGGTATCGGTTAGAAGACCGATATCGGTGTTTTAGGGCACGAACTAACCGATATCGGTTATAGGTCAAAAACCTATAAAAAGAAAAATACGGCGTGTCATTGTCACATTGTCAATTTGATAACCAATATGGCTTGTCTGGGTTTTAAATTGATTTTGTTGAGTTTGTGGGCTGAGTTGGCATTAGTTGAGTGGAGGAGTGAGTGATTGGTAGACCCCAGCGAGCAGGAGGTAGAGTTTGATTGGTTGAGGACCCAACTGAGGAGATTTGGAGCCATGGCACAGCCAGGAGGAGCAGGAGGTGCTGGAGGAGCTGGACCACCACCACCTATCCCACCACGGCGACGTGTAGTTGTCATGCCAGTTGAGGCTCGAACCCCTACTTATGTGAATTTAATGATTTTAACTTAGATGTGGGTTTTGGGTAGGAATCCAAAATTTAATAAAATAAAGAATAAATGAAGGTAATTTGTAAAATGGAGTGGGTAGGTAGGCTAGTTAGGCCAAAACGGCAGGGTGGGTAAGTTTTTAGGGTTTTCTTGTGGGTAAATGGGGAGAAATAGGTAAAAAGGGTTTTGCGGGCCGTTTTGGGTTCAGCCGGAATTGATTGGCGAGTGACGATGTCGGTCACTAGGCGGCACGACATCGGTCACTTAATAGTTGTATAATTGCTTTGTGTATAGACCGTGTCGGTTATATGTCGACCGTCGGCCAAATACAATGTGCTTGGGGAACCGATGGCGGTCGAGGGTGACCGGTACCGGTTAGCATGGGTAGGAGTTAGGTTTGTGAACGTTGTGGGTTTTGTTTGTTGTTAGAGTTTTGTTTTTTTTTTGTTGGGTTGGGGGTGAAGGGGGAGGAGGTAGGGTTGATAGGAAAGGTGATTGGGGTGGGGGGAATGGGGTTGTTGGGGATGGTTTGGGTAGGATAGATTATGTGTTGTGTATGAAGTAGGAGGTGTTAAATTGGCGGGGGTATAGTTAGATGGCTAGATTAGATTGGGGTGGTTGGTAAGGTGTGAGATAAGTAAAGGGGATATCGTAGATGTTTAGGGTAGGATAGGTGGGTGTAGATTAATGTTATAGAGTCGTGTTGTGGTTGGGTGGGTAAGTGGGTATAGAGGGTTAAGGTAGTTGTTTTTGTAAAGGGTAGGCTTTGATGAAGTGGGTTGTTTTGCAGGGAACGCCACAGCTCATGATGTGGGATCGATGCCCCCTCTATTGGGGTGGATGTGGCCACATGTGACTACTGTAGCATGATGGGCCGTCATGTGAGAGGTTGGACTCATGAGAGTCCAGAGATATAGGGTCAGTGGATAGGGACCACACTGATGGTTGCCCTCATCGAGAGATGGGATCCAGCGGCCAATGTCTTCCATCTCCCTACTGGAGAGATGACTATCACTTTAGAGGATGTGTATCGCATCCTGAGACTGCCGATCATAGGTGAGGCAGTGTTCCAGGTGGATGCGGAGACAGTGATGGATAGCATCCTGCATGTATTCGGGGATGCAGCCCCATTGCTTACCTATCACAGCGTGAGCATTGCCTATGGCGATATGTATCGCGCACACCGACAGGAGACACGGCTTGTGTGTTGATGATGATTGGTATCACCTGCTTTGCCCTCCCTGACTCAAAGGGAGGCCACTTCCCACGGGCTTTGATGGGAGTTTTGCATGAGATGGTAGAGGAGCATACATGCTATGCTTGGGCACCAGTGTATCTAGTGCAGCTATACAGAGAGCTCTAGGGTTATCGCCGTATGAGGTGATTTGGTATATGCTCGACATTTTGTTACAACTTTCTTGGGCTTACGAGAATATCATATGTATATCGCCCGAGGGGTTGCCCTAAAGAGCAGGGGGCCACAGATAGTATATAGATATGAATTTCAAAGGTGGTTAGGGGTCGTGGGCCAGCCACAGTAGTGATCGCGAGGTGAGATGTGGCATACTACCGGCACATGTTAGAGGGCCCCACTCTCGATATTATATGGAGGCCCTACGGAGGCCATTAGCCCCAGGAGGAGCTCCGAGCACAACTAAGCTGCCCGGATCCAAGTATAGTTTCTGGATAGGCCGGATGGAGGCTCGGGAGTATGAGCGGATACCTCTAGAGGTACGACGTCGGTTGGGCTTATGACAGATGAGCCACCCCCTTCCCACAAGATGATCGAGGGATGATGTAGAGGCACCACTACCCCGCACCGTAGCCATTGACCCGGGAGGGTAGCAGAGACCAGGCTGATGATATAATGGATGATGCCGAGTGATAGGTTCCTTTTGGTTTGGTGGGTAGGGTAGAGAGTAGCTTGAGAGAGAACCCGCACACATACTGCAGCTTGGCAGATTTGGCGGCTATTATAGTGGAGAGGACCGTCTCTTGGGATAGGTGCGATTATTACGGGGTAGCTTACTGCTGCACAGAATAGATTGGGGTGCTACAGGCGGTTAGCCCAGAGCACGAGCTCGAGCATAGGCGTAGGCGCACCGCAGCACACGAGCACCGCCACGAGCATAGACACCCGTCAGCGCAGTACAGAGCACGCCAGAGCACAGTGGTGTATGCGGCGGGCGAGGGCCATTCTTCTATTAGGAGTTGGGGACCAGCCCCACCAGCCATGGTGGCACGAGCCCGCTATATGGAGGCGAGAGTGGAGACTCGGTATTATCGTGCGTGCTCGATGGTACCGGGCGACTATCGCCATATGCGGTGCACAGGGCGAGACGTCCCGAGTCAAAGATCACAGGGGCCGCAGCCACACACCGGTGGGTCGATTCTGTGAGGGAGGAGGTGAGAGCCAAAGACAGAGACAGCGAGGGGGACGGGCCGAGGTGGTGGAGAGAGCTGAGACATCCTGGGAGCGGAGATGGGTTTTTGTTATTGGATATAGACACCGGTCTACGAACCGAGTATGTATATAGAGGCCTGCGTGCCCACATAGGATTTATTTATTCATTTTTGTTGTATATACCGGCCTGCGAGCCGAGTACATTTCGTATAGTTGATACCGGCCTCAAGAAGCCGAGTATATTTTTGACATGAGAGACCGGCTGCGAGCCGAGTCGAGATTTGGGCAGAGATAGCGGCTGTGTGCGCTTTGTATTTTTAGATCACGAGAGGCCCCATGCGGGAAGGTTGTGTACTTTGACATTGATATATATATATAGATGATGAGTTTGATCCACATGGTGTGTACAATGATTGGTTTGATGTATAGATTAAAATGTCTCATGTGTTTTATCGATGGTTTTGAAATTTAATGTATATAGATGATGAGTTTGATCCACATGGTGTGTATAATAATTGGTTTGATGTATATATTAAAATGTCTCATGTGTTTTGTCGATGGTTTTAAAATTTAATGTATATAGATGATGTTGATGAAATTTTGATGATATGTATATGTGGTGATGGGATTCTGATGACAAATATGGATAACAATGTTGTTATGCAGGAAAAGAGGCGGGCACCACCAAAAATTTGTAAAAAATAAAGAAAAGCCTAGGTTTAAGCAAAAGGAGACATGTGACCGATATCGGTTAGCTAACCGATGTCGGTAGATATATGACCGATACCGGTTAGGTAACCGATATCGTTATGCTAAAACGAGCTTTTCTAAAAATAGAAAATCTTGGGAGGAAACTTAAGTTCTTATTTTTAGAGTCATGTAACAAGTTAAATACGAGAATGCGACATTGTTTGACAACTGATATAGGTAATTGCATGGGAGAATTGAGTGATAAGGAGGAAAGAGACAGGTAAAGTGATTGTGGGCTGAGATTAAGAAGGCAGAAAGGCAAGTTATATTGAAGAGGGTGGTGAACATGGCTGAACAAGGAGAAGCATCCAACGGGCAGAGACGAGAGGGAAGACAGGTTCCACCTCAAGCTGCTGCATCCCAAGAGGTAAAATTTTTGGTTGTAATTCAATTCTTGCATGTTTTATGAATAGGATGAGAGAAGGTAAGTGGGTAGAGATGAAAAAGAAAAGGTGATAGGCAATGGTTTGGGATAGGATGAGTGTTATGGGGTAGGTAAGTAGGGGTGTCGGGTATGTTTGTAGGTACAGAGAGGGGTAAATGAGCAAATAATTATCATAGGTGGTGTTTGTAAGCAGGCTGTATAGGATTGACAGTGACTGATATCATTTAGAGATAACCGGTATCGGTTATGTAACCGGTATCGGTTATTTTATGAAATTCTAGAATGTGAGAAAAAACACTTGGGGATTTGATTTATTGAATGGTTGTGTGTTGATTTGATGTATGCAGGCAGAGGTAGGGTTGAGGATGAATGATAGTGTGCCAGCTTTGTTGTCACGAGTCCGAGCGGATGTAACACCAGCTGAATGGGCATTGATAAACCGTGTGGGGTTAAGTGGAATCCGCTATTATTCACGAATCGCACGCAATCATGCTATGTTGCAGGCGTTGATTGAGAGATGGAATCCAAAAAAGAATACCTTCTATCTGCCAACAGGGGAGATGATAGTGATGTTAGAAGATGTGTTTAGAATTTTGAGGCTCCCAATTACAGGAAGACCAGTGTATCAGGCGGGGCCTAGCGTGGTGTGGGGACCGATAACAACGATTTTTGGTTCAATTACGAGATTTGACACAGCGAGGTTTGACATTCACTTATGGTATAATGTATGTAGCACACCCTGAGGCAACAAGGTTGGCAGTGGTATTAATGATAGCGGTGGGGTATTATGCATTACCAAGGGTGGATGGGGGAAGATTTCCAAAAGCATTGATGTGTATTATTTGGGAAATGATAGAAAGGAGCGTGACTTTCGCATGGGCACCCACATATCTGGCGGAGCTATACAGGGGTTTATGGGCCTGCAGGTGAAATCACAGGATGACACTAGATTGTGCATACTTATTACATTGTTGGGCCTATGAGCACATTGTGTGTGTGCAACCAATAGGCCGACCAATCTAGGAAAGAGAGACAGGAGTGCAGAGGTTGGGATTCAGACGATGGGTCCAAACAGAACAAGAGGTGAGATCCCAGGCCATGACAGATGACATCGAGTATTATAGGCAGGTGTGGGAGATGGTGACGATTGTGGATATCCATTGGAGGCCTTATGGGAACTATATGGTGACAGAGAACATAGCTGAGGATTTGAGGGGTGTAGAGTGATTAAGGTGGATCGTGGGGCATAGGCCAGGTGAGTATGAGAGGATTCCTCTAGATCATGTGTGGCGACAATTTGGATTTGTTCAGGATATACCCATGGCTTATAGACCATACATGAGGATCGACGCCGAGGCATCATTCTCACCTCCCGGCCAACACCTCCAGAAGGACCAAAAGAGATAGCAGCCGATCGCAGGGTAATGGATGCAGGAGTGACAGAGGCTTATAGATTATGGTGGGTAACAGAGTTGCGAGGTTCACATGAGAGGGCCGATCATCCTGACATAGCTGTGACTACAGCGGAGAGAGATTACCTGCATGGTTTAGTTCACCAGCTTCAAATGCGGGTGAATGAGACAACGAGATTGTTAGCGGTACAGTCACGAGTGGAGAGACTAGAGGCGAGATTCCTCACGCGAGAGGGCATATTCATATGTTACAGGAGAGATTGGCGGATCAGTGGGAGGAACCAATAGCAGTGGCACCTTTGAGGATGGAGAGGCCAGGTGAGCGGCGTCGACGATCACGATCATCACCTAGTTCGGGATGAGGCGCAAGGGTCTAAGTGAATTTTATAGGGGTAGAAGAATAAATAAGGATGCCGACCTACGCATCGATGATAGAGAAGATGTATTTGTTTAACATCTAAATAAAACTGAATATGTATGTTGATTTGAGTTATGATAATAATAAGAATGGTTGTGTTTTGAATGTTTTGTTTTGAAAAAGGATAAAGATGAATGTGATCAAATAGAAATACACAAAAATATTTATATTTACGACACATGATAGGTTATGGTAGGGGATGGTCGAGCTAACCTTGGGAGACCCCATGTCTCCTAAGTGCTACCTACATGCCCTTTGCACAAAGCAAGGAGGGGCCTCGACCGATGTAGTTCTCCGTAGGACCATGGAGAGGTGAATTCAGGCAATTTGGTTGTGGTTAGGCAATTTGTTGTTTGGTAAAAATATTGATATTGGTAGGGTAATGTTGTTGGTGTTGGTAAGGTATTGGCGATATTGGTGTAGGTATAGGCGAAGCGAAGGTTAGCTTACCCAAGTATTAGGGAACCGTGTCCTGATTAAGGTCAACACATAATCCTAGAGTCGGGTAAAAGAGGTAAAAGTGTCCCGTAGTTGAAAAAAGCTAAACAAACCACATATTAACGTAGGATGAGCTTGAATCCCTAGGTACCTTGCATAAGCGAGAAGTCGATAAGTGAAAAGAGTTGTATAATCACAATATATCAGATATACGTCACGCCCCTTGAGTTTTGTTGCTTTGAAGAATGGTGAGGTGAGGTGGCTGGTAGAGTGGGTGCAAAGAACTTGTTGTAAAGTGATTATTCTGACGAAAGAGGACCAAACCTAATAGACAAGTCCATGACTCAAAATTGCTTTTGAATACTTTGCTTTTTATTTTTCCTGATATAGGCGATCGATGGGGGAAGTCCATATGGGATATGCATTTTTTGTTCTTGAGGTCTTCACGAAGGCGATCAATGCGAGAAGCTTCTAATAGAGGCTGAATTTTTATAGCTGTCCTTCAAGGGAGCAGTCTACTTATAGTAGCAGATGCGGCTTTTGTGTAAAGCTATCCTTCGGGGGAGCAGTCTATTTATAATAGCAGATGTGGCTTTGCACATAGCTGTCCTTTGAGGAGCGATCTATGTATAACTTAGAGGTTTTAGATGTTCGTTTGGCATGAAGCATCTAGTTTTTGTAGGAAATTTGACTCAAGGATACCTCATAAGTGTATAATTGAGAACGTGTTATTTTGATACTTTTAAGTCATGGACCAAACTAAAAGGTGAAGGCATCTTTAAGAGGAGGTGATGATCAAACCACGTGAGGTTGATTCTAATTTGAGATGTATGAAACAAAGCAGTATGAGGTGGTAAATGAGCTCGGGACGAGCGCAAGGTAGATAAGAAGTGATGTAACACTAAATTCAATAGTAGAATGGTCGAGAGATGCAAGGTATTAAGGCGTTCAAGCTCAGGTTTACCATTAAAGCGAAGCTAAACGATAAGTGCCTCGATCCATAAGTGTGAGTGATAATGTAAGGCCCAATCCAATTAGGAGAAAATTTTCCATGTTTTCTCTTTTCTAGTTTGTTACATGTTGATTCTATTTGAGGACAAGATCACCAACCTTAAAGGTACGCTCATGAAGTCGCTTATCATAAGCACGCTTGATGTGCTTTTGATAGATTTGAAGGTGGTCAAGAGTGGTAAGACAACGTTCATCAAGAAGCTCCATGGGCTAACTTAGCTCTTGGCGGAAATCATCATTGGTGAGAATATCCTGGAGAGATATTCTTAGGGAGGGTATTTGTATTTCGAGAGGCAAGACAGCCCTTGGTACCATATACCAAAGAAAATGGTGTGGCATTAGTGGAAGTACGAATGCTGGTACGATAAGCCCAAAAGGAAAAGGGGATGTGGTCGGGCCAATTGCTTCTTAATCGTTAATGAATTTTATGAGAATTTTGGTTAGGGTTTTGTTAGAAGATTTGGCTTGACCATTTGCTTGTGGATAGTAAGGTGATGAGAAACTAAGTTTGATACCAAAGTTGTCACAAATGTCTTGTAACCACTTATTTTGAAAGATTTTCCATTATCTCATTATCGTGCGATGAGGAACACCAAAACGATGATAATGTGATGGTTAATGAATTCTACAATTTTTCTTTTTTTGGTTGAAATGAGTGGAATGGCCTCCACCCATTTAGTGTAATATTCATTCTCTGTGATTATCCAACGGTGACGTTGTGAAGAGGGTGGGTGAATCTCACCAATAAGGTCTAAACCCCATTGTGAGAAAGGCCAAAGATCTCGTGCGACCTGTAGCGGATGGCTAGGGGTATGTTGAAGGTTGGCATGTTGTTGACACATAATACAATGCTTAACATATTCGTAGCAGTCGTTATTAAGAGTAGGCCAATAATAGCCTAGGCGAAGGATCCGTTTGGCCACGGCAAGGCCACTAAAATGTCCACCACAAATGCCGTCATGGACTTGTTGGATGATATAGGTGACCTCCGTGCTGGTTAGACATCGAAGGAGGATGCCATCAAAGCCACGTTTATAGAGGAGTCCCCCCATGACGATGTAATGAGAAACACTTTTAAGAAAAGCACATTTTCCGTTACTCATAAGGTCAGATGGGAGAATAAAGGTTGTAAGGTAATTGTGAAATTGGTGATACCAAGTATCCTGCGAATCAGCGGATACATTATTTATCATACCAACATCCGGCTGAGTAAGATGGGGCAAAGAGTTGTTGGACCAAGACAAATATGTCAGAGTCAGTTGGTGAGGCAGGAATTTGCGAGGCTAAGCAAGCCATAGTATCCGCAAATTTATTAGTTGAGCGGGGAATGGTTTGGATAGAATAATGAGTAAATAAGGTCAAAAGTGAATCCACGTAATGTTTGTACTTTTGAAGTTCCTCATTTTTACATTGGTAGATGCCCGTAACTTGATTGACGATTATTGTATATATTTACCCCTGGGTAAATATGGATAAACAAACAAGCTTTCAAAGAACCAAGTCCGATAAACAAGGAAGGAAAACATGTCGTGGCTTTCAAAACCCGACCACAAAGGGATATGTCATCGGGTCGCCAAACCCGACGCATTGACAGCAAATCAGGTTTCCGAGTCGGGAAAACAGGTCGAATTGCGAGCAAAGTCAGAAAGCATGTCGGAGGGGTTCGATTTTGGAAAACCCGACAGAAGGACATGTCGGAAGGGTCGTCAAACCCAAACAAGGCAAATCAGGTTTCGAGTCGGGAAAATAGGTCGGGCGCGCACGTTGAAGAAGCATGTTGCACCACCTCCCAAACCCGATGCATATGCAAGTTACACCCCGAACCCGAAAACAAAGGAAATTTGGTAAAAGAGGCGCATAGCGGCGGATGCGGGTTTGGAAAGCACGAACATCAAACACATGCCGCGGTGTCCTCCAAGCCCGATGCGGATGCAGAGGAGAGTCCCGAACCCGACTGAATGGACCTGACGCGGAAAATATGACAGTTCGCCATTTTTGGGTCGTTGAGGTTCTTACCTACCACCAGGGTTTGTGAAAGTTCGGCGCAGTCTTGGAGGTGGTTGGGCAAATCTCGATTTTCTCACTTCTCCATCTCTTTCCCTTCTATAAATTGTAAGGATGGGCTTTTTCTCAAGGTTGACATATTTTGTTTTGTGCCTCCTCCCTTCTTTTCTTTGGCAGGTGGAGTTGTGGAGCTCAAACCTCCCATTTGGAACTATGTATGCAACCTTTACCTATCGGCGTTTTTGCAAGCAGTATCAGTATCAAACCTTCTGGAGAAAATAAATGCATGACTTGGATGTTTCGCAACCTCTATGTGTTTCATTTTTGCATCCTCCCGATCTTTCACTGCGAATATGTTTATCCGTGCATGATCTTGCATAGCATTTCTTATGGTTTGTGTTTATTTGGCAAAACATATGTTCTTCATTCCTCGGTGCATCACCTCCTTAGCTTAGGTTTATTTTCATGCATTTCTCTCTCCCTGTCCCCTTGGTAGTTAGATTAGGTTTTTGGGTAAACCTCTGCGTTTCATTGGTGCATCTGAACAGAGGAATAGGAGCCGGCCTTCATCCGGAGAGCTTTTCCGATTTCGCGAGGTCCCACACTTGGGAAAAGCTCCATGTTGTGCAATCGCACTGAGACTTTCAACCCATCACGTTGCAGTCCTGTGGTGCTGTGATTCGGTCACCAACAGTTTTGGCACGCCCGGTGGGACCAAGAGGTCATTCCATCAAGATTCGAAGGAGTTTTCGTGAGTTTTGGGCTAGAAAAGTGCAGTTTTACAAATTTCGATTTTGCGCCTCCCAGCCTGAACTCCGAAATCAATTTTCAAGGGTTTAACTCGCTCAGAACAGGTCAAAAATTCACCAGTTGGTAGATCTGACGGTAATCTTCAAAAGGGTATTTTTAGTTTTTGGATATTTTGATTTCCAAAATTTTGGGTTTTTAGTGATTTCAGTTTTCGAGGTCCGAGAGCATCAAAGCATGTAGTGTTTTGGGTTTCAGGATGCATTGCATGGTCCTACCCCGACCTTCCACAGTGATTTTCGGGTCCGAGAGCATCAAAACAAATTGTCAAAATTTTGGGGGATGTCGGACATGTTCCAAGTTTCGACACATAGCAGCTTTTCGGGTTTTGTCGGTTGTATTGCATGACTGAGTTCTCGCCTTTACCAATCGAGGATCCGCAGCCTACATAGCAAAGGCCCGATTTCCAGGATCGAGACTGTCTCCTCAGGTCCTTCAAATTTCAAATTATATTTTCAATACCGTCAATTTTGGTGTGTAACTTGGCAAAATCCAGCCTTCTAGAGGCTTGTTATCCGACACATCCTGCGACTCAAGGGATAGAATTCAAAGTGATGGTGTAGCAGCACGAGTTGCCCAGCACATGAGAAGAATTCGACAAGGTCTTATACTCGAGAAGAAGGACTATTTGTCCACTTGCAACTTTCACCAGGTTGGGGAAGGAGAGGAAGAAGATCACAAAGATCGCCATCTCCACCTAACAGGACTTTGTCTACACCTCCACCTGGTAGACCTTTTCTCGCATCAACTAGGGTTCTTAGGCCAATCATAATGGCACATCTACCACCGAATCCCTTTGTCAATTTCACGGAAGTAGTCCACTTGCCCTAAATGCTCAATCAAATTCCAGTTGCAGTAGCGCTAAAGAATATACCCTATTTCACAGGAGAAAATCATACTACTCCTATTGATCACATCTAGGATATTGCTAATGTATGCGCAATCCACGAAATAAATGAAATGGATGTCATAATCAAGTTTTTGGCTTCATCTTTCAAAGGCAAGGCCTTACAATGGTTTAGGAGCCTTACAAAGCAGGTCTATTACTTAATCGGAACCAACTTTGTTTAGCTCTTTTCAGAGCTAATTCGGGAGAGGGCGATAAATTTGTCTTTATTGGAACAATTGAGAACAATCAAAAGGGCTCCTAACGAACAAATGGTAGATTTTAACTTCAGTTCCAACGGACATGGGACAGGATCCCATTAGCTGTTAGACCAACTGCCGAAGGAGCATTCCTTTATTTCTTAAAGGCTATAAATTCAGACATAGCCATGATGATCCAATCAATGGGAGGGACAACGCCGCTGCAGGGGCATTTGACACTATCGGAGTAGAGAGAACTGCTTGATCCAAGTGGCAAGCTTGCACCAAGGCCACTAATGCCTCTCTATCCAGATATGGGAAATCCTACAACCAGTCAAGCACCAGAGTTGAATCCCATTCCAACTCCTAGAAATCAAAGCAATAATGAGGCATCCACATCTTCAAATACTTCAAAGGAAATGCAGGAGGTCATGAAACAACTGCAGAACCTTGGGAATGAGCTAGTGACTATCAAAAGACAGCAAGCTCAAAGTGCTAGACCGTATCAGCCTCAAGCGCAGTACCAAGCTAGGCCCTCATACCAACAAAATAGGCCACCACCACCTCAGGCTGCAAATCAAAACCAAAACCAAGGACAACCTCAAGCTACCAGTGTCATTTCGGCCAGTATGATCCAAATGCAACGACATCCTCAAGAGCCTTGGTTCCAACACAAAATAACATGGCAGATGAGTACGACTCGTGTTACCCTTGCAATCTCCCTCACAATCACCAAAGATGTTTCAATGGTGCAATCGAATCGGCCTTGATGGTGCAAACCACCGGTGTACCTCAAGAACCAAGCCAGAAGGGAACCAAGCAAAGAAGAAATGCAACAAGAGGACCCCAACGGAAACCACATTGGCCAATTGGCAAACGGAAGACTTCTGTGGAGTTAACCAACAGCCTTTTCAAGGCATGGCTGCCAATACATGGTCAAAGAAGAGAAGCATAAGTAGAGAGGGACAACATATCTAATCCAATTGTTTCTCAACCCACTCTTACACAACAGGGGGTCAGCAGACCAAACATAGCTCCAAATGTGCAAAATCAGCCTAAGGTACTTGTTGCAGCAACACATGCACCTATTCAAGCCCCAAAAATCTTGCACACTCAAGTAAGGGACAGCAAAAGGACAGTTCATCCCCTTTCAACATCATCGATCAAATGAAGAAGACACATGTAAACATTTCCATGTGGGAATCACTGGCGATCCCAGGGAAACGAGATTTATTGCAAGCTGCAATGGCTAATTGGTCTGCCACAAATGTATCAAACCAGGGACATGAGAAAGTTCTCACTAATGCAGTGCAACATGATGGGGGCCAGACAAGAAAAAATTTGAAGCCTCCACCTTTCTATGTTTCATTGATTGTTGGAAACCACTTGGTACACAACTGCATGATAGATTCAGGAGCAAGTAGTTCAGTGATGCCGAAGCAAATAAGCGGATCAACCGGGTCTGAAAGTATGAGCCGATGGCTTGAAAGGAGTAGTAGCAACTAGATGGAACGGCAAAGGTGGAACAGCTTGGGGTCATCAATGGGTTAAGCCTAACACTACATTCATGTCCTAATGTTACGGTTCTGCAAGATGTGTCTGTAATTGACCTCCCGCCACTCTTCGCGTTGTGTTTATCAAGGGACATCATTGTAAAAATCGGTGGATATTTATCTGCTAGATTGGTCACACATGATTTTCAAAACAAAGTATGGAGCTAAAGCAACAATTAGATCAGAATCAATTGCCAATTTCCATATTGAGCCTCATGTACCAGGTCCTATCAATGCAAATTGCTCAGCCTTTGATCAGGAGGAGTGTTCAAGTAATCTAGAAGCAGGTACTAAGGTCGAGGGAATTCCTGATTTAACTTTGGATGAATGGGCAAACAAAGTCATGAATTTGACCCCTATAAGGAAATTGAAGAATCTAAATTGTGCGTGTATTGTGTACACGAAGAAAATTCACCCATTCCCGACGCATTCAAATTCACTCGCAAAAGAGATGAAAGCAAAGTTTGGAAATTATTCTTCGATGGTTCGAGAAGCAGGCAAGGTGCTGGAGGTGGTGCAATGTTGATTTCACCACAAGACATCAAGTATTATTCAGCTTTTCGTTTCCAGTTTTCTTGTTCAAACAACACAGCTGAATATGAGGCCTTGATTCATGGACTTCATCAGGCCAGAAAAGGGCATAAAGAACTTACAGGTGTTTGGAGATAGCGAGCTAATCGTCAACCAAGTTAGGGGACAACATGCTACAAAGAACGACTTGCTAAAGAGCTACAAGAATAGGGTATGGGACCTCATTGAGGATTTCAAAGCTTTTAACATCAGTATCCATATCCGTGGAGGAAAATGAAGCCGCAGATAGGCTCGCAGAGTTGGAGCAACGCTTTGACGTGGTTGACAACATCGAAGGAGAAAAACACACACATATCCATGTGGTTGTGAGGCCAAAGCAGATTCAGATAACAACACAAGTCGGCAAGTGTTTGAGAACGATTAACGATCGTCAATTTCTTGCAAGAAGAAGCTGAATTCTCACTAGAAATCGGATAGGCTAGAGCAAAGTGTGTATGGGGATCAAGTGGTGCAAATATGGAAAAACAAGCTTCCCAAGGGTTTAGTAACGTTGGAGTCTATCTTCAACCCTAACGACCGGTTCTGTAAGGAAAAGGCTAACATACAGTCAAGAGAGAAGATTCGTAACCAATTCCGGTTGGGAAGGCAAAACACTTCAAATTGGTAAAGTGGCCACTAAGCAGGAGAAATCAGATTTCATACAGCTTTGCCAAGAATTTCCAGATGTCTTCACTTGGAGCTATGAAGACTTGAGAGGATTCGATCCAAATTTGGCACAACATACCATAGAATTGGACCCAGATGCTAAGCCCATCAAGGCGAGAACGAGACCACCAACCTCACATCGAGCCTCTCCATGAAGAAAGAGCTAAACAAGCTAATAGAGGCAAGCATTATATTCCCAATCAAGCACTCAAGTCGGGTTGCAAACTCGGTTCCAAATGGAAGAAGAGCGGAGAAATCAGGTTATGCGTGGACTTCCGAGACCTCAACAGGGCATCTCTCAAAGATCATTACCCACTTCCTTCAATGGAATGTATATCGCAAGTAGTATCCGGTTCGAGAGGTTCTCTCTCTAGATGGCTACTCAGTATAATCAGTGATGGTGAAAGAAGATGACCAATTTAAGACGACTTTCACCACCAAATGGGGGACATATGCCTACAAGAAGATGCCATTTGGGCTATCAAATGCTGGAGCCACCTTCCAAAGGGAAATGGATATGGCATTCAAGGGTTGATCAATAAAATAGTTCTAATATATCTTGATGACATCACCGTATCCTCAAAAATGCATGGATCACCTCTTTCATCTAAGGCAGATATATTTCAGAGGTGTAGAAGATTTGGGGTATCATTGAATCCCAAAAAATGCATATTTTTGGCTCACGAGGGAAAACTCCTAGGCCATATTGTTTCAAAGGAGGGGTTGACGATTGACCCAGAAAGAGTTGAAGCAATTCAAGCATTGCTATCAAGCAAATCACAAGAAGGCTCTTCAAAGCTTCTTAGGAAGGATCAATTTCATCCACAGTTTTTTTCCAAATTTCATTAGCTCTCTTAAAACCAATAACGCTGATGTTAAAGAAGAGCATGGCATTTAAGTGGACATCCTAAGGCAAGGCAAGTTTCGAGGCAATAAAGGAAGCTATATCTCAAGCCCCAACTCTTGTCAATCCAGAATTCTCTAGGGATTTCATGTTATATGCCTTCGGTGGTGGAGACACAATTTCTGCAATCTCGTGCAACATAACAAAGGAGGATTAGAAACCAGCCTGCTTTCTTCATCAAGGCTTGGAGGAATACGAAACTAGATACTCTTTCATTGAAAAGCATGTCCTTGCAGAATGATCGGTGGGTTTAAATAAATTCAAGCACCTAGTCTCAAACAACAAAATCCAATTGTTGGTCTCTCATGCGGAGTTAAGGACTTTCTTCTAAACAAGGATCCGAATGAGAAGCGTGCAGGATGGATAGCTCGTGTCATGGAATATGACATCGAGATCAAGGTCACAAAGCTAGTACGTGGAAAGGGACTATGTGAGCAGCTAGCCTTGAGTCAACAAGTTGAAGCAGGTGATGAAAAGGAGACTACCTTGGTACTACAGGATGGTCAAGAACATGAAAATGATGATGTGCCTACTCCTTGTTGGACTCAGGATATGATACACTTCCTACGCATGCTTCTATGCCCTCCGAAATGAGCAAAGCAAAGAGGAGATACTTTAGATTACAAGCCATTCCATATGTGCTTGTTGATGGTGTTTTGTTCAAAAAAGGACGCAATGGAGTTCTATTGAGGTGCATCGGGACAGTCAAATTGATAGGGTGTTACGATATTTTCACGATGGAGATTTTGGCGACATTTTACCCCACGAGTAACAACTCTCAAGATAATGAAAGCAGGGTATTATTGGCCCACAGTGTTCAATGACTGCTATACATGGATAAGAAAGTGCAAGAAATGTGCACTCTTCACAGCAAAGAAAGACTAACATCACTTCCATTGCACCCAATTTTGGTTGACCAACCATTCACGCAATGGGGATTGACTTCAATCGGGTCATCAACCCAAACTCGAGCCAAGGCCACAAGTGGATTCTCACGGCAACGGACTATTTCACCAAGTGGACTGAAGCAGTAGCGCTCAAAGAGGCAAACGAGTCTAATATACTAGAGTTTTATGAAGGGATAGTGACCAGGTTCGGTGTGCCAGCCACTATCATATCAGATAATGCATTGGCATTCATAGGTTCCAAAATTACGAGAATGGGCTATCAAGAATGGAATCTATTTGAGCACCTCTTCAAATTATTACCCGCAGGTAATGGACATGACAGTAGTCCACGAACAAAAATTTGCTAAGAATCATCAAGAGGACTCGGATGAAAATTAAAGAACATGGCATACTGCTAAAATCAGCATTATGGGCTGATAGAATAACACCAAAGAGGTCTACAGGCAATTCCCCTTACAAGTTGGTCTATGGAAAAGAGGTAGTATTGCCTATATCATTAGAACTGCCTACATTGGAGTTCATGAAGCAGATTGGAGTTGGCTGAGTTCGAACCAATGGAGGCTAGGTATGCAGAGTTGATGGAATTGGAAGAAATTAGAGAACATGCAGTTCAAACGATTGAGAAAGATCAGGCCTTAGTGAAAAGATGGTTTGATAAGAAAGCAAGAGCAAGGACCTTCTCGGAAGGAGACTTAGTTCTGAAATGGGATGCAGATCGGGAAAAACCGGGAAAGGCATTCCAAGTTTGATGCCATTTGGAGTGGCCCCTACATGGTCATGGAATGTAAGAATAGCAATGCCTTCCAATTGTCTACATTGGACGGAGAAGAACTCCCGATTCTCGGTCAACGGAATCTATCTTAAACATATCTTCACTCGAAGGGAGAAAAGTCCTACCCTTGTAAATATTAGCCTAGTTTTCAATTCCTCTAAGTGCATGTGCACATTGTCTTTTTGTAGTTAGGTTTCAGTTTCCCTAAGTGCTTTGGTGTAGGTTTTATTGCTCCTGGGTTGGTTTTCATGGTTCAAATGTGTTCTCGGAGAAGGAGTTCAAATATTAGGTCGGTTTCAAGTTACCGCTTATCACTCTGTACCCAATGGATTGCTAAAAGGCCATTAATCTTCTACTCAGCAGCAGGTAACCCCGTGAGTCACCAAATTGTTGTATATATTTACCCCCCCGGGTAAATATGGATAAACGAACAGCTTTCAAAGAACCAAGTCCGATAAACAAGGAAGGAAAACATGTCGGGTGGCTTTCAAAACCCGACACAAAGGGATATGTCATCGGTCGCCAAACCCGACGCACAGAAAATCGGGTTTCCGAGTCGGGAAAACAGGTCGGGCGAGCAAGTCAGGAAAGCATGTCGGAGGGGTTGGAAAACCCGACAGGAAGGACATGTCGGAAGGGTCGTCAAACCCGACACAAGGCAAATCGGGTTTCCGAGTCGGAAAACAAGTCGCGTGCATGTTGAAGAAGCATGTTGTGCCACCTCCCAAACCCGATGCATATGCAAGTTACACCCCCGAACCCGAAAACAAAGGAAATTTGGTAATAGCGGCGGATGCGGGTTTCGGGAAAGCACGAACATCAAACACATGCCGCGGTGTCCTCTAAGCCCGATGCGGATGCAGAGGAGAGTCCCGAACTGATCGAATGCAGACTGACACATAAAATATGACAGTTCCACCATTTTGAGTCATTGAGGTTCTTACCTACCACCAGGGTTTGTGAAAGTTCGGCGCAGTCTTGGAGGTGGTTGGGAAAATCTCGATTTTCTCACTTCTCCATCTCTTTCCCTTCTATAAATTGTAAAGGATGGGCTTTTTCTCAAGGTTGGACATATTTTGTTTTGTGCCTCCTCCCTTCTTTTCTTTGGCAGTGGAGTCTGTGGAGCTCAAACCTCCCATTTGGGAACTATGTAATGCAACCTTTGCCTATTGGCGTTTTGCAGTGTAGATTGTATCATCAAACCTTCTGGAGAAAATAAATGCATGACTGTGGATGTTTCTCAACCCTCTATGTGTTTCATTTTTGCATCCTCCTGATCTTTCACTGTGAATATGTTTATCCGTGCATGATCTTGCATAGCATTTCTTATGGTTTGTGTTTATTTGGCAAAACATATGTTCTTCATTCCTCGGTGCATCACCTCCTTAGCTTAGGTTTATTTTCATGCATTTCTCTCTCCCTGTCCCCTTGGTAGTTAGATTAGGTTTTTGGGTAAACCTCTGCGTTTCATTGGTGCATCTGAACAGAGGAATAGGAGCCGGCCTTCATCCGGAGAGCTTTTCCGATTTCGCGAGGTCCCACACTTGGGAAAAGCTCCATGTTGTGCAATCGCACTGAGACTTTCAACCCATCGCGTTGCAGAGTCCCATGGGTGCTGTGATTCGTCACCAACAGTTTTGGCACGCCCGGTGGGACCAAGAGGTCATTCCATCAAGATTCGAAGGAGTTTTCGTGAGTTTTGGGCTAGAAAAGTGTAGTTTTACAAATTTCGATTTTGTGCCTCCCAGCCTGAACTCCGAAATCAATTTTCAAGGGTTTAACTCGCTTGAACAGTCAAAAATCACCAGCTTAGTAGATCTGATTTGTAATCTTCAAAAGGGTATTTTTAGTTTTTGGATATTTTGATTTCCAAAATTTCGGGTTTTTAGTGATTTCGGGTTTTCGGGGTCCGAGAGCATCAAAGCAAGCGATGTGTTTCGGGTTTCAGGATGCATTCGTGATGGTCCTACCCCGCGATAAAGCCCGGTGATTTTCGTTTTTCTTGTCCGAGAGCATCAAAACAGCTTTTCAGGTTTTGGGGGATGTCGGACATGTTCCAAGTTCCGACACATAGCAGCTTTTCGGGTTTTGTCAGTTGTATTGCATGACCTGAGTTCCGCCTTTACCAATCGGGATCCGCACCGCACAAAGAAGGCCCGATTTCTAGATTGAGATTGTCTCCTCTGGGTCCTTCAAATTTCAAATTATATTTTCAATACCGTCAAGTTTGGTGTGTAACTTAGCAAAATCCAGCCTTAGAGGCCTCACGTTATAGGACACATATGGTGACTCCGAAGGGATAGAATTCGGTGGTGTAGCAAAGACGAGTTGCCCAGGCACATGAGAAGAATTCTTGACAAGGTCTTATACTCGAGAAGAAGGACTATTTGTCCACTTGCAACTTTCACCAAAGGTTGGGGAAGGAGAGGAAGAAGATCACAAAGATCGCCATCTCCACCTAACAGACTTTGTCTACACCTCCACACAGTCGGTAGACCTTTTCTCGCATCAACTAGGGTTCTTAGGCCAATAATAATGGCGCATCTACCACCGAATCCCTTTGTCAACTTCACGGAAGTAGTCCACTTGCCCTAAACACTCGTAATCAAATTCCA
Organism: Taxus wallichiana var. yunnanensis; assembly: GCA_018340775.1. NCBI lineage: Eukaryota > Viridiplantae > Streptophyta > Pinopsida > Cupressales > Taxaceae > Taxus > Taxus wallichiana. Next base: position 119,968,010 of record CM031237.1, read on the forward strand.
GTTGCAGCAACCGCTAAAGAATATACCCTATTTCACCGGAGAAAATCATACTACTCTATTGATCACATCTAGGATATTGCTAATGTATGTGCAATCCACGAAATAAATGAAATGGATGTTGCATAGAATCAAGTTTTTGGCTTCATCTTTCAAAGGCAAGGCCTTCAATGGTTTAGGAGCCTTACAAAGCCAGTGGTCTATTACAATTGGAACCAACTTTGTTCAGCTCTTTGTAGCCAATTCGGGGAGAGGGAAGACAATTTGTCTTTATTGGAACAGCTGACAACAATCAAAAGGGCTCCTAACGAACAAATGGCAGATTTTAACTTCAGGTTCCAACGGACATGGGACAGATCCCCTTAGTTGTTAGACCAACTCGCCAAGGAGCATTCCTTTATTTCTTAAAGGCTATAAATTCAGACATAGCCATGATGATCCAATCAATGGGAGGGACAACGCTGCCAGGGGGCATTTGACACAATATCGAGTAGAGAACCTGCTTTGATCCAAGCTGGCAAGCTTGCACCAAGGCCACCAATGCCTCTCTATCCAGATATGGGAAATCCTACAACCACTCAAGCACCAGAGTTGAATCCCATTCCAACTCCTAGAAATCAAAGCAATAATGAGGCATCCACATCTTCAAATACTTCAAAGGAAATGCAGGAGGTCATGAAACAACTGCAGAACCTTGGGAATGAGCTAGTGACTATCAAAAGACAACAAGCTCAAAGTGCTAGACCGTATCAGCCTCAAGCGCATTACCAAGCTAGGCCCTCATACCAACAAAATAGACCACCACCACCTCGAGTGCAAAGCCAAAACCAAAACCAAGGACAACCTCAGTGCGCCAGGTCATTTGGACCGTATGATCCAAATGTAACGACATCCCGAAGAGCCTTGGTTCCAAATACAAAATAACATGATAAAGGAGTACGACTGGTGTTACCCTTGCAATCTCCCTCACAATCAGTCATCATGTTTCAATGGTGCACTGAATAAGGCCTTGATGGTGCAAACCATTGGTGTCCCTCAAGAACCAAGCCAGAAGGGAACCAAAGAGCAAGAAACGCAACAAGAGGGACCCCCAACTAAAACCTCATGTGTTTTGTCGATGGTTTTAAAATTTAATGTATATAGATGATGTTGATGAAATTTTGATGATATGTATATGTGGTGATGGGATTCTGATGACAAATATGGATAACGATGTCGTTATGTAGGGAAAAGAGGCGGGCACCACCAAAAATTTGCAAAAAACAAAGAAAAGGCCTAGGTTTAAGCAAAAGGAGACATGTGACCGATATCGGTTAGCTAACCGATGTCGGTAGATATATGACCGATACTGGTTAGGTAACCGATATCGGTTATGCTAAAACGAGCTTTTCTAAAAATAGAAAAGCTTGGGAGGCAACTTAAGTTCTTATTTTTAGAGTCATGCAACAAGTTAAATACGAGAATGCGACGTTGTTGATGACTTATACAGGTAATTGCATGGGAGAATTGAGTGATAAGGAGGAAAGAGATAGGTAAAGTGATTGTGGGCTGAGATTAAGAAGGCAGAAAGGCAAGTTATATTGAAGAGGGTGGTGAACATGGCTGAACAAGGAGAAGCATTCGGGGGAGAGAGAGAGGGAAGACAGTTCCACCTCAAGTTCGTTTGCATCCCAAGAGGTAAAATTTTTTTGGTTGAATTCAATTCTTGCATGTTTTATGAATAGGATGAGAGAAGGTAAGGTGGGTAGAGATGAAAAGAAAAGGTGATAGGAAATGGTTTGGAATAGGGTGAGTGTTATGGGGTAGGTAAGCGGGGTGTTGGGTATGTTTGTAGGTACACGTAGAGGGGTAAATGAGCAAATAACTATCCTAGGTGATGTTTTAAGTAGGTTATAGGATTGACAATGTGACCGATATCATTTAGAGATAAGCGGTATTGGTTATGTAACCGGTATCGGTTATTGTATGAAATTCTTATTATTCGAGAATGTGAGAAAAAACACTTGGGGATTTGATTTATTGAATGGTTGTTTGTTGATTTGATGTATGTAGGAAGAGGCAGGGTTGAGGATGAATGATAGTGTGCCGCTTTGTTGTCACGATTCCGAGCGGATGTAACACCGAAATTGAATGGGCATCTATAAACCGTGTGGGGTTAAGTGGAATCCGCTATATTCACGAATCGCACGCAATCATGCTATGTTGCGAGCGTTGATTGAAAGATGGAATCCAGAAAAGAATACCTTCTATCTTCGCCAACGGGGAGATGATAGAGACGTTGAAGATGTGTTTATAATTTTGAGGCTCCCAATTACAGGAAGACCAGTGTATCGGGCGGGGCCTAGCGTGGTGTGGGAGTGATAACAACAGATTTGGTTCAGCTACACGAGATTTGACATAAGCGAGGTTTGACATTCACTTATGGTATAATGTATGCAGGACACCACGAGGCAACAAGGTTGGCAAAGGGTATTAATGATAGCGTTGGGGTATTATGCATTACCAAGGGGTGGATGGGGAATATTTCCAAAAGCATTGATGTGTATTATTTAGGAAATGATAGAAAGGAGTGTGACTTTCGCACATGGGCACCTCATATCCAAGCGGAGCTATACAGAGGTTTATGGGTCTGCAGGTGAAATCACAGATGACACTAGATTGTGCATACTTATTACATTGTTGGGCCTATGAGCACATTGTGTGTGTGCGACAATAGGGCGACCAATCTAGGAAAGAAAGACAGGGAGTGCAGAGGTGGGATTCGAGACGATGGGTCCGAGATGCAGAACAGCAAGAGGTGAGATCCAGGCCGTGACAGATGACATCGAGTATTATAGGCAGAGTGTGGGAGATGGTGACGATTGTGGATATGCATTGAGGCCTTACGGGAACTATATGGTGATAGAGAACATATCCGAGGATTTGAGGGGTGTAGAGTGATTAAGGTGGATCGCGGGGCATAGGCCGTGAGTATGAGAGGATTCCTCTAGATCACGTGCGGCACAAATTTGGATTTGTTCAGATATACCCCATGGCTTATAGACCATACATGAGGATCGACGCCGAGGCATCATTCTCACCTCCCGGCCGACACCTCCGTAGAGGACGAGAAGAGATAGCGGCCCGATCGCAGGGTAGTGGATGCAGGAGTGACAGAGGCTTATAGATTATGGTGGGTAACAGAGTTGCGAGGTTCACATGAGAGGTCCGATCATCCCGACATAGCGTGATTACAGCGGAGAGAGATTACTGCGGGGGTTTAGTTCACCACTTCAAACGTGGGTAAATGAGACAACGAGATTGTTAGCAGATTACGCGATCACGAGTGGAGAGACTAGAGGCGAGATTCATCACACGAGAGGGCATATTCATATGTTACAAGAGAGATTGGTGGATCGATGGGAGGAACCAATAGCAGGTGGCACCTTTGAGGATGGAGAGGCGGTGAGCGGCGTCGAAGATCACGATCATCACCTAGTTCGGGATGAGGTGCAAGGGTCTAAGTGAATTTTATAGGGGTAGAAGAATAAATAAGGATGTCGACCTGAACGCATCGATGATAGAGAAGATGTATTTGTTTAACATCTAAATAAAAATGAATATGTATGTTGATTTGAGTTATGATAATAATAAGAATGGTTGTGTTTTGAATGTTTTGTTTTGAAAAAGGATAAAGATGAATGTGATCAAATAGAAATACACAAAATATATATATTTATGACACATGATAGGTTATGGTAGGGGATGGTCGAGCTAACCTTGGGAGACCCCATGTCTCCTAAGTGCTACCTACATAGCCCTTTGCACAAAGCAAGGAGGGGCCTCAGACCGATGTAGTTCTCCCTTAGGACCAGGGAGAGGTGAATTCAGGTAATTTGGTTGTGGTTAGGTAATTTTTTGGTTGGTAAAAATATTGATATTGGTAGGGTAATGTTGTTGGTGTTGGTAAGGTATTGGAGATATTGGTGTAGGTATAGGTGAAGAAAAGGTTAGCTTACCCAAGTATTAAGGAACCGTGTCACGATTAAGGTCAACACATAATCCTAGAGTCGGGTAAAAGAGGCAAAAGTGTCCCGTAGTTGAAAAAAGCTAAACAAACCACATATAAAGAAAATTTTCCATGTTTGCTCTTTTCTAGTTTGGTTACATGTTGATTCTATTTGAGGACAATATCACCAACCTTAAAGGTACGCTCATGAAGTCGCTTATCATATACATCACGCCCTTGATGTGCTTTTGATAGATTTGAAGGTGGTCAAGAGCGGTGGACGAAGTTCATCAAGAAGCTCCATATAAAGGCTAACCGCTCTTGGCGGAAATCATCATGGTGAGAATATCCTAGAGAGTATTCTTAGGGAGGGTATTTGTATTTCGAGAGGCAAGACAGATCGGTACCATATACCAAAGAAAATGGTGTGGCATTAGTGGAAGTACTTGAATGCTAGTACGATAAGCCCAAAGGGAAAAGGGGATGTGATCAAGGCTGCCTTTGTATTGCTTCCTTGAATCGTTAACGATCTATTTCATGAGAATTTTGGTTAGGTTTGTTAGAAGATTTGGCTTGACCATTTGCTTGTGGATAGTAAGGTGATGAGAAACTAAGTTTGATACCAAAGTTGTCACAAATGTCTTGTATAACTTATTTTTGAAATATTTTCCATTATCATCTAGTTTTGAGGAACACCAAAACGATCCCATAATGTGATGGTTAATGAATTCTGATTTTTTACTTTTTGGTTGAAATGAGTGGAATGGCCTCCACCCATTTAGTGTAATATTCAGTTGCTGTGATTATCCAATGGTGACGTTGTGAAGAGGGTGGGTGAATCTCACCAATAAGGTCTAAACCCCATTGTGAGAAAGGCCAAAGATCTCGTGCGACCTGTAGTGGATGGCTAGGAGTATGTTGAAGGTTGGCATGTTGTTGACACATAATACAACTTAACATATTTGTAGCAGTCGTTATTAAGAGTAGGCCAATAATAGCCTAGGTGAAGGATCCGTTTGGCCACGGCAAGGCCACTAAAATTTCCACCACAAATGCCGTCATGGACTTGTTGGATGATATAGGTGACCTCCGCTCTGGTTAGACATCGAAGGAGGATGCCATCAAAGCCACGTTTATAGAGGAGTCCCCCCATGACGATGTAACGAGAAACACTTTTAAGAAAAGCACATTTTCCGTTACTCATAAGGTCAGATGGGAGAACAGAGGTTGTAAGGTAATTGTGAAATTGGTGATACCAAGTATCCTGCGAATCGGCAAGAATATATTATTTATCATACCAACATCCGGTGTGAGTAAGATGGGGCAAAGAGTTGTTGGACCAAGACAAATATGTCGAGTCGGTGGTGAGGTAGGAGTTTGCGAGGCTAAGCAAGCCATAGTATCATGAAATTTATTAGTTGAGCTTGAGAATGGTTTGGATAGAATAATGAGTAAATAAGGTCAAAAGTGAATCCACGTAATGTTTGTACTTTTTTGAAGTTCCTCATTTTACATTGGTAGATACCCGTAACTTGATTGAAGACTAGTTGAGAGTCACCACAAATGTTAATAGATTTTACACCTAAGTGTAATGCAAACCATGAGACCCAAAACAAGGGCCTCGTATTCCCGTTTGTATTATTAGTGTAGGGGAAATCAAGCCTTTTAATGAAAGAGGCATAGGTTCAGCGTCTGAGAGGAATGAGAACAATGTCGGCCCCTCCTCTGCACCGGCATTTAGATCCATCGAAGAAGAGGGTCATTGGATATGACTCCCGAGTGAAAGAGTGGCAATGAGTTCATCAGGGAAAGTAAAATTGGTAAATTGTTCCCCAGGTAAAGGGGCTTCTGTGAGTTGGTCTACGATAGTTTGTCCTTTGATTGATTTTGGTGTACAAACTCAAGGTCGAGGTCGGCGAGGAGCATAAGCCATCAGGCGATGCGTTGGTTTAGATGAGGTTTGGCATACATATAATGGATGGGGTCCGTGTTGGTGATGAAATTTTTTTGTGATTTAGGAGGTAGTGTCGGAGTTTGGTGGCCACGAATGATAGGGCTAGGCACAAATTTTATACATGTGTATACCTAGTCTCGTAATCCACCGAGAGTACGACTTATGTAATAAATGGCTTGTTCTCGATGCTCGGAGTCACGATGTGTGAGCATGGCTCCTACAAAAAGACATGGTCGGTGGTGGAAAGGTAAAGGTAGAAAGGGTGATCGTCTGAGGTGGGATATGCACGGGTGGTTGCAAGAGATAGGCTTTAAGAGCTTCAAAGGCTTAATGGCACTCTTCACTCCATTGAAAGACAATGTCCTTTTAAGGAGATGATGGAAAGGTTGACATCGATCCGAGAGTTGTGAGATGAAACACCGGATAGATTGGAGTTTTCCTGCCAAACTACCCAATTGTTTGAGGTTAGTAGGTGGGGCATGTCTAGGATAGCTTTGACTTTAGCTGGATCGACCTCGATGCCATGCAAAGAGACAATAAAACCAAGGATTTTCTGAAATGGACACCAAAGACACATTTCTTTGGTTGAAGACGAAACATTATTATAGCAATGATCGAAAATAATGGTTAAAACATCGAGATGTTCACTGCGATGTTTAGATTTGCCAAGAAGATCATCGACATAATCCTCAAGGATAGTGTGCATAATGTCATGAAAAATGTAAGTCATAGCCCGCTGATAGGTCGCACCAGCATTCTTAAGGCCAAACGGCATGACACGATAGCAGAAGGTTCCCCAAGGAGTTATGAAGGCGGTTTTATGTTGATCGGCTGGGGCTACCAAAATTTGATTGTATCCCGAGAAGCCATCCATGAGGAAAGCATCTCATGGCCCGCAGTGAGATCAACAAGTTGATCAATACTTGGTAGGGGGAAGTCATCCTTTGGGCAAGCGAGGTTAAGGTCCCAGAAATCTGTACATATCCGAAGTCCCCCCGTTGCTTTAGTAACAGGTACGATGTTAGAAATCCATTGAGGATAATCAATAGGTAAGATGAAGGAAATAGAAAGGAGTCATTGAAGCTCTTCTTTGACCAAGAGGGCAATGCGTGGATGCATTTTCTCAGTTTTGTTTAACTAGTTTGGAATCGGGTTTTAGGGTAATGTTATGGACAGCAATGTCAAGATCAATTCCTGGCATGTCAACATAGGACCAAGCAAAAGCTTGGTTGCGGGAATGGAGGAAAGTAGTGAAGGTATTTTATTCTGATGCGTTAAGAGATTGTCTGATCTTCACAATGTGAGGATCATCCTCTGTGTGGATGTTGATTTCTATAGTTCGACTCATTCAACATGGTTTGAGTGTCAGATGGTAAGGTGCGTTGAATATAAGAGTCGTCCGCACCAAGGTAAGTGAGGATGGAGTCGTCATCCTGGCACTCAACAACATTAATTGAAGGTGAGTCCTCTTCGATCATGTCTGGATATAGAAGGGGAAGAGAATATGGGTCTTCATTATCATGTTGATAAGTGAGAGGACCCAGGAAGATAGTGTTTATGAAAAAAAAAAGTTAGGAGGGATAGATTCAGGGTCTATCGACTCTGTGGGTGACGATGGAAAAATGGGTGATGATGGTTCGGAAGGGGTGACTTCGTCATCTTCCTGGATACAACGGATATGCGGTGTCTTTGGTGTAGGTGGTTCAGAGAATCCAAGACCATGATGATCTTTGTGTTTGCGTGTAGCCACGGGAATGATCGTATGTCAGCCTTGTTCATAAATACCGAAACCAAAGCCCTTCCAAGCACAAGTAGCGTCAGGAAGGTGAGGGTGAAACGATGATTAGTTAGATATTGAAAATCAGATTGGAAGGGAACCACACCAAGGGGAGGTTCAGGGGTGACAGAGGATGTATCGACACCCCCATACGTTAGGTTGGTGCGGCAATTAGGTGGTCCGTAGGAGATTACTTCCCCCACACGACGGTCGTAGGTAGGATGCGCATGTAACTATCCATACTCCTGTGGGGTATGGAAAGTGCTAACGTTATATAGGCGATACTCCCCCAGCGTAAGGCATTGAAAAACATCTACCAAGGGATCTGAGGTTGGGATGTTGTCTACGGGGAAGGAAGGAAGTGGTATTTGCGGTGGCGGTTTCATTGGTTGAAGGTGTAGGTGTGGTTGAGATGGATGGTTGAGGTGTGGTCGAAGTAGATGGTTGGGTTGGATGAATGGGTGTCTTGACTGGTACAAGCACATCATTAGGGTGATATAACATATTGCAGGTTTTGAAGGGGGGAGCGTCAGCTTTTACGGTGTAGGACTTCCCCTCATACTCGAATTTTATGCATCTATGTAAGGTGGAGGAACATCCCATAGCCGGATCCAAGAGGCGGCTAACAACATGTTGTATTGGAATTCTCCCTCAAGGACATAGAAGAGTTCGGGTAAGGTACGTGGCCCTACACAAATGTTAAGGATCACGGTGCCTAAGGTAGAAGTAATAGCATCATTGAATGAATGCAACATGGTGGGGTTGGCACACATGCAGCTAGAAGGGATATTCATTTGTTGGAAGGCTTTGGAAGAGATGATGTTTAGGCTAGCACCCCATCAATCATAACACAACGTACTGGATGTCCCAGGACGTGGCCGAGATGAAAAGAGCGGGGGTCGGGATCTTCTTCACCAAAGTCAACAATTTCATCTTGAGAAACGATGAGCGGACTTTTTGTATAGCGGGGATGGTTGGGGTAGGTTGTTTGGTGAGAGAAGCAACGTGGTTGGGTGTTAAGATGGAGGCAACGGGAAAGGTTTCATTAGGTAGGACCTCTATCCCTTGAAGGATTTCAATGAGAGCTTGTCGATGAGATTCAGAGGTTTGAATGAGATCATACAGTGTCATTTTTACAGGTGATTGGTGAAGCTGTTTGATCATGGTATGGTGGGCAACTCCATCAGAGATGGGGTAGGTAGGTCCACGAATAACCACTTTAGGTGGTGGTGTGATCGGGATGGCGGACGGAGGAAGAGAGGCCGCAGGTGTGCTTTCTTTAGCTTTCCCATTGTTTTTACGCCTCGAGTAGCAATACTAATCATGTTGATCTCGTGAACACGAGAGGAGGAAGATGGTAGGGATAAGTCATTGTCTTCGAGAGGTGGGGTTGCAATAATGATAGATCTTGGTGAGGCGGGGACAGGTGGTATAGGAGAGGGGATTGAAGCTAAAGGTTTCTCCCTTCGTAAGTTGTCTTTCTTAACCTTTCTATCCGAGATAGGTGACTGATGAAGGATGGATTTCAAAGCTTTGCATCCCTCCACATCATGTCCTGGTGTGCGGTGGTAAGCGCAGATTTTAGACTCATCATAACCTATAGGTCGAGGTTTAGATGGATCATAGGGTCTAAGTGGGGGTAGGGAAATGGTCACATTCTCCACCAACATATCAAGGATCTTGGCGTAAGATCCTTTGAGCGGGTCAAAGTCAGAGGAAGATGAGGCTATTGATTGGGTGGGTTTTGGTAATGGTTGGGTATGGTTGGTTCGTATGGGTGGTGGTTTAGACAAGGGGTTTTGATAATTGGATTTAACTAAACGTGGCTTCTTCGGCGTAGAAGTCATGTTTAGCTGGTTAGATGATGAGGCCACAGATGACATGGTGGCAGGAAACAACCACGGGGAAAGAGGAGTGACTATAAACAAATCCTTTGATGATCGAGTTTGTTTAGGGTTGGTAGGTGGACCGGCTATTTGGGGTGACGGTGTTGATACACCCATGGATCTCTGTATGGGTGTGGAAGGTGCAGGTCATTTTAAAGAAAACGCAGGAGGTATGATGTATTGAGGCAAGGTGGAGGGGTGAGGTCCCAATATAGAAGGTAGGTGTGACAGGTGATGGTTTTAGTTGTGACGAGGCATAGATTGGAGTTGAGGAGATTGGGTTTGTCTCCTAGGTGAATGGATGGCTTTATTTTTGGATAAATCTAACCATTTAGGTGGGTGTGTTAGGCTAGGTATTGGTGAAGTCCCAAGCGTAGGGGAAGATTTGGTTAGGTTAATAGAGGTGGATGAGGTATTCAGTAGGGATGAGGGAGGTGAAGATGAGGACATAGGCATTTTGAGCTTTTGTAAACACCTCGGGTATATGGTAGAGGTGTCTGGATCGGTCATCTGCATTTGAGTAGAGCATGGTGTACTCAAACGCTCCCATAGGACTCGTCTATCTTCTGAGGGATGACAATCTTCACGTGTGAATAGGAACTTTGATATGGAAGAGAGGTGGGTTGTGATTCCGGTCCACTGTGGGTGTGATACAGGGGGTAAATGAGTCACTGTATCAATGGGCGTTAAGAGGTCAACCGGTCGTTGAAAAGATTTAGGCGATGAAGAACTAATAGGTAGGAGGGCATGTTTGAGGGGATCCATCATGATTAAGGAGTTTGGTGATGTCGGTTTGAGAGGTTTCTCTTCTAAGGATGATAGAAACAGTGGTGAGCCTTCTTCTTTTACAGCAAGAGTGACGGAAGGAGATGTTTGGGAAATAGATAAGTTAGATAACATCCACTCACAATCTTGCAAGGATGTGGTGTAAGAAGACTCATTCGTGAGAAGAGAACTCTGGGCGGTTAATTCCTTTATGGGTAAAGGAATGGCAAGATTATCATTTTGTCTTGATGGTGGTGAAGGGGGTGCGGCTCCCTGCGTTAGTGAAGAGGCTTGATTCAGAATTTCCTTGATAGAAGCTTTTGGTTGGGAGTCAAAGACTGCATGGATTTCATGAACACTCTCCTCGGCTAAGATATCTTGGTTTATGTTACTGTTAGATGAGTGGTTTGGGAATGGTTTGTTGAAGATTTTCAAATTTCGGTTAGCAGGGGCATTAGGATTATCGAGGGTTATATCCCCTGCATCAACCATTTCTGCACTATATTTTTCAACATCTTGCGTTTTCGTGATATGTGTCCTTCACATGGTGGAAGTTCTGAAGTCATTTTCTTTGTACCAAGAAGGTATAGCACGGGTGGAATCAAACCCGGAGTGAGGTTTAACAGGAGGCAAGGTGATAGCTCCTGCTTTGAGCAATTTTCTAAGATCACACCATAAGTTTCTCCCAAGGGAGTGTAATTGATGGGCTCGGACTTTATACTTATAGGTGGTTTTTGGTGGGGTACTAGATGGTGCTTGGGATTTGACCATCACCGCGTGTACAGCTCCTTTTGATTTCAAAGTAGTTGATGCATGAGAATTGGTGGTGTTGGGTTTGTTGGTGGAGTCTTGGGTTCGAAAATTAGGGTTTTTGTTGTGCAACCGTAATTTCTCTTCCTCTAAGGCTCGAATCTCTAGTTTCCGAGCCATAGTAAAGGCCTCATCAAAGGTGCGGAAAGTTTGAATTTGGAGGGTGGGAGAAATGTGCTTAGCGCAGGCCCGCGTAAAGAGTTCGATGAGTTCGGCCTGAGGTAAGGCATAAGTGAGTTGGTTGATGAGGCCCCGCCATCGTCCAATGAAATCTGTGATAGATTCGTCTTCAAATTGTCGGATGGCATAGAGGTCGGTGATGGATACTTTCTTGGCAATATTAATGGAGAAATGATCCAAGAAAGATTGGGCTAATTGGTTAAAAGAGAAGATTGAGTGTTTGGTTAAAGCCTACCACTCAAGGGGTCTGATAAGGACATGGGAAAGGTGCGGAGTAGTAAGGCATCGTCATGAGCAATCAGATAGCAGGCATGTCTAAATGATCGCAAGTGTTGTTGAGGATCCTCCTTACTATTAAAACAAGTAAATTTTGGTAATTCCCATTGAGGAGGATATGAATGAAGGGGGACAGAAGGATGAATAGGCTCTGACAAACTTGCTCGTATGTCAAGGTGCTACGACTTCTGAAACAAAAAGCCTCCAAATTTTGCATCTTGTCCATCATTTGTTTGATTAAATCAATGGTTGGGTAAGATGATGGTGTGGTTGTTGTAAATGGAGGAGGATTGGGCCAAGAGCCACTACTAGACAATGGTGGGGTTAAATGTTGATAAGGTATTGATGACGAATATGTTGAGGTGACCGAATAGGGATGTCCTATATAAGATGTTGAAGCCACTGGATAAGTGTGTGGAAATGAAAAGGTGGGCGGAGCTTGAGAAGGAAAGCTTGTGTGGATAGGTGGTAGAGAGAAAGTTATGAAAGGGGAAGTCTGCGAGAGAGACGAGGTAGGAGCAGTCGGTGGTAATGATATGTGGGGCCCAGTTAACCAAAGGAAAGCCAATCATGCCGTATGAACCCCTGAAGCCACTGAGTTGGGAGACGGGGCTAAGGATGAAGAAGGCAAGGTAGAGTTATCAGGTGGGGAAGGAGCTAAGTGAGTAGCTATACTAATAGGCATACCAACAAGGAGTTGACCGTCGGGTGTACGGTCAGGGGTATGAGACAAATAGTATTGTACGGCGCTAGGATTAGCATCCAAAAATTTCACAAAGTCCTTATCTCCTACAGGGATCTTGGGAACATCACTGGTGTCCATAGGATTCCCCATAGGATGTGAAGGGGGTGATTCAGGAAAAGGCACAAAACAGGCATGTGAAACCATGGCTGCGGCTTGTTTCCGAGTGATAACAACCATGGACAAGAGTACACAGCAAGGATTCAATCTATCAGGAATAGAAACAACAACAAAATGTTGGAATTGGTAGGTTGCTGGTTTGTCGAACTATGAAAGACAATAACCGATATCGGTCGTAACCAATGTTAGTCGAGACTATAGCGGCGTTGGTCAGTTAACCGATGTCGGTAGAATATGACCGGTGTAAGAAGTTGTAAGAAGTTGCTGATTTGGGGTTAACGATGCTTAGTATACCTACCAAACTATTCTGAAGTGATCACTGAAACAGTGTATGACAGAGAAACAGAACTAAAAACAAGCAAGATGCACAAGCAAATCAAGAGACTAACCCTAGGATTAGTTTTAATTATTGTGGGCTTATGCCTTAGACGCAAGCTGATGTCAATCCTAAACAAAATACCTAAGGGAGATGTCAAGTTTGTTTTGGCTTATAAGGTTACCTCAATCGGGCGGAGGAATACCGCGGAAAAGGGGGGATGTTTGAGCTGTTGTGTTGATTATGATGTGATTTGGTATGTGTTGTGCAGTGGAAGTAAGATTAATTTCTTATCAATACCATGGATATCACCCCCACGTGTACGACCTGTTACTTAATCTACGTTCACTAGAATTGAAAACAACAAGCAAGAATGTGATGCACGTGTTTTAAACCCAAATCGAAAATGATATTCAATGAAGCAAAGAAGATGACTTTCACTAATGCAAAGATGAGGAAGAAAGACAAATTATTTTACCAAAATGACAAAAATATCTTGTGAATATTTAGAAGAAGAAAATAGCAAGTGTGCTCCCTTTATGAAAGCAAGCAAGAAAGAAAGAAACCCGAGAAGGGTCCCACCGGGCGTGCCAAAATGTTTCGCACAGAATGTTTCCGTTCTTAGAATAGAGGTGCTTCTATCCTTTCATTCTCTTGAGAAACAGATAAGGGTTAGGGCTAGGAGGAATACCTGTTGAATGTTGGGAGGGTGCGCGCGTACCGTAGAGAGAGATCAGATCGATCGCGAAGAACTCCTTTTGTCTAGGAAGGACTACCTGCAAGTAAGAATACAAAACCACGAGATTTTAGTTAGACAATAAATGAGGGAACTGCCTTGGGCCCAGGAAATATTAGACTTCCTTTCGAAGGTGGTCAGTTCCCCTTTTAATACGAATTAACACAAATGATAGCAAAGAGGCTATTGCAAAATTACACTTTAATTACCTTGTTAAAAAGCAATAGAAGAAAGGCTGGTTTTGGTTTGAGTCCACATGTGACCGATGCGGTCATTGTATAACATCTAGCGGTTATACACCGCGATTTTCTTGATAACCGATATCGGTAGGGGTGGTGATTTAGGGGCTTTCAATGAAGGTTGGTTGTGAGGTGGCTATGGTGTTTATAAGGTTGGAAAATGATTAGGGGTAGGTAATAGGGTGATGGAGAGATGACTCGAGAGAGTGTGGGAGATGTTCTTGGGGCAATGTAAGGGTAGAGGAATGACAGTTAGATGTAGGGTGCTACTGGGTAGTAGATCTAGGAGTGAACTTATAATTACTATGAATCAGAAGTTCAAGAAATGTTATTTAAAAATGTACAAGACACTACTTACTAGTTCCTGATGAAGATACAGGTCCAAGGACTGTGATGACGAAGGCAGGGCTCAGGTGGGATGATCTGACAATCAAAAGTGAGCCATCTTCTCTCCCAATGCTTAGATGAGTGTCACTGTGCTCTAGTTACTCAGTTGCAGTCTTGGGCTCGATGTCCTTCTCTGCAAACTCTTCTCTTTTCTTCACTTGTCTCTCTTTCTGCCAAGTGAATTCTAATTTTTCAAATGAATTCAGATCCTTTGTTTTTGGTTGGGGGAGGTCATTTACGGGGAACCTATGGCGGTTACGTAACCGAAGCGGCGGTCAGAGTAGGAACCGATGTCGGTTAAGTCAAAGTGGGCTATTTTTAGTAAAATAGCCAACTTTCCCTCCTTTTCTCCGAGAGATTAGTTGTGGGCTTGGTTAAGTCATTATTAGGTTGTTGGTTTGAGTAATTAGTCATGGGTGTGGATGTAGACCAAGTTATAGGTCTTAATTAGGTTATTTTAGGGTTAGGGCTAGGTCATGATGAGGTGGCAAAATGAGATTTAGAGATGTGGATTTAGTAATTATAAGGTAATTAATAAATAATAGGTTAAGGTTTAGGTGGTGAGGTTAGGGTTGCAAATGAGATGCGGGGCACGAGGGGGTGTAAGACACAAATTTGGTGTCTATTGGTTTAAGCAAGATTTAATGTCCAAGTTGTAGGTAACATGGGGGAAAAATGGTGATGTATATACAAGTTATGGTTTAAATTTCCACATATGTGCTATAATGGAAATGTGAAAATGAGAAATGAATGATTCGATGATGTGGTAAAAATGTGTATTAATTGATGCTTGTTTGGTTTAATTTCCAGTTATTGATATAAAATGGAAACTAACTAGGGTAGAATGTGAATAGGAAAGTGAAAGGGGGAATTGGTTAGGGTAAAGAGTGGCCGAGCTAACCTCTAAGGGCCCCATGCCCTCGAAGTGCTGCCTACATAGTCTCGGTGAAAAGGGACCTCAGGCCGATGTAGTTCTCCCATAAGCTAGGGAAGATTATGATGAAGTAGAAGAATGGGGAGGTAGGTGTCGGGCGTGGTTGAATGTAGGTTATAGGCATGGTTGAATTTAGGTCATAGGAATGGCCTTCATGTCCCAATGTTCCATGGACCGTCTGGGCCAGTTTTTTCACTTTTCCTACATTTCACCTTTTTGAGTTGGCACAAGGTATATTTAATACGCATTTATGATCTTCTCTCTCCTAAACGGCTATTTAAAGGGGCAACCATCTATGCACTTGTCACATTTCCTGCTCATTATCTCTTGCCCACATTTTTGCAAAATTGAGTCATTTGTCCACCTTCCTATATCTCCTTGCAATAATTGTCGTGAGTTATGTTCTTTGAAGGCCATTCCTCTGTTCACTGTCAAAATGAAGATCAAATTTCAAGGGCACGAGCATCTGTCCCTTTGGAGACTTTTGTGCCTGATATTGGAGATAGCGGAAGCATTGAAGAGATTCAGGCACTGGATCCTCAAAATAGTGGGCCCTCCTCAGCCACAACCGATGTCTCTACTTCTGGCTCTTGACTTTCTTCTTCTATTTTTAGTTTTGATCTCCTTGTAATTTAATTAAGGACTTTATATTGTGTATTTCCTTAATTAATCTTTTGTTAAAAGAAATGGTTACTAAATGTAACCACTTTGTAAACTATATATTGGGCTCTCCACACCATTCCAAGGGGCTGGAACTCTGATAATTTTTTGAAAGTGTAAAAGAACTAAAAGCTATCAATACAGAAGATTTCCCTTCTTGTTTCTATCTGCATCTATTTATTCTCTCTTGCTTGTCTAAAGTTTGTGAATCATTAATCTATTGCATTAAGAAGCTTTGTATTCTTATGGATGTCATTTCTAGAACTTTGTGTCTATGAAATAATATCTGGTGGTTTAATATGAATGATTTTGTTCTATATATCATCCTTGCTCAACATTTATAAGGAACTATTTTGCTATCTATATTTCCTAAGAATGTTGTTATGTTCTACCTTTTCCCTCCCTTAGTTCTTCTATTCTTTTGTATTGATGATCTACCTTTGCATTAAAACACTTTCATGATATCAGAGTTCCTCATTAAAGTAGAAAGTTGTACATTTGTAAATAGTTTTGTTGCTTGCTTTCAATAAGGGCACCTCTCCCATTAAAGAGGAGGGACTTTCTGTCCCTTGACTGTTGTTTTCATTAAAGTCCTAATTTGACAACCAACAGTTTTTGGTGACTCTACTGGGGATTCATTTCAATGAATTCTAGTTTTAAAGAACAATTTCTTGATCATTTCTGATCTGGTGACTCGAGATTTACTCATGGAAGAAGGGCTCTTGGAATTGAAGATTCTCAGTTTCAACTCCTAGAGCAGCAAGGCTTTCCCCTTCCTTCAACAAGGAGAAATAGAAGAGCTCATTCTACAAGCACACCCCTATTGAAGACAGAGATTTTTTGGGAGTGGTATCCCTCAAGAACAACTCAGCCCTAATCTTTGTGCTTTAATTCTTGTTGGTGTTTCAGTTCCACTTCAAGAATTTTTCCAAGGATGGCAGCTCCATTACCTTGGGGCCAATGAGTTGGGCCTCTTTCCCTCCCTCAACCTTTGCATGAGTTACCCAGGGGTAACAGAAAGAACTTTCCCAAGTTCAGAGGTGATGGCAAGGTACATCCTGATGAACACATTGCAGCCTTCATAGTTGCATGTGGAGTCCTTGGAGTTGAACATGAGGATGTCTCTGTGAGGATTTTTGTGGAGACTTTGCGGACAAATGTGCGGCAGATTGGTTTTACCATCTCCCACTGGACCATCACCAATTGGACTACCATGAGAACTAAATTTGAGAACCATTTCAAACCTAGAAAGATGTGCATGCTTTGCTAGCCCAGATTTCTCAAATCAAGAAAGAACCACAAGAGCCCATGAGAGAATTTGTGGCCAAGTTCAACAAGCTGATTAACAAGATCCCACAAAACACCCGGCCTGTGGATCAAATTCAAAAATGTTTCTTCCTAAATGCTCAATTTCTTGAAGTAAGCTATGCACTTTGAGAAGAGCCAATCTTGTAACTTTGGATGATGATCAAAGATTAGCCATCAGTGTTGAAGATGACTTGATCATGTCTAGAAAATTGAAAAGAGACTCTTCCAAATCCAAAACTTCTTCTTCCTCTTCCTCTACTCCTAGAGCTAATGCAGATCAGTTAGTACAAAAGCTTTCCAATGACCTCATTTCCATCAAGAAACAATTGGCTCAACATGCTCCTTATCAAGACGTTCCAAGGAAGAAATTTCAGCCTAGAAACCATTTTCCTTCTTCTCAGACAAGGTTGGAAATCGAAGGACCACCCATCAAGGTCCCTGTTAATTAATGCAACTTGTGAAGTTGAAGAACTTGATGATGAAGAGGTTAATGAAGACTTTGAAGAACCTAGAGAAGAGGCTGAGGAAGAACTGGAAGAACTTGATGGATCTCGAGTTAATTTCCTCACTACTGAGGGCATTGATGAGGAAGATGATTATGATGAAGTAGTGGCAGAGATGAATGGTGAGTCATATGTTGTTATGACTCGGGAGCAGAAAAACAAGAGAGAAAAAGTGATGCAGCCCACTAAAAAATCTAAGGAGCATCCCATGACTATTCCAGTGATTGCAAGAAGAGGATCTCCTATTCCCACTGCATCCACACAAAAGGTGAGTTCTATGCTAATTCTTCTTCTTCTACTCCTACTTCTAAAACTTCTTATTCTCCAGCTCCAAAACTTGATAAGCCTAGGATTCCTAGTGATGATACCCCATCCACCTCTGGATCTTTTGATATCATTGACCACCTCAAGAAGACAAAAATCTAGATTTTAGAGGCTGAGTTTTATCAAACCCATCCAAAAGCCTTTGCCAAAATGGTCCACTTTGTCAATTCCCATTCCAAAACTTCATCCAACACTTCTAAAGGTCTTTTTCCCACTCCCTCTTCCACATCCCAACCAAATCTTGTGGCTGCAGTCACCTCACCTAATGAGAAAATCAAACCATTCTATGTGACCCTCCTCATAGTTGGCCATAGACTCAACAACTGTGTCATAGACTCAGGAGCATCGGACAATGTGATGCCTACCAAAGTGGCTCATGCTTTGGGTCTTACCCTCACACACACTTTTGGTTCTTGCTTATTCCATGGAGAGTAGGGAGGTGCCTTTGGTCGGAAAATTAAGATGCACAAGTAGCTTTTTTTGCTTTTCCAGAGAAAAAAAGGTCTTAGCTACTATTTTGGTAGCTGATATTCCTCCTTCATATGGCATGTTGTTGAGTAGAAATTTTTGTAAGGATGTAGGAGGAGAAATTCAAATGGATTGGTCACATGCCCTTATACCAGTCAATGGAAAGATGAAGAAGTTGTTGCTGAGAAGAAAACTAAATATATTGTGCAAAAGATAGATGATCCCAAGGCACAAATACTTTATGAAGATATTGGGCATGGAAACTACATGATCATGTCTCAGGATGAGGTGAAAACATCCCAAAGAAGTGCTCCATGATCCTAATAGCATTTGGAATTTGGAATTTGATGGAAGTTGCTCTTCAGCTAGTTTTGGGGCTGGTGTGGTATTGATATCTCCAGAAGGAAAGATTCATCCTTTCTCCTTCAAGCTATGAGTTTGAAAATACAAATAACACAATAGAATATGAAGCTCTCATCCTTGGATGAAACTGGAAAAAAGAAAGAGGTGTGAGGAACCTCCTGGCTCGTGGAGATGTGGAACTAGTTGTCAAACAAGTCAGAGACCTTTTCCAAGTGAAGAATAGAAGGTTGAAGCACTATAGGAATCTGGTTTGGGATTCTATTGAATTCTTTGATGCCTTCTCCATCGAAGTGGTGCCAAGGGAGAAGAACACTAGAGCTGATTCCCTAGTTGTTTTAGGGTCTTTGCTTGATACCTCATCCCGATTTCTCTCAGGAAAAATTCACCATTGAAATGATCCATAGACCAAGCGTACCGAGATAATGCAAACAACTGGCAAGTTTTCAATGATGACCAACATTTTCTCTCTTTCCTGGAGCTTAGGGATAACTTTGATCAATTGTATTTTGAGGGAAGTGACAATCTACCTCGAGAGAGTGTCTCTTCCAATGAGGAAGGTGTCAAGGAGGAGATGGATCAAGATGGCTGCATCAAACTAAAAGGTAACAAGATCCCTAAAGGGCTTGATAAGTCTGGAGGAATTGTTTGATAAACATGATAGATATGTCAAGTCCAAGGCTTCCAAAGGAGCTCAACAATCTGCTTGAATGTGAAAATATTAACATTGGGAGCCTGCCGAACCCAAAATGGTGAACATTGGAAAGTGTTGCACCCAAGAGAGAGAAAGAGGTGGTAAATATTTTGAAGAGGTACGTCGATGTCCTTGCTTATTCTTATGATGATCTGAAAGCTTTCCAGCCAAAATAAATGCAACACTTCATTCCCCTCAAACCTAGGATTAAACCTTTCAAGAAGAAGCAAAGGTAGTACAATCCAAAGATTTCCAACACCATTTTCCAAGAGATACAAAAGTTGTTGAAAGCCAAGATCATCTTCCCCATTCATCATTCAACATGGATTGCTAATATTGTACCTGTCAGGAAGAAAAATGGTGAGATTTAGATCTATGTTGACTTCAGGAATCTAAATCAGGATTCTTTGAAGGAAAACTATCCCCTACCCATGATGGACCAGGTGTTACAAGTTGTCACAAGTTCGGAAATGTTGTCCATGCTTGACGGTTTCTCAGATATAACCAAGTGGAAGTCAATACTGCAGATCAACACAAGACTGCCTTTACCACTCCTTGGGGTACTTTTTCCTACAAGAGGATGCCCTTTGGCCTCATTAATGTTGGTGCCACCTTTCAGAGAGAAATGGATTTGGCTTTCGGGGTTTGAAAGGAAAATTATTGTTGTGTATCTAGATGATTTAACTGTGTTTTCCAAAACTAGAGCAGATCACTTTCAACATCTTGAAATAGTCCTCTTGAAATGCAGAGAACATGGAGTCTCTCTAAATCCCAAGAAATCTATCTTTTGTGTCACGGAGGGCAAGTTGTTGGGACATGTTGTCTCCAAAGAAGGAATCAAGATTGATCCTGAATGAGTTCAAGCCATCCAACAGATTCCTCTTCCCACAAGCAAAAAGGGAGTGCACTCTTTCTTTGGTAAGATCAACTTCCTGAGAAGATTCATCCCCAGATTTTGTAGAGCTGACTTTGAATATTTCCCAAATGATGAAAGGAAAGCAGATGTTTGGTTGGTCCTCTAAAGGAAAGGAAGCATTTGAAGGCATTAAGAAAGCTATTGCTAAGACTCCTATCTTAGCATGTCCAGATTTTAGCAAAGATTTTATTATCTATTGCTATGCCACAGAGAGTACCTTGGCCATTGTGTTGACTCAAAAGATTCTGAAGACCATGAGCTCCCAATTGCATTCATGAGTTATATTCTGAAAACTCATGAGTTGAAGTACACTATGATGGAGAAACATGCTTTTGCAGTAGTTAAAGTTGTTAAGCAGTTTCGATTTTACATTCTTAACTCTCACTCTATTGTGCTTGTGCCCGATATGACTATCAAGTCTATTCTTACACAACAGGAGTTTGGAACCAAGAGAGGAAATTGGGTAGAAAGGTTCAGGAGTATGATCTCGACATCAGACCAATGAAGCTAGTTTGGGGTAAAGGCCTATGTGAACTCATTGCCAAGGAGCTGGTCATGAGTTGCCTAAGGATGAAGTTGATGTCCCTATTGTTTTGTTCCTCAGCTCAATAGATGAATGGTACACTGACATTGCTCACTTCCTCACCTATGGTGAGTGTTCATCTCACTTAACTACCAAGGAGAAGAGAGCTATCAAGTTAAGGTCAACACAATACGTGTTGTGGGAGAATGCTTTGTTCAAGTGAGGAGTGGATGGAAGATTCTTGAAGTGTGTTGACAAAGAGCAACAGAAGAAGTTGTTCTCAGCCTTTCATGATCAAGCTTGTGGGGGTCATTTCTCATCTATTGTCACTACTCACAAAATTCTTCATGTGGGGTACTATTGGCCTACTTTGTTTAGAGATGCATCAAAGTGGGTCGACAAGTGTGAAGCTTGTCAAACCTTTGTGGGAAGACCTAAGTTGGCTGCTTTACCACTTAAGCCAGTTGTGATCGAAGAACCCTTTCAACAATGGGGTTTGGATTTCATCGGAACACTCAACCCACCTTCAAGTGTAGGACATACTCATGTGTTGACTACCACAGATTATTTCACCAAGTGGGTGGAAGCCATCCCAGTTAAAAGTACTACTTCTGAGGTAGTATGTAATTTCATCAAAGAAAACATCTTGGTAAGGTTTGGAGTACCAAACAAGATCGTGACCGATAATGCTTCCAATTTTTCTTCTGCTAAGATGATGGATTTCTACTATGGGTATGGAATTTCCCTCACTCATTCTTCATATTACTACCCTCAAGGGAATGGATAAGAAGAATCAACAAACAAGAATTTGGTGACCATTGTAAGAAATCTTGTCAATGAATCTCAGAGAAACTAGCACAAGAAGCTTTATGATGCTCTCTGGGTAGATAGGATTACACCCAAAAGAGCAATTGGGATGTCCCCTTTTCAAGTGGTGTATGGTGTGGAAGCTCAACTACTAGTGATAGTGGAACTACCAACTTTGCATTTGATGAAAGCTATTGAGGACCCCAATTTTAGTGATTCTTTGGATAAGAGGATCATGTATCTCCATAAGCTAGATGAAGACAGGCTGCAGGTTTTCGATAGGATCTCTACCCATCAACAGAAGGTGAAATATTTATTTGACAAGAAAACCAGATCCAGAGATTTCAAAGTTGGAGACATTGTTTTACTATGGGACAAAAGGCATGAACCTCGAGGAAGCCATGGTAAGTTTGACTCTCTTTGGCTTGGTCCTTTCAGAATCGGCACTTTTCTAGTGAAAATTCTTTCTATCTTGATTACATGGATGGATCTTCTCTCCCACTTCCTTATAGTGGGCAGTACCTGAAATTGTTCAAATCCTAGGTGAATAGGAAGTCCTTTGTATATTATGTACAGTGTGTGTTTTCCTTTCCTTTCCTTTGTTTTGTTGTTTTTTCATGTGTTGCCTTCTTGTATTGATTTTCCTTTGACTCTATTTTCCCAATGGATAAGGCACTGGTCTTCTTCCCCAGAGTTTTTCTTGAATTCTTGTCTTGCCTCATTCCTGTGATCTAGTCAAGTCATCCCCAGAAAGAGCTAGTTGTTGTTCCCCTCAAAATTCCCCTCTTTTGAAAGTCAAAAATTTGAAAATTTTGAGTTGGCACCCTTCAATAGTGTTTTAGTGAAGTAAGAAATTTGAAGAGATGGTGAAAATTCCATTTCTTGGGGTCATTTTAGTGACTTGTGGGTCTGATCGAACATTTTTGTCCCTCATGTCCCAAGTACCGGTGGGCCTCCTGTTCACCGATTGGCCGATTTCCCCACAAGTCCTTGTCCGTCATCTTTTTTTTTCAGCCCATTTTTCAGCCCATCCTATTCCCCCCAAGTACACTCGAGCCTCCTCCTTCACCATTCCCAACCACCACATCGGCATGAATCGGCTCTTCACGTCCCTCATGTCCCAATGTTCCATGGACCATCCAGGGCCATTTTTTTCACTTTTCCCACATTTCACCTTTTTGAGTCGCGTAAGGTATATTTAATATGCATTTATGATCTTCTCTCTCCTGAATGGCTATTTAAAGGGGCAAACATCTATGCACTTGTCACATTTCCTGCTCATTATCTCTTGCCCATTTTTTGCAAAATTGAGTCATTTGTCCACCTTCCTGTATCTCCTTGCAATAATTTTCATGAGTCTGTTCTTTGAAGGCCATTCCTCTGTTCACTGTCAAAATGAAGATCAAATTTCAAGGGCATGAGCATCTATCCCCTTTGGAGACTTTTGTGCCCGATATTGGAGATAGCGGAAGCATTGAAGAGATTCAGGCACCGGATCCTCAAAACAATGGGCCCTCCTCAGCCACAACCGGATGTCTCTACTTCTGGCTCTTGACTTTCTTCTTCTATTTTTAGTTTGATCTCCTTGTAATTTAATTAAGGACTTTATATTGTGTATTTCCTTAATTAATCTTTTGGTTAAAAGAAAATGGTTACTAAATGTAACCACTTTGTAAACTATATATTGGGCTCTCCACGCCATTCCAAAGGGGCTTGGAACTCTGATAATTTTTGAAAGTGTAAAAGAACTAAAAGCTATCAATACAGAAGATTTCCCTTCTTGTTTCTATCTACATCTATTTATTCTCTCTTGCTTGTCTAAATTTTGTGAATCATTAATCTATTGCATTAAGAAGCTTTGTATTCTTATGGATGTCATTTCTGGAACTTTGTGTCTATGAAATAATATCTGGTGGTTTAATATGAATGATTATGTTCTATATATCATCCTTGCTCAACATTTATAAGGAACTATTTTGCTATCTATATTTCTTGAGAATGTTGTTATGTTCTACCTTTTCCCTCCCTTAGTTCTTCTATTCTTTTGTATTGATGATCTACCTACGAAATGTCACAGTTGTGGCAAGTCCCTTGAGTAGAGAGGAAATTAGTATGAAAAGGAAATGAGGTGAGCGTGGGAAGTTTAGTGTAACTTAGTGTACGAAAACATGTTTTTCTTAACAAGAAAACCTAGGATCAAACATAGGCAAGTCCATGAAGAAAATTTTATCCTTTTCTTCATTTCATTTTTTTAATAGACTTATCAATGCGGGAATTCTATATGGGATGAGTATATTATCTCCTTGATGTCTTCACGAATCGATTGATGCAGGAAGCTTCTGGATATTTTTATCATATTTTTGAAATGATTTTATATAGTTTTCCTTCAAGGGAGTAGTCTATTTATGGCAGTGGAAATAGAGTGAATAGATGTCCCTTTTAAGGGAGTCATCTTTTATTGGAAGTTTGACTCAAGGAGTTGTATCCTTTTTTTTTTTTTTGACGTTTAAGTCATGTACAAGACTATAGATGAAGATTAGGTTTTTGTTTAGAAGACAAGACCATAGCACATGAAGTTAACTATGAAAGAAATTGTTTTTATTGATGAATGACCATGGGATTCCATCTTGAAGAAGATGAAAAGTATCCATGAGAATCATGTTATGAGTAGATCCGTGGCACTCATATTGAAGACAAGGCTGAAAGGTGACAAGTAATCACATGATTCTTGTTTAGTTGTGGATCCTAAAAATGGGTAGTATGGAAGGTGGGAAGCACTCAAGGGGCAAGTGATCAACTGATAAAAAGTGATATATAACTTGATGTCAATAATAAAATGGTCGAAGATGTAAGGCATTGAGGGGCTCGAGTTTGGGTTTACCTTTAAGTTAAGACACACAATAAGCACCTAATCCATAGGCATGGGTAATGATATAGGGTCCAAGCCAATTAGGAGAAACTTTTCCCGCTTACTTTTCTCCTATTTGGTTACATGTTGATTTTCCTTCAGACAATGTCACCGACTTCGAAAGGTTCATTCGTGAACATGTTTTTCATAGGCACATTTGATACGTTTTGGTATATTTGGAGATGGTCAAGAGCATTAAGATGGCGTTCATCTAATAACTCAAGTTGTGCCAAATGATCTTGGAGAAAGTCATCATCATTGAGAATGTCTTATAGTGAGATGCGAAGAGATGGAATCTGACTTCGAAAGGTAAGATAGTCTCGCATCGTAAACTAGAGAAAAGGGTGTGGAATAGTCGAAGTTTGAATACGAGTGTGATAATTCCACAAGGTGAAAGGAATGTGTGTATGCCAATCCTTCCCAGCATCATTGAATACCTTCATAAGAAATTGTTCATGGTTTTATTGGTCGATTTGGCTTGGCCATTGGTTTATGGGTAATAAGGTGATGAGAAATTGAGTTGGATGCCAAAAGTGTCACATAGTTTACGTAGGGTTTTGTTTTTGAATTGCTTTCCATTATCGTTATGAGATGGTGAGGAACACCAAAGTGAAAATATGATGTGATGGTTGATGAATTCACATATTTTCTTAGCTTTTGTAGAAAAGAGGGGAATGGCCTTGACCCATTTAGTGTAATATTCAGTAGCGGTTATGATCCATTGGTGGCGTTGTGAAGAATGGGGATTGATCTCACCGATAAGATCCAAACCCCATTGAGAGAAAGACCAAATGTCTCATGCGACCTATAAGGCATGACTAGGTGTGTGATGGAGATTAGCATGTTGTTGGTATTTCACTCAATGTTTGACATAATCACAATAGTCACAGAGTTTAGGGTTGGCCATAATATCCGAGGTGAAGAATGCATTTTGTGATGGCTAAACCAATAAAGTGACCTCCACAAATTCCATCATGGACTTCCTTAATGGTATAGGGAATATCAGAATTGGTAAGGCATCGTAAGAGGATACCGTCGAATCCACACTTATAAAGGAGACCACCCATGATGACATAATGAGAGACACTTTTAAGAAAGACCTGTTGTCCATTACGAGTGAGATTAACAGGTAGAGTGGAAAGGGAAAGATAGTCTATAAATTGCTTATACAAAATATCACATGGGTTAGGTGTAACAGTTCCGATGGAGTAGACCTCGTGAGTTAAATAAGAGGGTGATTGTAACCTTTGTATTGTGATAAAGATTTTAGAGTCGACGGTGAAGCAAGTATCTAAGAAGCCAAGAAGACCATGGTATCCAAAATTTATTAGTAGAATGTGGGGTGGTTTGAAGTGCGTAACAGTCAAAGGTGGTCAAAATTATGTCTACTTGATGCTTATACTTTTGAATTATCTCATTACAAACTAGTATATACCATTGACTTGGTTTATGACCATTAAGAATCACCAAAGATATTGATTAACTTAACATCTAAGGCATAAGCAGCTTGGAGACCCAATATGAGTGCTTTGTATTTAGAAATATTGTTTGTAAATAAAAATCGAGTTTGAAAGACAAAGGCATAGGTTCACCATCAAGAGGAATGAGGATAACACCAGCTCTACCCCCAAGCTGACACTTGGAGCCATCAAAGAAGAGTGTCATTTGGTAAGCGGGTTTGTCTAAGGAGAGGGTAGCTATAGAAACATCTAGGAAATCGAAGCTAGATGGTTGATTCTCGGAAATAGGTGCTTGGGCCAGTTGGTCAGCGATAGCTTAGACCTTGATGGACTTTTGATGAATGAATTCAAGGGCGAGGTTGGTAAGGAGAATAATCCAACGTGAATCACATTGATGTTGATAGGGTTTGGCATACATATAGTGTAATGGGTCGAGATTAGTAATGATGAAGGTTTTTGGTTGAGTAGGTAATGGCGAGTTTGGTGGCGATGAAAAATAAGGTCAAGCAAAGTTTTTTAGCATGGGTATATCTAGTTTCGTAGTCCATAAGGGTATGGATTTATGTAATAAACCGCTTTCTCTGTGCTCTCATCGTGATGAGCGAGCATGACACCTAAAGAATGGTCAGTGGTAGAAACATATAGGTAAAAGGGCTGGTCATCCTTAGGAGGAATGAGCACTGGTGGTTGAAAGAGGTATTGTTTTAAGGATTCAAAGGCTTTATGTCATTCATCATCCCATTTGAATGACGCGTCTTTCTTGACAAGATGATGAAATAGTTGATAGCGATCGGAAAGTTGCGAGATAGAACAATGAATAGATTACATCTTACCTTGTGGGCTTCGAATTTGATGGAGATTAGTGAGTGGAGGAATTTCCATAATAGCCTTGACTTTAATAGGATCGAATTTTATGCCACGCAAAGAAACAATGAAACCTAAGAGTTTTTTGAAAAGTACCACAAAGACACACTTCTTTGGTTGAAGATGAACACAATACTTGATGAGGCGGTCAAAGATGACTTTAAGGATGGGCGGTGTTCGGTTCGATGTTTGGATTTGTCCAAAATATTATCTATATAATCTTCCAATATGTAATGCATGATGTCATGGAAGATGTAATTCATGGCTCACTGATATGTAGCACCAGTGTTTTTAAGGCCAAAAGGCATGACTCGATAGCGAGAAAGTACCCCAAGGGGTGATGTAGACATTATTATGTTGATCTTCGGAGCTAGTAATATTTTATTGTAGCTTGAGAAACCATCCATGAGCAATAGAATTTCATGGCTAGCGGTGAGATCAACTAGTTGGTCAATGCTTGGTAGGGGAAAATCATCTTTGGGACAAGCTAGGTTGAGGTCACGAAGTCTCAGTGCAAATGTGGAATCCCCCTATTTCCTTTGTGTGAGAAATGATGTTAGAAATCCATTGGGGATAGTCAATGGGTAGGATGAAGGAAACTGATAGAAAGCGTTGAAGCTCTTCCTTGACTAGAAGAGTAATGCGAGGATGTATTTTCCGCAGCTTTTGTTTGATCGGTTTGGCATCAAGAATAGTTATGATATTATGGACCATGATTTTTGGGTCAATATTGGGCATATCGGCATAGGACCAGGAAAATGCTTTGTTATGGTACCCAAGGAAAGAGGTGAAGGCTTCTGTTCGAATGTTCAAATGTGTGGGTCATCTTGAGTGTTAATGTTGATTTCGATGGTCGATTCATTCAACATGGTTTGCATCTTAGAAGGTAATGACCAGTGAATATAAGAGTCTTCCACACCAAGGTAGGTGAGGATAGATTCATCATCCTGACATTGAATGACATTAATAGAAGGTGTATCGTCATTGATCATGTCAGGATACAGGAATGGGAGAGAAGAGGGAGCCTCATCATCACGTTGATAGGTTAGAGGTCCCAAGGAAATGGTGTTTACAATTTTTTTTTAGGAGGAATAGATTCGAGATCTATGGACTCCGTGGGTGAAGATGGTAATGTGGGTGAATGAGGTGGGGAAGGTTTTACTGTCTTGAATGATATCAATGCGTGCCTTCTTGGAAGGTGGTGCATCAAAACTAATTCCACTACGGTCATTATGTTTATGATAGGTACAAGAAATGACAGATATGGTGGCCCCATTCATAAAATCGAAGCCAAATCCTTTCCATGCGCACTTGGAGGAAAGTTTGAGCGAAGCAATGGTTAGTGAGGGAGTGTAGGTTAGATTAAAATGGTTGGCTTTTGGATGGATGTTAGGGTTTATAGGTGGCAATATCAAGTCCCCCATATGTTAGATTAGTACGAAGGTGGGGAGGGCCATAAGGAAAAACCTCACCTATGTGGATGTCATAACTGGGGTGCTGACACAAGTTCCCATACTCTTGCGGGGTAAGGAAGGTGTTGATATTGTATAGGTAGTATTCCCCCATAGTGAGGCATTGAAAAACACATTCTAAGGGATCAATATCCGATATCTGGGTAGCAGGGATAGATGACTCGCTAGATGATGGGGAAATAGGTGAGTCAACGGTAGAGGTTGTAGCGGTACTAGGGATAGAAAGGTTAGATGTGGGAGAGGTGGTGGCAGTCTTGGTGGATGGGCTTGTAGGTGAAGGTGAAGTAGGGATAGTGGCAGATGCCTTGACTGGTACAAGCACATCATTGGGCTGGTATAGCATGTTACAGTCTTGAAATGCGATGGGTCGGCAAGGATGTTGTAATTATGTCCCTCATGTTCAAATTTGAGGAAAAATTCTAAAGTCAAAGGGACACAACCCATGGCACAGATCCAAGGTCGTCCAAGTAAAAATTATACTGAACTCACCTTCTAGGACATAGAAAAGTCTCGGGACAATGCGGGATCCACGTGGACATGAAGAACGATGGTACTCATGGTAGAGGTCATGGCGTCATTGAAGGAGCACAGTATAACTAGGTTACCATGTATATTATTAGTAGTATTCACATTTGGTCATATGCATGGGAGGAGATTATGTTAATAATAGCACCACCATTGATCATAACACGTCGTATGCATATATTATTGATAAAGAAGGAGATGTAAAGAGCGGGGTTGGGGTTATCGAATCGAAAGGGAGCAATCTCTTCATCTAAAATGCTTTGAGGGCAACTACTTGGTGAGTATGTGGAGGAGTAGAGGAAGGAGATGACTTAGTGAGAGAGGATACGTGATGAGGGGTAAGGATGGAGGCCATGGGCATGGCGTAATTTGGTAAAACCTCAATAGATTGAAGCACCTCCATGAGGGCTTGACGATGTGACTCAAAGGTTTGGACAAGGTCATATAAAGACATTTTAAGGGAGGAATATTGTGTTGTTTCACCATTGTGTGATGTGTGACTCCATCGAAATAGGATACGTAGGACCTCAAATGGTGACTTTAGGTGTAGGTGCCAGTGGTATGTTGGGTATAGGGTTGGTTGATGGGATAGTTACTATTATCCAAATAACTCTCCTAGTTATCTAGATAAGTTATGTTTTCATCCTGACTCTAGTGTTTCACATTTTAGGTTGTGCACACTCAAGATTATTATTTTAACACCTTGGTATAGTTGCAGTTCCTCTACGTGCCCTTGCGCACCTTCCCGCTCCTTTTTGTATTCTTTTGTCTCCTTCTATTTTCCCTCGCACGCCTTTCTCTTGCTCGCCTACTTTCTCTCCTATCCCGTGCATCACATGCGCCCCCTCTACGCCTCCGCTCTATTTCTCTTTTGTGTGCTTGCTTCTTGCTCCCGTGCATCACACGCACTTTTATTCACCTCTTTCTTCTATGCACACTCTTGCACCTTCTCCCTCATGCCCACGCTCCATCCGTTCACCTTCTTCTAGTCACTTGGCACATCTCACTGATGCAACCTAGAATTCTTAGTTAACACCTAGTTGCACAAGCACATCACTCAACCTAGGTTGAGCGCTCACCCGAAGCACGCAAAGGTACCGGGTCCCTCTTAAGAGTTGTTGTAGCAGAATGGTAGCATGATAAAGTAGTAAACATATATTTTTAGTAACTAATCCATCTATTCATCATTATACTGAACTAGATCTATAAGCGCTTAAATGTAAATCATCATGATAACAACAATATACATTAACAAAACATAGCAAAATCATTTGTTCATCCAATAATCTTTATATATTCATCATACCAATAGTACAAGAGCTTCATACAATACCATACATGTGTGCATGGATCTGTTACAATTATCTAGTCTCATGTACTCATGTATTTCTCTTTCTTCAAAGTATGTGTCTTTGTATATCTCTCTTTTTACTAAGTAATTCATTACATATATATAGGGTGGGGGAACTAGCCCTTCACCACTTAACTCTACCAGAAATAGGTCGCATGCTAATAATAACCATGCACCTTTTACAACTATAGCCATACATGTAAGTATGCTATCTATAGATCGCTGACAGTTAACTAAAGTGGTGGATCTATTCTTAGCTTATGCCCATGCAAGAGTGAGTTGACATGTTCTTCAAAAATATCCATGAAGAGTGGTGCACAAGTCTCGACATCACTTTGTGTGCTCCACATGCCAATATCTAAGAATAGACCTGATCTCCAAAATCAGCTAAGTTCTGAAAGTTTGACTCTACACCTCCACGCGTGACACCTTCCTATACCTTCGCGCCTTTGCTCCTGTGCTATTCTTCTACGCGGACTCTATGTGCAAGTTCAGCTAAGTGTTTTCTCGATCAACATTACCCCACACTAATCTCATTATCACCCTGACAATGGCGATGTCCAAAACTTACACAAAGAATGGATAAATAAAGAATGGATAAATTTTGAATAAGGTATACACAACTAACAAAATTGTTTCAAGCCTCAGCCCCTCTATTTCATCCTGAAGCAGCAAATTTGGATATTCTTCTTTGATATCTACTTCTAGGTTCTCCCACGCCATTAACACTGCTCCTACCATCTCAGGCACATCTACAATGATAGATTGCAGCTCTTCCATAGTGAGTTTCCCTTGCTCATTTTGTATCACAAGCATTACGCTTGACATAGAGGTTTGCACCCCTTCCAATACATCCATCTTTTGAGCAATGAGCTTTCCAAGCTCCTCTAACCTCTCCTTATGTGGTGCCTATGCCGCAGCTAGTGCCTCACACTTTTTCTTCACCAGACTAACCGTTCAACATGGCCTAGGGTAGCATCCTTCATAGCCTTATGGACTTCATTTTCCTCCTCCAATGTTTTCACTGTGATCAGTGCATCTGGGGCTGTGCATATTGTTAGCGCATGATTGGCTTTCTTTAGTTCATCGCGGGTGGCTTGTAGTAGGCCTTCATACGTAGCAATCTTCCTTGCTACTGCAGCCTATGCTTTCTCTAACTTTTCCCCAAGGTCCTTGGACTATGTTGATACATGCACCTTTTCATCCTCCAACACTAATGTTATCATTGTTTTCACATAGTGCATTGCAGAAGGAAATTCTTTTGGTACCTAGGATTCCAGATGTGGGTGTACCTTTAGAACATCATCTCCAATTTCCTCTGCCATATTAACAAAAGTGTCATATTTTCTTTTGATCAAGTCCTTTTCCTATACTAGGTGCGCTATCTCCACATCCTTGGCTTTCAATTTCTCCGTCACCTTAATGTGTTTGTTGGATATTTTGTCAAGATGAAATATGAGGTTTAACCACGACATGGGATCAAATCCCTCCTCAAGGACAGGTGAGGCTACTGTTATTACTAATCAAAAACACAATAAAAATAATAAATACAATATTCACACTAATCTAACCATTGGGGTTGGGACATGTAATCCCAAAATCCAAATTCATAATAGGTGAAGATATTACTCTTTCGAAATGACATGAATTGGAAAGGAAATTATTATTTTGGAAGAAACACAATGGTGAGGAAATGAGAGGAACGTATTTTCTTTCGAGTAACATAGAGCATGAAATAATCATACGAGCTTTAGATAACAAATGTAATGTTTGAAATGATTAGAACCATCAAGATGCTAAACAAAGAATAGCTTAAGATTATGAACATAAGAACAATATCTTAAGAAAGATACATCTCACAACACAAAGTTTGCAAAATAGCATTAGCTTCTATTCCTCAAATGATTAAAAGAAAACACAAATTTTTTTCTTCTTCACAATAGTTCTCAATATTCCAAAAATCTCAACCCTTTGGAATGCATAAGCATCCCTTATTTATAATAAAAAGAGTAGAGAGAAAATAGGATAAACCCTATAAAATAGTGTTCTAGCAAGAGTCCTATTTTGCTTGACTCTCACACAGGAGACCAAGTCAAAACTTACTTCCTATGTGACGAAATAGAAATGAAAAAGACATGTCAATTTCAAGATTGGAATGACATGTCGCATCAAGACTTAGTCTGAATCATCATCTTTTTCTTCCTCATCTTTCTCTCCTTCTACTTGAGCCTGTTTGTTCCGAAATTCTTGGAATTTTTGGATTATACCTTGCATCTCATTTTCATCAAGTGCAGTGGAATGATCACTCAAGACTTCACATGTTTCATGAGTGTCACTGGCATTACCAGGAAGCTTTCTCAATATTTTGTTGAGTTTTCTCAAGGCCTCCAAAGAATGTTCAATCTTTACAAACCTATCAATGATTTCAATGCCAAATCCGTGAGTTGGTTCATGTTGAATTGATTCTTGGATTTGTTTGAAAAGATCATCAACTAGTAGGATGCCCGAGTTTCCACCTAACACTTTTGCATAGATTTTCAGCAGTTCTTCTTCCAGGTCACTCTTGCCATCAATCAATTGATCTCTTAATTCTCTCAATTTACCACAAGCTTCGTTGAGAATTTTTACCCTAAACCTGATGGCTTTGGTCAGCTGAAAATGTTTATTCGCATGCGGATGACACCTTCTTCTACCAAGATGCATGATGGGATTTTCTTCAGTACTTGGAGAGCTTTGAAAGTCAAATCAAGGTGTCTCGATTTCTTGAGAGAAATCATCATCCATCTTTTCCCCATCACTCTGTATATTCCCCAAGGATTGATAAACTTCTACGGTGTCTTGAATCACTTCTTTCCCCTATTGGAGCAGCCTTTGGGTCCATTCATCGACCACCCTCCCTTTTTCATTAATCTTTTCAATTACAGGCACTGATGAGAAGTCAAACCCGATAGGATCAGAGGATGATGGTACGGACTCAAGGGGTTTTGAGAGCTTAAGCAATACCTCTGTCAACTGCTCCACCTTTTCTTTAAGCTTATCCCTGTTGTCTTTTGTCTCCTTCAATTTCTGGCATAGCACGTTCATAGCATCTCATGCATCCTGTTGTGCACCTTTTGTTGTCACTTCTCCTAGAGCCACCTTGTTTATCTGATAGTTAGAAGCCGTTATATCCTCTTTGGTTTTTCAGGTCATGGGAGTGGCGATCTCTCTGCAAACTTATGTCCCGAATTTCCACTAAAACCCTTGAAACTATTTTGGGTTTCTTGGCTGATTTAGCGGTAGAAGCCTTGAGTGAACTAAAATCAAAGGTCGGTATGGGTACAACCACCTTCCTTTTCCTCGATTTTCTCAAGTAACCATTGAGGTGTCAAAGGGAGTTGCCATTATTGTAGAAATTGGTACCATACTTTCAAGGGGAGTGGGATCCACTGGTGGAGTGGGGAAAGTTATCAGTGTGGTAGCAGATTCGGTAAAAAGGAGTGCAGGGGGAGGCATACCTATAGTTACTTTGGTCCCAGCAGAGAGGGGTGAGAGTCCGAGAAAATGCTGGCCATGACTGATGAAGTGGAAGGGGAAAGAGGAGGTAGAAGTGGTTGTGAAGTAGGAAGCGCAGATCCTGACGCCAAAGCCTGGGATGCAAGAGATAAGGTCACTTCAGTTGGGCAGTCAGCAAATGGTGAAACTAGGGGCTGGCTCACTTCTCTTTCCAAAGAAATTTCTCCTATTTCTGGTGGTGTTGGTGATTCTGGCACATTCACCATTTCAACTGGAGTAACAGTTGAAGGGGTTTCTTGTTCTCTTCTCTTCTTGACAAACTTGACCTTTATAGGTCCCTTGGAAGAGATTTTGTCCTTTTCCTTTTTGGAGGGCCCCACCTCTACAGCAACCAACTTTGAAAAATTATCTTCTTTGAAACTCATTCCCCAAGAGGTGAGCCATGCCTTGGTGCATGCGAGAATTAGGGCTGATCTATCTGTAATGGAGGCTTTTTCACCGATAGACCAATCAATAGGTGGGAAAACATATTGATCTTCATTCAATCCATCATAGGAAGGATCCAGAACACTTTCATTATCACCAGTACCTTCTGGTATGTCAGTGAGCTCGTGTCTGAATCTCTGCAAGTGTCAACCTGCTATGATCTTTTCTTCGAGACAGCAACCTCATCACGTAAATCAATCCAGATGTCTTCTATGCTTGCACGTGTGGGTGTAGAGTTCCATATGCCTTAAGGACTCCTCGAAAATCAAACCCATCTCGGGGCTTCATGTGCTTTTTCAACTTATCTTGAAGCTCATGTACAATGTTCTTGGCTTTCACCACCGTTGAACAAGTATACCTTCCAATAGAAATTGGGAAAGATACAGCGGCCTTGTGTTTACTCTATTGGAATTTGTGAAAATCCAACAATTGCCTGACCAACTCCATCAAGATTAGTTTGTCCCCTGATATCTGGGCAAATGGAAAGGATCCCCAGGGTACATGACTACTCGAAGATATGTGAACTTCTTGAATTACAAGAAGACACAACCCCATTTTGAAACTTCAGCCCATGCCTCATCAGAGACTCTCGTTTTCCTCAGTTCGGGGTTTAACCTGCAAATGTTCTCGTAAAAGAAGGCATCGTTTACCCTTCTGAATTGGTCTTCAGACCCTTTTCTTGTTAGCTGAGGAAAATACTGATAAACATGCTCCACTTTGTCTTGTTCCCCTTGGTGTCCAATCCAGGATAGTTCCTCATGCCGACTGCATAGGTGACATACGAGGACATATAAAACTTCCCATAGACAGGACTATTGTCATTTGAGAATCTATCTCGTTACTAATAAGAGTACCCCAATCAATTCCCTGTTGATTCTTCTTAATAATGATCATGAATTGGTACATCCATCCTTGGAAAACATTTGATTTGGGAAACCAAAACCCGACTCAACAGAGTAATGATATCATTGATTTCTTGAATGAAATCACTTCTAGGAACAAGTCTTGGGAACCTGAAACAACCGGCTTGGCTTTGATTAGGAACTTCTTATTCACGTGCTTGATACAATCCTCCTGATCATTGTCCCAAGATTTTTGGGCTGACTTGAGATCCACATCTCCATATTCCTCAAAATTAGGCAGCTTGAGAAGGTCATCAAAGTAACCTCCGTCCAACTTGATTACAACTTCTCCCACCTGATTTTTCACAGAATGAGAAGCAGAGTCATAGTTCGAAGCATAGGCTAAGATGAACTCGAGGCACTGAGCGGACATAGGGAAACCTGCTGCAAGAGGTAGACCACTGCCAACTATTGATTTCATCCATGGAGTTTGGGAAGAGCTCTTGACCCTATTCCAAAAATCCTCCATATCTATGTTTCCGAGCTCTATATCCCGGATGTCGTAATTACAATCAATGTAGGAGGGAGACTCCACCTTCCTAAATTTGTACTTCATCCTCCCTGATTTTTCAGTCTTATCTTGTGATGAACCAGATCTAACATGAGGAATTTCAAAGGAGGAGAGAGTCGGAGATCAGAAGGTGTTGAACACTTGGAAAACCGACACACTGGAGATGTCGGAAATATTGAAATGTCCGACACACTAGAGATGTTGGAATAATTGAAATGTCTAACACACTTTGGGGATGTCGGAATAATTGAAATTTCGACACACTGGAGATGTCGGAACAATTGAAATTTCCGACACACTAGAGATGTCGAACAATTGAAATGTTTGACACCTTAAACTTTCCGATACACTGTGGGTTTTGAAACTGCAAAGCACCTTGCGAAACCCGAAAAGAGGGAATCGGGTAATTGTTAGGTTGAAACATGCAAGTTCTTCTTCACTGTTGATATCCCAAATATATTTTTAATTACAATGACATTATAAGGAATAAAACAAAGTGAGCATTCCAAAGGGGGAACCCTAAAACACAAACCTGATTAGAAAACAACCCCAAAATGGAATAAATAAAACCCCAATAACCTCGATAAGAAAAAGATAGAAACTCGGAAGAATCATTACACAATCATTTCACAAATAAAGAATAAAGGGAAATACCTTCAATCAGAATGAAAAATGATAAAAAATGAGCAACGCAATCAGGCACAGAGGTGAGTCGGGTTTCTGGGTCGAAGATGCATGCACGAAAATCCACGAGGTAAAAAGTATGTCTAGTAAAAATGACGTGGAAATCCGAGTATTTATAAGAAATTTCACATTTAATACACTTCAGTTGACATGTGTCAACTACCCGACAACTCAACATTTAATGCCATGTCAGCATGTTTGGGAGTCCGAGAACCCAACACAAAGGGTTTCAGAGCAATTTGGGTTTTGGGTTGTGGGGAAGCAAGCGACATGAAGCATGATGCTTGATGGTCCCGAAACCCAAAACAAAGGAGTAAATCGGGCTTTGGGGATCGGAAGACATGTGACATGAAGCATGTTTTGACGAAGGCATGTTCCGATGCTTGGAAGACCCACAAACCCAAAAGACTTACTTGATGTGGGTTTCGGGTTTTAGGGAACACACAACATGAAGCATCCAAAACACATGTTGTCTTGCTATTGAAACCCGAAAACCTGATTATCTCTCTGAAAGGGCATTCTAAGAAACCGGCTCAAAAATTTCTTAGGGTTATCTTATTTTGGGCGTAAACACAAAAATGAGATAACAACTGGCTCTAGTTGGGGACTTTCTTTGTGATATCAAAGGAAGAGAACTCAAAATCTCTGGCTTTATCCATTGGGCTACAGAGTCAGAAAAGAAGAAAACCGAAAACAAAACAAGGAAAGAAAGAAGACCAAAAGCAAACACATGACAGAAAATAAAGTATGTACAATGCAAAAGAGCATCTTGCATTAATGATGGAACAACTTCATATGTTGGCCACTGAAAGGCAAAGGGGAGTAACTCTCCATCAAGATATGATAGATGGAAACTATTTTCACCACTCAGCTGATGAATCTTAAAATGTCCTTTCCATAAAGAATCAAAATTTCCGTGCATTCCTTTTTGCTCCCTCCTCTTATCCCAAAGCAACACCAGGTCTCCAATTTGAAAATTACTTTGCCTTTATTTCTTGTCAAAAATTTTATTTACTTTGCTTTGATGATCTGCAATGCGATCAACCACCTTGCTTCATTCCTCTTATAGCCTAGCTAGGTACATAACCCTTTTTCAATAGAATCTTGAAAAGTCACATCTTTGAATG
Source organism: Taxus wallichiana var. yunnanensis (assembly GCA_018340775.1). Classification (NCBI taxonomy): domain Eukaryota; kingdom Viridiplantae; phylum Streptophyta; class Pinopsida; order Cupressales; family Taxaceae; genus Taxus; species Taxus wallichiana. The sequence continues at coordinate 120,005,465 of CM031237.1, forward strand.
CTTTGGCCAACTCGTAAGGTTGGAAAATCTACTTGAGATAGGGATCTTAGCATCGATCCCATACGAGACTTGGAAAGGGACATCCCTATAGCTCACTTTGGGGTAATCCGATCCACCCACAACACATCATACAATGATTTTGCCATGTCCTCTCGGTTTTCATCTACTAGCTTTCTAATTATGGTAACCGTTTCTTGTTCTTTGGACTCACTTGCCCATTGCCTTGGGGATAATAATCAGATGAGTGAGCCAGGGTGATACCGAATCCATAACAAAATTATTTCAACTCATGTGATGAGAAATTGGAGGCATTATCATCCACAATCTTGTGAGGCACACCGAATCTGACAATTATATTTTCTTTAAGAAATTTGCACACGGCTTCTGAGGTTGCTTGCTTGATTGGCGCAGCTTCCACCCACTTGGTAAAATAGTCTGATAGCAGTTAGCATGTAATTGTGTCCAAAGACTGGAGGCAGGATTCAACATTCCAATGAAGTCAATTCCCCACTGGTGGAAAGGTTCTTCAATCACTACGGGCTTCAGGGGAAGAGCTGCTAGCTTAGGGCGACCAACGAAATGTTGACAAGCTTCACACTTGGACACCCACTCTGCTGAATCCCGAAAGAGAGTAGGCCAATAGTACCTAGCCCATAGGATCTTATAAGCTATTACAGAGGATGAGAAATGTCCTCCGCATGCTAGACTATGGAAGGATTCTAGTAACTTTACCTGCTGTGACTTATCAACACAACACAGGAATACACCATCAATACCTTTCTTATATATTCCGTTATCCCATAGGAGGTATCTTGCAGATCTTAACTTGATTGTCCTCTTCTCTTTTTGGCTTAAATGTGGGGGCATTCACCATAAGTCAGAAATAAAGTGATATCTATGTACCATTCATCAGTTGTGTTCATGAAAAGCACCATGGGCAACTTTGAAGAGGTGTCTTCAGTCTGTTTCAACATGATTTTCCATGATCAATTGGCACAGCCCCTTCCTCGTACCAACTTGGTAGGTCTAATGTCTAAGTCATACTCCTAACTTTAGCTATCCAGGTACCTCATTGACTACCTAGCTCTTGTTGAGTCAAAATGGATTTAACGGCGGTGTCGGGAACGAGAACAAGGGTATGAGAGTTCAACACATAGTACCTAAAATGTTTCACCGCTCGTACCACTACATAAGCATGCTTTTCATTTGTGACATTTTTAGTTCATGTTCCTTTAATGGGCAACTCATGAAAGCAATGGGAGCTTCAATGCCCTCCCCATTCTCCTACATCAGGATGGCTGACACTGTGTGAGCGGAGGCATAGCTGTACATGATGAAATATTTTTTGAAATCTGGACATACTAGGATAGGAGTGCAAGCAACTGCCCTTTTGACTTCATCAAATGCAAGCTTCCCTTCAGTACTCCATCAAAATGGAATTTTTCCTTTCATCATCCCAAGGATATCCTTGGTTTTATCAATGCAAATCAGGTATGAAACCTTCTTAGGAAATTGACCTTTCCGAAGAAGGAATGAACTCCAGTTTTACTTGTGGGTAGGGTAAGGCTCTGAATGGCCTTCACCCTCTCTGGGTCGATTTTGGTTCCTTCTCTAGTCACAATATGACCCAGCAACTTTCCTTCAGTCACTCCAAACATGGACTTCTTGGGATTTAATGAAATCCCATGACACCTGCATCTCAAGAGTACTTGTTCTAAATGATCATAATGATCACTCCGTTTTTTAGAGAAAATAGGTCAAGTCATCCAAATATACCACTATGACTTTTCCCATCAGGTCTCTGAATGCCAAGTCCATAGCTCTTTGAAAGGTGGCTCCGGCATTGATCAAGCCGAAAGGCATCCTCCTGTAAGCAAAGGTCCCCCATGGGGTTGTGAAGGCTATTTTGTGTTGATCCTCCGAGCTTACCTCAACTTGATTATATCCTGAAAACCGTGGAGCATGGATAGCATTTCTGATCTAAGATGTGATCAGTAACACCTGATCCATGATAGGCAAGGGATAGTTGTCTTTTAACGAAGACTGATTCAGGTTCCGAAAGTCAACACAAATCTAGATTTCGCCATTCTTCTTCCTGACAGGGATGATGTTAGCAATCTAGGTGGAGTGATGGATTGGAAAAATAATTCTGGCATCTAACATTTTCTGAATTTCCACAAGGATAGTCCTTGAGATCTTAGGATTGTAATGTCTTTTCTTCTACCTGTAAGGTTTCACATCAGGCTTCAAAGGAATATTATGTTGTACATCTTTGGGCTTGAAGGATTTTAAATCTGCATAGGACCAGGCTAAGACATCCATGTATCTCTTCAGGAGTGAAGTGAATTTTGCTTTCTCCTTAAGGGAACAACATTTCCCAATATTCACCATCCGAGGTTGATCAGACGAACCTAGATTGACTTGATCTACTTCCGAGGAAGAAGCTCCTTCAACTTGTCTCTTGTTTTGAATGAAATGGTCATGCTTGTCAAACAAACCCTCCAGAGAAACCAGACCTTTGGGAATCTTGTTGCCTTTAAGCTGAATAAACTCACCGTCAACCTCTTGATATGGATCTAAAATAGATTCACGGAAAGCTGATTCCAAACCTTCAAAGTACAACTCACTAAAATTGTCAGCTTTTTCTAGAAAAGTCAACACTTGTTGATCATCATTGAACACTTGCCAATGAGCCGCATTATCCGGGATACTGGGACGATACACAATCTCAATGGTGTATGTATCTTGTTTGAACTGGGATGAGGGAGAAGGAGGGATGCAGACACGGCCAAAGAATCAGCCTTGTCGTTATAATCTCTCAAAACTACCTTGATGGAGAATGCATCAAAGCATTCTATATTATCCCAAACTTTGTTCCTGTAATGTCTCAAGCGATCATTTTTTACTTGATAGATTCCCTTGACCTGATTGACAATCAGCTCTATGTCCCCTTGAACCTTGAGATTTCGAATTCCCTTATGTCTGGCCATTTCTAATCCTAGTAACAGAGCTTCATATTCAGCCGTGTTATTAGTATTATCAAACTGCAATTTGAAGGTGGAAGGGAAGATCTCAGAATTAGGAGATATAAGAACTACACCAGTGCCCGATCCGGTGGTTGAATAGCTACCATCAAATTCGAGGGTCCAAATAGCATTAGGATCTTCTTTCTTGACATCTACAGCTGGTATCTCCGATGTCATGAAATAATTTCCAAAACTAGCATCTTCGAAAAGAATTTGAGCCTTAGGGTCATCTGATTTAGTTACCAAATACTTTGCCTGAGGTTCAGGATGGAGAACATGATAAACCCCATTGACTAGAATTCTGGCCTTGGTCCAATCCATATTAATCTCACCTCCACATCTTTACAAAAACCTCTACCCAAGAGGATACCATAAGCTGCGCAGGAATGTCGGCGACTAGAATGGTCATTTTCACTCTTTTCCCGGGAAGGCAACGAATGCAAAATGTGCATCTTTGATCGACCAATCAAGGGAACTTTCTTGGTTTCCATGGAGTAACACCATCCATATGACTTAGTCAAATTAAGCCCAAGGGCATGGGCTACTTTTACGGGCATAACATTGTCTGAGGCCCCTGAGTCGATGATGCAATTGCTGAGTTTGAACCCATTTATAAGCAAAGACAAATAGAACGGTTCAATCTTTCCTGAAGAAGAGGCCGAAGTCAGATTGTTCTGAGAAGGGGATTGAGTAGGATTTGGCAAAATACCTTTTGAAGGTGGGGGAATGACGACTTTACTTCTAATGAATTTGATGAGTTTTTCAAACTGTTCAGGATTTGACTGAAGGTATTCTGCTTCTGACATTTGGATCTTAGTTCTTTTTACATGATCGATAATGTCAAAAGTAGTATAAGAAGGGGTGATAGTAGGTTTGGTTCTAATCACGTGAGCTTGAGCTAGGGCACTGACCTTAGGAGAAAGAGAATGAGGAGAAGTTGTTACCTTTTTGGTGACTTCTCTTTCAGTTTGTTTGAAATAGGAGCACCTCTCTTAACTATGGTTATGGAAGGTTCCTTGTTCTTCTCCTTGGGGCTTTCAAGAGGTTTTCTTGGATTCTAAGATTGGGATCGAGTGAAGACGAAAATGACTAGCCATCCGGTGCACATTCATCTTCTTCATATTCCAAATACCCAATGCTGGAGTCGCCAGCTGAATCATCATAAGACTCATCAGCGTATCCTGAAGCTTCAAAAGCCTCGGGGAATCTTGTTCTTCTAGTTCTTCCTCTTCTTCAACTATTTCTACTACTACGTTAATGGGAGGAGCTTCGATTGCCAGTCTTGGTTGAGCAGGAGTTAACCGTGGCCTATCTCTTGTAGGTGCACCATTGGTGTTATTGAAATTCCGTCTAGGGATATCCCGATACGGAACATTGCTCACCTGCTGGGACATTTGCTTTTTTAAAGCAATCAAATCATTAGCCATATTTTGAATCATAGGGTCAGTATTACCTTGGGAAGAACCTTGATTTTTAGGCTTGGGTACATCTTTCCTGATTCTTCCGGCCAAAATGAGATCATCTTCTATTTCAATAGCCATTGACTGAGTGATAGCCAAATCTAGGATAACCGACCTTCTTAATAGGAAGCTCACATTAGGAGGCTAGCATTAATGAAGAAGCATTTCTGATTTTCTGGAGTAGGCACACCTATTTCCTGCATGGGATCAGCTTGTTGAACTTTGCCATGAAGTCCCGCATGGGTTCATGTGATTCCTTCTTCATATGAGTAAGTTGTGCTAACAAAGCATGAGAATCTTCGGCTGGTTTGAAACGTGCTTCGAATCTGGTTCTCATGGTAGCCCAGTTTGTGATGCATGCATTTGGAAGGTGATAAAACCATTCAGCTGCTTTGCACTGTAATGTTTCAATGAAGAGTCAAACAGAGACATCTTCATGAGCTACTCCAAGGACACCACATGCTACGAAGAAAGATGCAATGTGTTCATCAGGATGCTGCTTCCCATCACCATTGAACTTGGGAATGTTTTTACATGATCCATGTGGTAACTCATGCAATGGTGGAGTTAAAGAAAGAGGACCAATAGTGCGCCCCAGGGCACAAGTTGTGCTACCATCCTTCTGAAAAGAGTGTGTATAGGGATCCAAGTGTCGAAAGAATAACATGTGACAAGTTGCAGATGCTTCCTGTTCTACGGGGATCCGGTTTCTCCACACAGGTGAAGAACTTCTGGTTCGGTTGGAAATAACGCAGTTGGGGGAAAGACTAAAATTATGCTATTGTAGCAATTCAAAGAGTGGATCAATTTCACCCCGAGCTCGGTGGGACCGAGTGAAGATCTTTCTAGCCATCTTGAACCAGAAAGAGATCTTGTTGAAAATAAGGCAAATACGGAGTCGCTAGACACCAAGAGGATAAGCTTTATACTATTAATCCATATTCCCCAACGAGTCACCAAAAACTGTTGGTTGGATATTTTGTCAAGATGAAATATGAGGTTCAACCACAGTACATGGGATCGAATCCCTCCTCAAGGACAGGTGAGGCTGCCTGTTTATTACTAATCTAAAACACAATAGAAATAATATATACAATATTCACACTAATCTAACCATTGGGGTTGGGACAGAATCCCGAAATCCATATTCATAATAGGTGAAGATATTGCTCTTTCGAAATGAAATGAATTGGAAAGGAAATTATTATTATGGAAGAAACACAATGGAAAGGAAATGAGAGGAACGTATTTTCTTTCGAGTAACCATAGAGCACGAAATAATCATACGAGCTTTAGATAACAAATGTAATGTTTGAAATGATTAGAACCATCAAGATGCTAAACAAAGAATAGCTTAAGATTATGAACATAAGAACAATATCTTAAGAAATATACATCTCACAACACAAAGTTTGCAAAATAGCATCAACTTCTATTCCTCAAATGATTAAAATAAAACACAAAGTTTTTCTTCTTCACAATAGTTCTCAATATTCTAAAAATCTCAACCCTTTGGAATGCATAAGCATCCCTTATTTATAATAAAAAGAGTAGAGAGAAAATAGGATAAACCCTATAAAACAGTGTTTCAGCAAGAGTCCTATTTTGCTTGACTCTCACACAGGAGACCAAGTCAAAATTTACTTCCTATGTGACGAAATAGAAATGAAAAAGACATGTCAATTTCAAGATTGGAATGACATGTCGCATCAAGACTTAGTCTGAATCATCATATTTTTCTTCCTCATCTTTCTCTTCTTCTAGCTGAGCCTGTTTGTTCTGAAATTCTTGGAATTTCTGGATTATACCTTGCATCTCATTTTCATCAGGCGCAGTAGAATGATCACTCAAGACTTCACATGTTTCATGAGTGTCACTGGAATTACTTTGGAAGCTTTCTCACTATTTTGTTGAGTTTTCTCAAGGCCTCCAAAGAATGTTCAATCTTTACAAACTCACAATGATTTCAATGCCAAATCATGAGTCGGTTCATGTTGAATTGATTCTTGATTTTTTTGAAAAGATCACCACCGGTAGGATGCCCGAGTTTCCACCTAACACTTTTGCACGCATTTTCAGCAATTCTTCTTCCGTCACTCTTGCCATCAATCAATTGATCTCTTGATTCTCTCAATTTATCGCAAGCTTCGTTGAGAATTTTTAACTCGAACTCGATGGCTTTGGTCAGCTGAAAATGTTTATCCACATGCGGGATGACGCCTTCTTCTACCAAGATGCGTGATGGGATTTGCTTCAGTACCTAGAGAGCTTCAAAAGTCAAATCAAGGTGTCTGATTTCTTGAGAGAAATCATCATCCATATTTTCCCCATCACTCTATATATTCCCCAAGGATTGATAAAATTCTATGGTGTCTTGAATCACTTCTTTCCCCTGTTGGAGCAGCCTTTGGGTCCATTCATCGACCACCCTCCCTTTTTCATTAATCTTTTCAATTACAGGAACTGATGAGAAGTCAAACCCGATAGGATCAGAGGATGATGGTATGGACTCAAGGGGTTTTGAGAGCTTAAGCAATACCTCTGTCAACTACTCCACCTTTTCTTTAAGCTTATCCCTATTGTCTTTTGTTTCCTTCAATTTCGGCATAGCACGTTCATAGCATCTCATGCATCTTGTTGTGCTCCTTCTATTGTCACTTCTCCTAGAGCCACCTTGGTTATCTGATAGTCAGAGGCCATTATATCCTCTTTGGTTTTTTCAGTCGTGGAGTGGCGATCTCTGCAAACTTATGTCCCGAAGCATCCACTAAAACCCTTGAAACTATTTTGGGTTTCTTGGCTGATTTAGCAGTAGAAGCCTTGAGTGAACTAAAATCAAAGGCTGGTATGGGTACAACCACCTTCCTTTTCCTCGAGTTTTCTCAAGTAACCATTGAGGCGTGTCAGAGGGAGTTTCCATTATTGTAGAAGTTGGTATCATACTTTCAGGGGGAGGGGGATCCACTGGTGGAGTGGGGACAGTTACCAGTGTGGTAGCAGATTCGGTGAAAAGGGGTGTAGGGGGAGGCATACCTATAGTTACTTTGGTCCTAGCAGAGAGGGGTGAGAGTCCAGAGAAAATGCTGGCCATGACTGATGAAGTGGAAGGGGAAAGAGGAGGTAGAAGTGGTTGTGAAGTAGGAAGCACAGATCCTGACGCCAAAGCCTAGGATGCAAGAGATAAGGTCACTTCAGTTGGGCAATCAGCAAATGGTGAAACTAGGGGCTGGCTCACTTCTCTTTCCAAAGAAATTTCTCCTATTTCTGGTGGTGTTGGTGATTCTGGCACATTCACCATTTCAACTGGAGTAACAATTGAAGGGGTTTCTTGTTCTCTTCTCTTCTTGACAAACTTGACCTTTATAGGTCCCTTGGAAGAGCTTTGTCCTTTTCCTTTTTAGAGGGCCCCACCTCTCAAAGAACAAACTTTGAAAAATTATCTTCTTTGAAACTCATTCCCCAAGAGGTGAGCCATGCCTTGGTGCGTGCAAGAATTAGGGCCGATCTATCTGTAATGGAGGATTTTTCACCGATAGACCAATCAATAGGTGGGAAAACATATTGATCTTCATTCAATCCGTCATAGGAAGGATCCAGAACACTTTCATTATCACCAGTACCTTCCCGGTATGTCGCTGAGCTCGAGTGTCCAATCTCTGCAAGTGTCAACCTGCTATGATCTTTTCTTCAGACAACAACCTCATCATGTAAATCAATCCAGATGTCTTCTATGCTTGCACGTGCGGGTGTAGAGTTCCATATGCCTTAAGGACTCCTCGAAAATCAAACCCATCTTGGGGCTTCATGTGCTTTTTCAACTTATCTTGAAGCTCATGTACAACGTTCTTGGCTTTCACCACCATTGAACAAGTATACCTTCCAATATAAATTAGGAAAGATACAACAGCCTTGTGTTTACTCTGTTGGAATTTGTGAAAATCCAACAATTGCCTGACCAACTCCATCAAGATTAGTTTGTCCCCTAGATATCTGGGCAAACGAAAAGGATCCCCTGGGTACATGACTACTCGAAGATATGTGAACTTCTTGAATTGCAAGAAGGCACAACCCCATTTTGAAACTTCAGCCCATGCCTCATTAGAGAATCTCATTTTCCCTCGCCTTGGGGTTTAACTCATGCAGATGTTCTCATAAAAGAAGGCATCGTTTACCCTTCTCGATTGGTCTTCGACTTTTCTTGTTAACTCGAGGAAAATACTGGTAAACATGCTCCACGGTCTTGTTACCCTTGGTGTAACATCCTCATTTTTATACATTAGAACAAGTAAAATTTTTTTGATAAATACTTCATGGTTCTAAATACATAATTTAGAACTCACAAATCAAAACAACCATTCTCATAACAGATAACCATATGTAGCTGTAATGACTCTGGAGTACCTCCGATCTATTCATTCCATGACTTGGTAATCTACCGATCTATTCATGAGTATTAAGAGTTGGCGTTTTATTTAACACATCACTCTTGCAGTTCTCCTCCCTAATCTGGGATTCAAAATGCTCTGTCCAAGGAAGCTATCTGAATAATTGTTACCATTATTCATCGACATCCCATCCCTTAGACTAGGTGACTTAGGACAACGCAATCAGCAGCTTGCGATACTTTGGCCAAAGATTTGAAACATATCTGCTTATGTCTCGTATTCCTTGATGACATACTCGTCCAACTGAATACGTCCTTCACCCCATTCCTATGTTATGTAGAATGTCTTATACTCGACTTTCGACTCTCCTGTCCCCAAGTTATTCACTCAGAATGGATTAGTAAGATGACAACGTTATAGGGATGCTCCCGAGGACTTGGGATACGCCGACATACTTGGGTCAACCTCGGGGCACTGAGCGGACATAGCTCCTCGCCTGCAAGAGGTAGATTACACCGCCAACTATTGATTTCATCCATGGAGTCTGGGAGTTAATCCAAGGTGTCAAGATACCCTGGGAAGGCTTATAACGTGACCACATTCCTAACCAAATCCCAGTAACTTGTTCGAGTTTAAGGTGTAAATCTTAACGATTAATGCAAAGGGTGTCGCCATAAGTCACCCGCATTGTTGTATCTTTGAGAAGATCCTAATCTTGTCGAAGGTACAACCCTCGTGAATTGACTTGTGTCGTCAACCTTTAAATCCGCCTCGAAAGATCTACTTATTAATAAGTGTTACATACGTTGAGTTAAAATTATACTATAAGACGATCTCCTTAAGGGTAGTCTTTCCCCATCCTGGGTTCTCACCTTAGAATTACCTTTCTTAGTAAAACCCGTTACACAAGAGAAGTTATTAAGACTAGAGGTCCCATCAAGGAGTTCATAGAATATACATAATTCTAAATCAACGAAACTGGACACTAACCCTCAATCTTCACATGAGATTGCTAACCAAACCCCTTTTTTTGGTTTATATCAGTTCTCATAACTGAATTTATATCTTACTTGTTAGTATCGAGATATAGTGATTAAGAATCCAATTAAACGTTGTATTGACTTAGATCAAGACTTAGGAAGTAATGATTTATTCAGCTCGTTTAGCTCCTGCTCAGATTTATTTTAACCTTAGCTTTCCAAAAGACAGTGATCTAGAATTCCAATTTAGCTTTAGATAGAACATAATAGAACTACTAAACAATCATTAGTATTCAGTCACATAACCTTGCAAGCTTACTTAGATAATCACAAAAGTCTCCAAGTTATACAATAATAACAATGCTCTTAAGATCATTCGAACCGAAGGAGATCAAACCATCAAGATACGAATGCAAGCACATAAGTAACAAATACCTCTTTTCATTCCTTTCAAAGCTAATCAAATACATTTTATGCATTCAACATATTTGATACAATACTCAACAGAAAAAGAACATCTTTCTTCAAGTAGTACATTTAGAGAATCAAGCTGTAATTCATCATAAAACCAAATTAAACAATCTGAACATCATATCAGATCTGTGTGCCTTTACCACTTACAGCAATCATCTGCAAAAATTGTCAACATGGGTCAGTTCGGTGAACTGAGCATGATAAGCACTAATTCTTAAAACAATTGCAATCCACCAATTGTTTTCATTAAACAACCTGTTTAAATGAAATCATTTCACCAAACATGTAAACATATTTCAGACTATGCTCTTTTGTAATTCAAACATGACTATAAATGCGTAACTCATATTATAGTTACTAAATAGTCCTAGATACTTTTCAGATATTTCTTCATAAATATAAGTGACCAAGAAGAACAAATGTATCCAAAACAACTATCCATCTGAATCCCAAGGACAGCAAACATCCGACAGACCATTACATTCAACAAAAATGAATATCCTAACAATTCATGAATCCATCAGTATGTATTAACAATTCCAACAATTAAATATAAATTTATCAACATATACTTTACAGCAGAAGAGAAAGAAACCGAGACATTCAGATTTCCCTTCCAATCATGCTCATGACTATACCATCTCCTCAAGAGTAAAGCATTCACATTATACGCATGCGACTAAGTCAGACGAGACCACAAGAAGAACCACAGTTTCGTCAAAATTTAAATATAAAAATTTCCTGTAGCTTACTAAGCAATACAGTAGCTCTCGCGACAAGCAACAGTAAGCAATCCAAACTTACAGATTCAACAATATGAATATACCCATCGCCATTGTTTGACAGAGCACAGCTTCATTCAACTAGGCAAATCCCAATAGATTTTTCCTCAAGGTTTCATTTGAAGTCGAGTTACTACAACATATAATAGGGTATCAAAAAATCAAGTTGATAAAGAAACCCCAACCTTTAATTCATCCGAATTGAACTGAACATAACACAACGATGATAAGAAAGAGTCAAAACGATATGCATGCTCAGCGAGGACTGAAATCGAGAATCGAGCCAACTCATAGCATATCATGGACTCCAACAGTGCCAAATCCAACCAATACTTATATTAAAGGTTTAAATTGAAGTTGAATTCATATGACAACAATCAAGGATCCTAAAAGTACGCACAACAAAAACTTCTACAGAAGTTACAACATAAATTACCTTTCAGTGACTCCATCAAAGTCGATATCATTTAGTATTCATAATAAAACAACAAAGATTCATAACCAAGCTTGACAGAAGTTTAAAATACTAAATACATTTTAAGGACTCTCACTGAGTCAATATCGACCGTAATCACAACTGGGCTTACACAGAAGTAGAAACACCAGTTACATATCAAGGACTCCAACTGAGTCCATAACAAAAGTATTCACAACTGAGATTATTCAGAAGAGAAAACATGATATACGCTTCCAGGATTAAAAAGGAGACTTACCCATGTAGTATTCTTCAAATAAAATTCTCTGATAGAAAGATACAAGATACATATTAAATTCAAGAATTCCAACCAAAACAATAACATACCGTATTCACAACTGAACTCCTACAGAAGTAGAAACGTATGGCATTCACGACTAACTTCTATAGAAGCCGAAATACAAGATATTAAGGATTCCAATAGAGCCAATAATAATAAGTATTCACAACCGAAGTGCTTATCTGGCGTAAACAACACTGGTTTCATAACAAGGACTCCAACTGAGTCCATAACAACAATATTCGCTCTAAGCTTATACAGAAGAGGAAAACATAATATACGCTTCAAGAGTTCTAAAGGAGTCGAACCCAAGTAATATTCTCAATCTAAAACTCCTTCAGAAGTCAAAAATACTATCTACTCAAGGATTCCAACGGAATTCAATAACATAATGTATTCACGGCTGTACTTCTTCAGAAGCCAAGACATAATTTCATTTCAAGAAGTCCAACAGCTACAATGACATATATTACTCACGACATAACTTATACAGAAGTCGGAATATACTGTACATTCAAGAATTCCAACAGTATCCTTTTCTACAAGTGAAACAACAAGGTAATTCAACAGTATGAAACAAAATGCACACCCATCAAGGGTTCATTTGAAAAATCGAGCCAGTAAGAAGATACAACAACTAATTCTTACAAAGCTACCTTAAAAACCAACTGAACCCAAAAATCATCTGAACAGAGTTGTTCTAATGAAATCATTTGAAAGAAAGCAAGATTTTTAAAAGTTAGGGCCTAACATGCTATAATGTTGCTTAAAATCCGAAGAAGACCACTGAAAGAGCTCGAGCCTTCTCCTCTTTTTCCACGTTAGATTTAACAACAATAATTTGTTATTTCCATGCCTTACAAACTTTCCTCGACAGATAAAAGAGCTAGTTATTCTCATATTTTCCATGCAACACCAAGTAGATTGGTTCGAAGAACCAGTGATCAAACAGAGAGAAAACCGGAGTGCATGAAAAACCAAACAAACTACTAGTTTTCCATTTTGCATGTCTTCCCGAGAAATCTGAGCTCGAAGACCGAGTTCATTAATTGCATTAACTCCAAAATTCCCGCTCAATCTCCATTGCCACCGACCGCCATAGTTGGCGATGGACAAATGCAAATCAAAGACCATTTCTAACTTTGGCAACTCTGCCACGTCGGCCTCGATGGCCGTTTGAAACCTCCGCTAATTCCTTGTCCTTCATACTTATCCATCCCATTTAATGCCATAGAAATTGCCGCCATGGCTCGCACCCCTTCATAGGTCCCTTTCCTCCATGTTCATTAGTTAGGTTAGAAACATAGGTTAGAATTTAAGGTGATACTTAGTCTAACCTCCTTAGCGCTAGGTCACTAACCTTAGAACATTTAGTTTATAGTTTAGGCCTAGGTTAGATTAGCACTAATCTAACCCATAGGTTATAGTTTAGGTTTAGGTTATTAACCTTAATAAATCTAGCTTAGGTCTTAACAATAAAAATCGTTCAGTATAAGAACCAACAAATATACATTCACGAAAAGGATTCATTCCAGCACTGATAATAAGCTAGTAGTATAAATGTATCTGAATTTATTACCTGGCCCACGATCAAGACCTTCCTGATATTATGATATTGGGAACCAATTCATTTAACATGATCAGCCTGAGTTAGACTCCGGAATAGCTTATTCAATGCATTCACTCAGACCTTGTCCCTACGTAAGGTCTATAATTTTTGTTCATCCCGAATAAACTTAAAGCATCTCTTGGATCAATGCCACTGATCCAAGGCTGAGTCTTATAGATGGATAAATCCACAATTCATTCCGAGATCAGATTAAACTCAGGTGCAAAATGAAAGAAATAAAAGATTCCAATCATATTACGACTACCAAATATCTTCAATTGTAAATAAAATATAGTCCATATCAAGTTGATTCACAATCAAAGGAACACATCCTTTTTACGTAAGAAATCATATATCAACACTTGAATGCTCGGGAGGAAGTAACAACAGCTTATTACGAGTGTTACACTTGGTGTCCAATCCAGGATAGTTCCTCATGCCGGCCACTACATAGGTGACATACGAGGACATATAAAAATTCCCCGTAGACATGAATGTTGTCATTTGAGAATCTATCTCGTTATTGATAAGAGTACCCCAATCAATTCCCTGTTGATTCTTCTTAATAATGATCATGAATTGGTACATCCATCCTTGGAAAACATTTGATTCGGGGAAACCAAAAACCTGACTCAACAGAGTAATGATATCATTGATTTCTTGAATGAAATCACTTCTAGGAACAAGTCTGGGAACCTGTGAAACAAATGGCCCGGCTTGGCTTTGATTAGGAACTTCTTATTCACGTGCTTGATACAATCCTCCTGATCATTGTCCCAAGATTTTTGGGCTGACTTGAGATCCACATCTCCATATTCCTCAAAATTAGGCAGCTTGAGAAGGTCATCGAAGTAACCTCTGTCCAACTTGATTACAACTTCTCTCGCCTGATTTTTCACAGAACGAGAAGCAGAGTCATAGTTTGAAGCACAGCTAAGATGAACTCGGGGCACTGAGCGGACATAGGGAAGCTCGCTGCAAGAGGTGTAGACCACTGCCAACTATTGATTTCATCCATGGAGTCTGGGAAGATCTCTTGACCCTATTCCAAAAATCCTCCATATCTATGTTTTCGAGCTCTGTATCTAGGATGTCGTAATTACAATCAATGTAGGAGGGAGACTCCACCTTCCTAAATTTGTACTTCATCCTCCCATTTTTCAGTCTTATCTTGTGATGAACCAGGATCCGACATGAGGAATTTCAAAGGAGGAGAGAGTCGGAGATCAAGGTGTTGAACACTATGGAAAACTTTGACACACTAGAGATGTCGGAAAGATTGAAATGTCCGACACACTGGAGATGTCGAATAATTGAAATGTCTCGACACCAATCGGAGATGTCTTGAACAATTGAAATGTCCGACACACTAGAGAGTTTGGAACAATCAAATTTCTGACACACTTTGGAGATGTCGAACAATTGAAATGTTTGACACCTTAAAATTTCGATACACTGCAGGTTTTGAAAACTGCAAAGCACCCTGTGAAACCCGAAAAGAGGGAATCGGGTAATTGTTAGGTTGAAACATGCAAGTTCTTCTTCACTGTTGATATCCCAAATATATTTTTAATTACAATGACATTCTAAGGAATAAAACAAAGTGAGCATTCCAAAGGGGGAACCCTAAAACACAAACTTGATTAGAAAACAACCCCAAAATGGAATAAATAAAACCCCAATAACCTCGATAAGAAAAAGACAATCGAAACTCTAAGAATCATTACACAATCATTTCACAAATAAAGAATAAATGGAAATACCTTTAATCGTAATGAAAAATAATCAAAATGAGCAACACAATCGTGCAATAAGAGGCAAGTCGGGTTTCGGGTCAAGATGCATGCACAAAAATCCATGAGGTAAAAAGTACATTTGGTAAAAATGACGTGGAAATCTGAGTATTTATAAGAAATTTCACATTTAATACACTTCATTTGACATGTTTCAACTACCTGAAAACTCATCATTAATGCCATGTCAAAGATGTTTGGGGAGTTTGAGAACCCGACACAAAGGGTTTCGAGAGAAATTCGGGTTTCGGGTTGTGAAAGCAAACGACATGACGCATGATGCTTGATGGTCCCGAAACCCAAAACAAAGGAGTAAATCAAAGCCAGGATCGGAAGACATGCAACATGAATCATGTTTTACGAAGGCATGTTCTCGATGCTTTGAAGACCCGCTAACCCGAAAGACTTACTTGATGTGGGTTTCGTGTTTCGGGAACACACAACATAAAGCTTCCAAAACATGTTGTCTTGCTATAAACATGAAAACTGATTATCTCTCCAAAAGGTAATTCTAAGAAACCGGCTCAAAATTTCTTAGGGTTATCTTATTTTGGGCGTAAACACAAAATTGAGATAACATAATCTTAAAGCAGTTTATCAATGTTTCTTCTTGCTACTTCGAATATACCTTCACCAGAGCATTGCTCACCCGCTCGCTCTGACATCACCGTTGGTTTAATTGTCATGTGGCATGTTTCAAGTGCCTTCTTTAACCGTCTTAATGAGCACAATTCTTCACCGACATCAAAGTTTGGCTCATCCATATGCATGTGCATAGACCATGAAAGTTGCTTCCTTGTGCATAGAATCGACTTGTCCTCATCCATGAGTGCCCATCTAGATAAATCCTTTTGCTTAATGGTGCTCAAAATCGAGTCTCAGAATAATCAACTTTGGGTCTTCTACATACCCCATGGTATGTGCCTTGGCGTCCTCCCCTGTTCGACGGGATTGGGGTCCTCTGGGAATGGCTGCATCAAGGTTAGGAATACTAGATGTATCCCCACCCTTGTCCTGTGTAGCCTCTGATTGATCCCCTTCTTCTCCTTCTATTTCCTCCTTGTGTTGAGGCTCTTCTTCTCTGGAGATGAAGGCACCTTCTCCTCAGATTCTTCTATTTCCTCACTTAGCCTGAGTTTTCTTCTTTTCTTCTCCTCTGGCTCCTTCACTTGCGGGGTTTCTCCTTGTGCCCTTGTGTGCTTAAATACCTTTTTAAATCTTTGGTCACCCTGCTCCTCCCCTGTAACTCCTTCTCCCTGGGAAGTTGTCACACTTCTTGTCTTGGCCAGATGGTTTCTTCCTCCTTCGCACCAAGCCACCACTATCCTTCTGTTCTTCATCCCCTTCCTCATCATCTTGCTTGGGTTCAGAGGGCCTAGGTGCCGAAATGTTCTCCATGGTATGCTTCCCCTTTGGTGGCCCTAGAAGCGTGAACTCATTTTCCACATACTTTTTATTCTCCATTTTGGGCTTCAGTTGGAGATATATTAGCGTGGCCCCAATATCCACAATGGCTAGTGTTTCTGGCTTAATGCTCAAAATCTCTGAGATATTATTCTCATTGTATGCATTCCTCCCTAGATATCCATACATCTTCTGCAGGGTGTGGTATTCACAGTCCACCTTGTCTGCATTAAACACTAACCTCCATGTGTTGGTGAACCGATGAACTACAACTTGGAAGTATTGCATACGGAAATGCATAAGGTAGTTTGCACCAGGGGCTCCATGACCCATCTACCATTAGAAAGCACACAATACAAAAATGTTGGTAGACTACAAATTGTACCTGCTTCCCTAGAACCGAAGGCAAATCCTTGGGTATGCACCATTCTTCTCCAAACACCACGCAGAGCCTATCATACCACATCTCTACGCGCTCCTTCACCTCCTCCGTCATTGACCCCTTGCAAAGATACTTGCTAAATCATTTAGCTGGAGACTTATGATTCATGGGGTATTCCCATATGTTCTCTTTTGGGCCATCTGGTACCCCAATCTCCATGAAGACTAAACTTAGTAAGATACACCAAAACTTATCTTATTTCCTACACACGCTTCCTCTACTATCTACTCTGCAATGAAGCCAGAAATGTTATAAGTGGTTCCTTCTGACATGTGCTTTGCCACATGCAACCACATAGAATTAACTTGTGACCAGTGTGCTACTTCACTGTACTACTTACCTGGACAATTTTTAGCTTGTCAATGTCCATTCCGCGTGGTCCTTTTTGATAGCCCAACACTTTCTGTCTGTTTCCAAGATGGCACTCTTGTCAACTAGGTCAGTCTTAATATCTTCACCTATTGCCCTTAATCCAGCATTCTTCCTGGTAATCGGATCGGTGTCAATCTTACCCTCCATCCTAAAAGTAGAAAAAGTCCTCATGGACTCAAATCATAAACCATCTATACAACGGTGCATACTTTCCAAAGTATGGGAGCTCATATAGCTGGTAGACACCATTCCCTTTCAGTAGCTTTTCCCAAAGATCATCAATATTGACATGTTGTTCTCGGTTCACTTGTTCGCTTCGAGAAGTGAGTAGGTCATCTAGTTTCTTTTGATTTTTGTTGGTCCGGTGATTATATTCACATATCTTACTCTTTCGATGTGGGTATCCCATTCCCGACCCATAATAACTTCCTCAGATACTACATTCCCGAAAAAATTATTTTCCGAGCCATCTCTTCTTCTTCTTCCACCACCACCTTCTTCTTTTCCTTTACTGGTGTTGCTTTCTTCTTTGGTGCCATTCTTCTTTGTAGGTTTTATTTTCTAGACCAGTTGCTATGTATTTTGAGTATTTTGCTTGAACCCTAACCCGATTCAACTGTACCTAATTTTCAATCCAAAAATCATACACCCTATCTCTGTTCCATTACTCTGCTTCATTTAAACCCTTTTCCTAGGGGATTCAAGTCCTTCCAATAAACAAATCTATCTTCCGTGGCCTGGTTCGCTTACTTTATACTTTGAATCACTTTACTTTAGCACTTCGTGTGTAGGTTCTTTGTCGAATTCTCGTAGTCGCAAGGGTAAAAATGAAATTACATCCCATCCTTATATAGATTTCTACTTTTACTGCATTAATTACTCCTCTACCTACCAAATTCTCCTCATTTATGACCCATTTTTATCATTTCTGCGTGGTATACCTTCGCGCCAAATGCTATAGCCTTCTAGCGCACCCTTTTACCCTTTGTCACAGACTTCTCTTTAGCATGCACCCTAGCGCCCGAGTACCTCATCCCTGCATCATCTCCTGGTAGTTACCATGGCTGCCACTTACCTCATGCTATATGTTCCATCATCCATCTTCATCCTTTCTTATCTTGAGAAGCAATCTTTTGTCAGTTACCCTTAGCAACCTTCTTTCTCAACACTGCAGCATGACATCTTCGTAGCATATACCTGAGAGTCACCAACAATCCACCCCACATGAAAAGGATGTGCAATCCTCTACACATCAACATGATTCATATTGTAGTTAGCTTCATGCACGCAAGCGCGCTTATTACATAAACAAGAGCTAAATTGACAAAGCATAGTGACGATGAAAGAAATACATTAAGGAAATGCATAAAGGGAAACCTAATTTATCTGGCAATACTGCCTTATTACAAACACCAAGAAGACTTATTTATAGTAGGGCTTCAACCTACTCCCGTTAAAGTAATCGGCAACCTTGTGCCATCAATTGTTTCTAACTAGAAAGCACCTGACTCAAGTATATGAGTGATAACATATGGCCCCAACCAATGCACCTTGAGCTTTCTAGATGATGTAAAAACTTGGAGTCATACGTAAGTACCATGTGTCCCACTACAAGTTTTTTATCCCTGATGTGTTGATCATGCCATGCCTTTTGGCACACTTTCTCCTATTTCTGACTCCAGCGTGCGATGGCTCGGCGCTCATCTAGTTGAACCATCTTCACAATCTGTTCTTCCAAGGATCACTCATCAGCCTAGACCTCTAGTGTGAGAAATGTGTAAAGAAGGTAACATAAATTCTATAGGAAGAATAGCTTCCGCACCAAACACTAATTGAAAAGGTGTAGCTTTATTCAATCTTTTGTATGTTGTTATATAAGCCCAAAGAACAACAGATAATTTATCATCCCAATCTTTCCTTCCAACATCAAAATCTTGGTCAATGTGTGGCTCAAAATCTTGTTAAAAGCCTTAGCAGTTCCATTTCCCCGAGGGTGATAGGGTGTAGTTTTATGGTGGGAAACCATAAACTCGTCGAAAAGAATTTGTATTGTCTCATTTAAAAATGTGTGCCCCTATCACTTGTTAAACTTAAAGGACAACCATACCTTGTAAGAACATTCTCCCATAAGAACCTTGTTGTTGTAGCCACTGTACAGTCCTTTATAGGTGTTGCTTCTCCCATCGGGTAAGATAATCTGTACAAGTGATGATATAGCGTGATCTAGTCCTGCGCGCAATTGGTGAAATAGGCCCGAAAAAAGTCAATTGCCCATTTCTCAAAGGGTTCTGCACTTGTAATTGGTCGAAGAGGCATCTCATCCCTTTGTCCTGGTCAACTGAGATGTTGAAAATGGTCACATGTCTTACAATACTCTTTACAATCCTTATACAACATTTCCCACCACAAACCAACAAGTAAGATCTTGCACAATGTTGCATCACCTGCATAGTGGCCACTTGCAATACCACAATGAGATTCTTCCATTATATCCTTTCATTCATGCTCCAATACACAACGGTGTAACACCTCATCTCTACCTAATTTGTACAAATCACCACCGATTAACATGAAGGGTGCCGCATGAATAATAGCAAGTTGCTTCTTCTCTAAATCTTCCATGCCTTCTAACGACATACCAGTCTTTAGAAAGACAACAATGTCCTCCAATTCTCGATGGCACGTTGTAACCTATACAATGCATGCATCAAGCATAGTCTCTTCTATTGTTTGTACCTATTCTCCGATTGAATTCTAGATAAGTGATCCGGTCGAATTGCTTTTGCCTAGTTTTAGCACAACCAGAAAGTCAAACTCTTGAAATAAGAGTATCCATCGGCATATGTGCCCCTATAAAATGGGCTTGTTCACCAAATACTTTAATGCCATGTGATCTATATAAAACACAAATGGTGTAGCCAACAAATACTGATGAAATTTGTGCAAGGCATAGATCATGGACAAGGCCTCGCGCTCTATAGTGGTATAATTCTATTCTGCAGGGGTCAACTTCCTACTAGCAAAGCAAATGGGATGATCCACAATACCTTCTCCTGGTTGAGCTAAGATGGCACCAATGGTTGTGCCAGAGGCATCCACATGAACATGAAAAGGTTTATCCCATGAAGGAAAGTGCAAGATAGGTGCGATAGTAAGTTTCTCCTTCAATATCTCAAATGCGCGCTACTGTGACTCCCCCCAGTAGAATGTACCTTTTCCCCTGAGCAATTATTCTAAGGGCATGACAACTTTTGCATATGATTTTATAAACTTCCTGTAATACCCTGTATGCCCCAAAAATTTGCACCTCACACGTTGACTGGCTAGCACTTTCAAGCCTATGATGATTGCAACTTTAGCTGGGTCAACCAACAACCCTTCCTTGCAGATAATGTGTCCTAAAAGTGTGCCAAAGGGAGTAGAAAAGATGCACTTCTTGATGTTCAATGAGATACTCAACTATCAACATCTTTCAAACATTAAGCGCAGATTGTCACAATGATCCTTAATTAGCCCATAAATGGTCCAATCATCAAGATAGACCTATAAAAAGTTATGAATAAAATCCTTGAAGGCTTGTACCACTATCCTTGAAAATACAGTAGGTGCATTCTTCAATCCAAAGGGCATCACAGTATAGGCAAAGCTTCCCCATTCAGTAGTGAAGGTGGTCTTCTCTTGATCTTCCAGGGCAATCCTAACCTGATGATACCCTGAAAACCCATCTGTAAATGAATATATCTCACACCCAACCACTCCTTCTAATATTTCCTCCGTGAATGGCGTAGGAAAGGGATATGTAACACATGCTACATTCAACTCTCTATAATCAACACAAATTTGAATCCTACCATCCTTTTTTATGCTTATCACCATAGGACTGACCCATTCTGATTCATCCAATGGTCGAATGATCCCGGATTTCAACATCTTGTCAATATCCTCCTTTACTTTCTCACATAAATTGGGATTCATCTGATATGGTCGCTTCCTAACAGGGTGCACACCTTCCTTGAGCTTTATCTTCATTTCTCTGAGTGATATATGCACGCCTTTAAGTTCATGGTATCCTCTTGGGAATAAGTCCTCATAGTCTTGAAGTAACTCTATGATCTTTGCTACCTTTGATTCTGACCAGTAATCCCCAATTATCACCTCCTTAGGTTCAGCTTCTGTGCCTATATTGACCTTTGTTGTCTTCATAGGTTCATGATATGCGCACGCATCTACATCCGCACTGGCTAACACTTCACGTGTCCCATGTGAATGATCCACATCCAATTTCTCAACTTCCTCCTCATCAATTATGTAAACCATCTTCCCCTTATCTTTTTCCAGAGAAGCACACACAAGTAATATGATATCATCTTCTTCATCCGAAAACGTGCCCCTGTCTCTATCTCACCAAATAATTCTTGAATAAGTTCTTCCACTTTCCCACTGTCTCCCATGGTTAAGCACTTGATAAAGCTTAAAGCTATGTTCACTGGTGGTGTAGATAAAAAGAAGTCAAAAGTTTGGATCATCCCTACAGTTAAAGTTTTCCAATTGCCAATGTCGCGATGTAATTCAACATATACATACCAAGCACGCGTGCAACCTTGTAGAGTAGAATAAAACCGATGCACCCAAAGTGAGGGTGGCAATGCTTCTTGTCCTACTGTCCTAGAGTCTCTCACACTGTTGGATATGATGCTGAGCAGGTTGATCACCATGATAAGGGAAAATATTTGTAGGTGCATTACTTCTTGAAAACCTGGTTGATAAGGTGGTCCCAATCATTCCCCATTCTAAGAGATTATCCCTGTGGACCACCCACCAGTGTGCAAGGTGTCCCACCCAGTATATGACAACATATCTCATCGTTTAAGCTGGTCAGCCCAATTTGTTTCCATGGCCTGTAAGAACCCAACCAAATCTTTGGATCCAGATAGTGAGTCTTGAGTGACCTATACATCGAACAAAGTAAAAACCCTTTTTGCAAGAAACCACGTGCTTAACTTCACACCCCACCAGTTCATAAGTGTCATGAGCCCAATTATCACAAGCAACACTGGTAGTATCACTAATTGACTAAGAATCTTCCCAATGAAGGATTCCTTCCTTAGATGGATCATGGACTTTTGGGTCCCGAATAGCATGTATATAAGTTCTATTCAAGTCCTCTTCGCTTAAAGGTTCCACATATGGCATGGATTTCCCATCTCACAACAACAAGTATTATAACCCTTTCCTCTTTGTTCTCAAAGCTGATATACCTCTTGTTAAACCTTAAATCAGCATTGTTCACATAACACCAAGGGTGCCCAAGAAAAGTTTGGAAACTATCTACTTCTCGCAAGTGCTAACACTTTGAAGTCTCCTGTTAACTTGGCCCCTTGTATAGTGATAGATGCATCCTTCAAAACTCCTATGGGAGTATCTTTCGTTCTATTTGCCATGAACAATACATTAGATGATGGCTGCAATGGGGGTCTCCCCATTTGTTCCCACACATCTAATGTAAGTACATTTACTTCCGCACCTATGTCAATCAAAATATTGCTCAACAGCCACCCATCCACAACAACATTCAAAGTGATCTCCTTGTCGTAATCAATGCTATCGGGGAAGATTTGCATGAAGTATTTGTCTTTTAGTCTCAGTTCCCACGTGCGAGTATTCACTTTCAGCCAATTTCCTAATAAAGGAATAATATTCTCCTGGCACAACATTTTACATACCTCTCTGATGTCGTCAATATCCAACGAGGCCTGTTTTGTATCCTTATGCTCCAATTTCGAGAATTATCTTTCAAAACTTGTATCTCACCTATAAGGCTTCTAAGGACCTCCATCATTTCTTGATAGACTTCTTTCGATGAGCTATATCTGGATACCTAGCATGCAAAACCTCCTCCCTAGTGATTTTCAATTTTTGTAAACACCTCTCTTGTGCGTGCCACCTTAGCTCGTGTGGTTATCTTGACTGTTACTACCTCAGGTTCATGTGTTAACTTGGGAATCCAATTATTCTCTATCATGCAATCGGATTCTAACCATCCCCACACCCTTTGTTTTCTTTCTTGTGCCGCTTACTAATATTCTTATACAAGTCCTGACACTCTTCATAACTATGCCCCTTTCCACAAAATGAACAGAAATATTCTCGGGCATTCGTGCCTATAATGGTCGGGTGAACCACATGTATAACAAGTTCCTCGGGAAACTCACCCTTCCTCTACCTCGGCCTCATCCTCTATAGCTGCCTCAATATCCTCATCCCCTTTTATGGACCCCTTCAAACCTTACGTCATTCTTGTCATAAGACGTTTTATTATAATCCCTATCCCGATGCTCATTATCAGCCACACTCACCTATCTTACCCCAATATCAATGGCATCATGGATCTAGCCAATCAATCTATAGTCCTCAGTATCATGGGTCGTGGACCTACAAATTTTACAAAAGGAGGATACATTCTTTCTGATCGTCACACGTGTTGTAGTAGGGGGTAGTGACTAGCATCATGATTCAAATGGAAAATCTCACAATCCAACAAAGAGTAGTGAACATATAGTTCTTTAGGGGAAACTATCCTTGGTGTGGCCCTCCACTTCACAATTTGTACACTAGATTCCTGAGCGTGTTTCATGAGCTGAGTTTACCAATAATTTCTCTAACTATTTTTCCATAGCTACTATCTAAGCTTCCAAAAATGGACTAACTCCAATGTCAATACTCCCAACAAATTCAAAGACATAAAGCGGCCTCCAATGCTTTGTGTGGTCAGTATAAGTTTTATGCGACAGTGCTCTTTGAAATGGGGTAATCAATCCCCTGACAAACCATTGTGCATGCTGACTTGCATGAATGTCATAAGAGAGTTTGGATAGAAGTGTTTTAAAATGGGCATCATACTCACGTACACTTTTAGTAGTGCCTTACTTTATATCCTTGAGTGCGCTTATACTCTTCTACTCAAACTACCGGGATATGGAACTCTTGTAAGTAAGCATCTTTCAATGCTGCATAGTCAATACAAGTTTGATTGGGATCAAACATCCTATACCGGTTTTGCGCGTGCGCCTGTAATGTAGTAGAAAATTGACTTTCCTTGCACTCAGAGGCTGTAATACCTTTCACATGCCACAATATTTCACACATATGAACATGTTCAGTAGCATCCTCGATACCTTTATACTCTAAGAGATGAAGGGACATCTCCATATAAATGTTTTGGGGTTGTTGCGGGCCTTGACCACCTAACCCAGAACCTCATTGGTTTCCTCTTCCTCCAAAACCACCTGAACCACCAGAACTAGAACTTCCCATACCACCCTATCCTCCTCTAGGGTTTAGAATAGGTCCCGTGGATGCACTCCCCTGTGTCCCTATAGTGGTAATATACTGGACCCATATAGTCTGTGAAGTATTCCTGGGCCCAGAGGTGAATCCCACACTCGGCGTGCTCATATTCTATGTAGATGATGAGCCTAAAACATACCCCCAAAGAATAACAAAGCTTTCTATGCTGCCATTAATGTACTTGTTGTCTGACCTATTTCTATGCTTTCACTTCCTAAATTAAAACTATTTTTACCTACTATACTAGATATTGGAAAACCAAGCACAAGGGCTAGGTCAACAGGTTGGCTTAGATGTGCACCCACATCCTAGGTCATATCTACTGGCATGCTTCCATGTGAGGCCAAAGAGGGTTCTCTGTCATGCTTTCCTAGATGGGGGAGTTCCTAATGCTCTTTCTCTTCTTCCTCCCCATGAGCCTCAAATCCTTCACGAGCCATCTCTCTCCATAACACCATCCATTCTATAATTTCTTGTTTCTTGCATAATTCCCTCTCGCGCACCTCATCATACTTCAGCCTCTCTTCCCTCTATCATGCTGCTGCTAGGTCTGCCATCTTTCACCAATCCTGTTCCTACCCCACGTGTGGAGATTCTTTTAGCTTTCCATGGGTTTAGCTTCCAAGTTCAACATTACCATTAGTATTTTGATTGCCAGCGAAAATACCTTGTAAATACATCCCTCTAGGATACCGTAGGAACTGGAACTCTGCTACCTTTGGGCACGAATAAGTTGAAATTGAATACTCCAAAATATAGTTGTTTAGGACACCACAAAACCAGGTATCTACCATGCGAGTCCATTCAGTCAACATCATATAGTGTTTGAAATTCCTTCCTATGTCTAAACAAGTATGCGATACCTTCAATTCCACTTAGATGCATATGCAATCAACCATTCATACAATTCTCTTGAAAGATAGATATGCAACATCAACCATTCGTAAATTCTCTTTGGAAAGATAGTATAGAAGCTTTCATATAAACCATCATACGAGTTATTTCTACCCAAGTGCATGCACTAAATCCAAATACAATGTCAAACCTCTCATGCGTATTCTTCCTCCAAATGATGAATCCATTCTTCAACGCTCGCCAAAGTTTACAGTGTGTCTTCATCACAAACCATTTTGAAAACAACTAAAATAAAGGTCCCGACAACGGAACCAATGATGTAGTCTAGACTTCTTAAGTAACACCTAGTCATACTCGGCACATCACTCGGCCTAATGAGGTGTTTTCGAGCACTCACCCGAAGTGCATAAAGGTACGGGATCCCTCTTAAGAGTTTTTGTAGCAGAATGGTAGCATGATAAATCAGTAAACATATATTTCTAGTAACTAATCCATCTATTCATCATTATACTAAACTAGATCTATAAGTGCTTAAATGTATATCATCATGATAACAACAATATACATTAACAAAACATAGCAGACACTATTGTTCATCTAATATTCTTTATATATTCATTGTACCAATAGTACAAGAGCTTCATACAATACCATACATGTGTGCATGGATCTGTTACAATTATCCAGTCGCATGTACTCATGTATTTTTCTTTCTTCAAAGTGTGTGTCTCTGTATATCTCTCTTTTTACTAAGTAATTCATTACATATATATAGGGTGGGGAACTAGCTCTTCACCACTTAACTCTACCAGAAATAGGTCACATGTTAAAAACATCCACATTCCTTTTAGAACTATAGCCGTACATGCAAGTATGCTATCTATAGATCAATGACAGTTAACTAAAGTGGTGGATCTATTCTTAGCTTATGCCCATGCAAGAGTGAGTTGACATGTTCTTCAAAAATCTCCATGAAGAGTGGTGC
The DNA here is from genome assembly GCA_018340775.1 of Taxus wallichiana var. yunnanensis. NCBI lineage: Eukaryota > Viridiplantae > Streptophyta > Pinopsida > Cupressales > Taxaceae > Taxus > Taxus wallichiana. The sequence continues at coordinate 120,032,134 of CM031237.1, forward strand.
GCAAGTCTCGGCATCGCTTTGTGTGCTCCACATGCCAATCTCTAAGAATAGACCTGATCTCCAAAATCGGCTAAGTCCTAAAAGTTTGACTCTACACCTCCACACGTGACGCCTTCCTATACCTTCGCGCCTTTGCTTCTATTCTTCTCTTAATTCGTGGACTCTGTGTGCAAGTTCAGCTAAGTGTTTTCTCTGATCAAAACTCACCACGTAATCCAAAAGTGGGCCCAAAATAGACTAAGTATAGAGTGCAGGCGAGAAGGTGCCATGTGTCTTAACGACACTCCTTCAAGGGTCAAATCATGAATGGATTTACAAATGAGTGTGGGCCTTCCACGTGTCCCGAGTCCAAAATAGATAGAGTTGGGGTTGAATAGTCAAAGAAGAGGCAGGCTTGTGGAGAGTGCCAAGTATCGGCATGGCACTATTTCAAATATAAAATATGGTGCAGGTTTCCAGACAAGTGCCAAGTCAGCCACGTGTTTAGGGTTAGACTTTTGGCCCCACCAATCAAAGAGACTAAGGAAAAATACAAAGAATCCTATGAAATCCACCACATGTGAGTCCGGTGGGGTTTTAAGAGTGAAAGGCAGAGGTTGAATATCCAAGAAGTGTAAATCCGCCATGTGGACCATGTATGGACAGATCTTTAAATATTGCACTCCCGAACCCTAATATTCAAATGGCCATATCTTTTGACCTTCAAACCATCGATTTGAGTGGGAGAATACTTTTCTAAGACGTCCTAACATCCTCTATGAATTGAAACATAAAATATCATTTTTAACAGGATTTGGTGGGTGAAAATTGGTAAAACTTATATTAGGGAATTAAAGCAGAATCGGGTTTCTTTAACCACCAAATCTGATTCAATTCGATATGTCGTTCTTCCTTCTTTAACATGCCAAGTAGAAAGGGAACCAGACATGATGATTTGGGGTAGATTTGTAGGCATTTATTACTTTCTGTTGGTGGTTGATATTTGAATCCGAGTTTCCCTCCCTTTCTCCTTCTCTTCTCTCCTTCTTCTATAAATAGTAGAGTTCTGCTTTGTAAAAACATCTCTCCTTGTTGTAACGACACCATGCCAAAATGGTGGTTGACTTCCCACAGGTCTTAGACCTTGGCGTGGTCTCTGCAATGTTTTCTTGCCTCCTATCGTGAATGTAAATGACTATGTGTCCCTTAAGAAATGAAATCATGTTTTGTGGAAATCTTGTCTTCCCTCTCTCATTTTCATTACATGTCACCTCTCTATTTGTGTTTTATGCCATGTTGTGCATACTCCTGTGCTTACAATCCCCACATTCATGTGTTACATGCACTATTAAGGCTGAGCCCATGTGTTGATATATGGTGCGCGTCATATGCCCTCTTCTCCCACACCCGCTCTACTTTCATTCACCACTCGTGGAGAGAGATCGACCCTTTCCTTCTGGCGTTATCACCTTCCTTAGCTTAGGATTTCCCCTTTCTACACATCCTTCTATCCCTAGTCCCTTGGCATGTTTATTCTAGGATTTACTTTCAGCATTAGGAGTAGCAGTAGCATTAGAGGTAGGTAGAGGAACCGGCCTTCTCTAAAGATCCGTCCCAAGCACGCAAGGTCCCACAACTTGGGGATGGTTCCATTGTTGTCTCAGACACCTCAGCCCTTTCGAGATCTCGAGACACAGTGCACATCCGAGCAATCAACAATTTTGGCACATCCGGTGGGACCAAAGTGAAGAGCTTTACATCTTTATCTCAGCAATTTCGATGTGTTATTGTTGAGATCTAGCCTCTAGAGGAATTTTTCAATACATTTGGTGACTCCACCGATTCAACGTACCCATTATCTCATGAGTAGACCAGTATCCCCTCATTCCTCCATTCATTTCTTCTTTTTCCATCATTCCACATTCCTCTTTTGAAGTTTTGCAATCATGACTTCTTTCCCACCATGGAATTCTTGTTTGTAGCATCAAAACTATTTCCCTCCATCCCCACAGTTTCAAAATCCTCCTCCAAATCATTTTTATAAGCCCCATTATCCCAAAAATGCATACAACCCACCTTTTTCTAACCAAAATGTTTATGAAGAACATGTTTATGCAGATGATGGTGGTGACTCTTTGTCGAAACTAATTTTGAGAGGTAGGTGCTAGAGACGGAGATGGACATGATGTAACTCACAATCAAGTGCTCCATAAAGGCAACTGAAGTTGGCTACAAGGTCCCTTGTCCATGGGTCGGTCCTATACCAGGCTTGTTTAGTGTCCAACAAAAGCTACACTTCATCATTAAGATGCTACCCTAGATTACAAATTAGGCGGAAGAAGTGTTAGAGGCTCAAGAATCTAGCGTGTAGAAACCCTGTCAATGGGGCATCCCTGCACTACCATCCTACAGCCCTCCCACTCCTCCACACCAACTTACATCATCTCAACCCGTTATGCATGTTCCTAGTTTCTTACACACTTCCCCCATTGAGAATTCCTTCCCTTCTCCCTTCCTTTCATCTCACCTTCATTTCTCTTCCATTCCCCTTCCTGCACACACCTCTGCTCCTCTTTATGCACACCTTCCATCCCTTCTACATCCATCCTCCCATTTTCTTCTGAGTCCCCTCTATCTAGTTGTACCATAAATGAATGCCCCACCAATGCACCTCTCCCAACCAATGTCATCATGTTCGATGACTGCAGGATAGTTGAAGAATGATGTGACTGATGTGAATTCAACCGGGAAGAGGAAATCATACGGTGCCTATTCCAAAGGATAATCAATTAGCTCTAGAGGGCACAATTCTAGAGGAGGACCACATAGTTTCGAGGGCTCCAAGTGTGGAGCAGCCACGAGAGAAACCTTCAGCTTCTTCCTCCCACTTCATCCCCTTCAAAATCTAATGTTGAAGAAGAGTTTTAGATTTCAAACTTCATGTTTGAGGATGAAGGGAGACATGGTGATCAAATTACAGATCCGGAGGAGACCATGGAGGAGGTCAACACATGCGGCGAGGGACAGCAAGGAGGCAAACTGTTTGTCAAACATGGAAGATTACTTTGATGGAGAGGAGCCCATGGAGATCACATCATTTTCTCCTCCATCATCCACCTTCCAAGCACACGAGCCTCACTGCTATGAAGGAGAGTGTTCAAGGACAACAACTCGTACTTCATCACACCCTCTAGAACCAAGATTCAAATATCATAGTCTTCCATGTTCTTCATAAGATAAGGAAGGAAAAGGGAAAGAGGATGTCATCATCTCTCTCACACCATCCACCCAAGAAAGTTATACAAGAAGATCCCATCTGTAGGATTGAGCTTCAAACTAATGGGCAAATTACAAGGATCGACCATGCCCAATCAGATATCTAGCTACCCTAGAGCCAAAACCAGAGTTGCCACCAGTTATGCTCATTTCAGAGCATGAGGTAGAGCTTCAACACACCAAAGGTTAGTAGTAGTGCCTCCCAAATCCAAGTACAAAATAACTCCAGGAGGTGTATGTTATGTTTATTGATACTTTGAGGAGGGTGAAATGCCATTTGCAAGGTAGTTTTTCACTCTTATTTTTGACCATGTTCAGCGCCAAATCAACTACATGGTCACAATTTTTGAAGAAGGAAAGCTACTTCTCCCTACCTATTGTAGGTTTTACTTGAGCGCCCTTACCTCTAGGTTAGTTTAGGTTAGTTTATGTTTTCTTTTAGTAACACAAGTGCTCACACACACTCTTTATGTTCCATTTGGGACATGTATGATTTTAAATTTTGTATAGTGTTTTTCTTCTGTTTTGGCACGCTCCCTCTAGCACCTTTCCTTTCCTATCACACCCGCATGCCCCTTTTTGTTGCTTCTTGGGATGATAGTTCAATTTTGGTAGAGGTAGTTCCAACAATCAGTGCATAGCTTCCACTCTCATCAATCCAATTTAGAATATCTTCATATGAGAGAAACAATTTAGTTTAGAGTTTAGATAGAGCTTCAAGTGACTCCAGGGTGTTCTTCAAGATCCAAACCAGATCTTCAAAATTAAGCACTGACTCCATGTGTTTCACCTTATTCTTAGAGCATTTCTCGAATGTGATGAAATAGATAAGGGTAAAATGGCCGAGAGGAATACCTATTAAATCTAGTTGAAGGTTGTTGTCACGTATGACTTCTTTATCCAAAGATGATTGTGAGAGCTACCTTTTGGCTAGGAGGAACTACCTAAAATTAACAACAAGACCACCAAAAGAGATTAAATAGCATATGACATTGACCGCTTAGCGTATGCTAGTTCCGGAAGTGTGATACTCCCTAAAGGCTATCAATCCACTATTTAAAATAATTCAATATTAATAATAAATGAAATCCTATCAGTTAAAATGATTTAGGTATCTCATTTGACAACAATAAGAAAATTCATTCATAGCAAGATAGCTATGATTAAATCGAAGGGCAAGGTCTTTTTCGTAGTACTAGTATTGGTCAGGGTCTGGTTTTGGGCTGCTTTGGGTATGTGGTAGGGAATTTGGGCTCTATTCTTAGTCTAGGGGTAAAACATAGAGACCGATGTCAGTCTGGTGTAACCGATGATAACTCAGGATGGACCAACGACGATCATGGGTAACTGGCATCGATATAGTTGGGTGACATAAACTTATTAAAATCTTGGTGTAAGGATAGATCTAAGGCTAAATGGAAATGAAGAGGGCAATGGAAAGGTCTATGGAGATCTTAGGTGTACTCAAAGGTGTTTAATAGTTGGGTATGGGAAATTTAATGGTGTGGGTGAAGGAATGATCAAAATTGCATGAAGGTAAATGGTGGGAGAATGGGAGTGCAAGTAGAAACTGATAATAGAGGTAACAGAGCCTACTAAAATGAAAGTAGATGAATGTTGGTTAACAAAATACTTATTGTTGTATGAGCTTGATGGCTAGATGGAAATGGTAGTTGATCAGATGGATGGAATTTGGTGTGGTGATGGTGCTTCCCAAGATGCTCCCATGAATGCAAAATGGCTCTGTGATCACTTCTGATGTTGGTTGTGGATGTTCGGATGTGTGTATGAATGTTGGTTCTGCTTGCATGCAGCTTTGGTTTCATCTCCCACTCTCTGAATGTGCCAACCTCAAATAAAGTTGTTTTGGGAATAAATGGTAACCGACGACGGTTCTTAGGTTGACCGCATCGGTTATGGGGGATTTTCTAGGTTTACTAAAAAAGGCAGATCTACTTGATTTCTTGGATCTTATTCATTTCTTTTTGTGGATTAGAATGGAAGCTTCTTTTCTAACGGGTGGGAATGTGGTTAGAGGGAATGTAGGATTTGATTTTTAGGGTTTAGGTAGGTCTTAGTTAGTTATGGCAACATACTAAGAATATATTTGGGATGAGGTGGCTAGGTGAGGTGTATAGGGTAGGTGGTGGTGTGAGAATTATCTTAATTAGGATATTTAAACAATAAATATCATGAGATTATGGGTTAATTTAATTAAATTAATATTAGAGTGGGGTGAAAGGGGCCATGACTAGGTGAGTGTGTTAGAGTTGGTTATTTGACAGGGACTAAGGGGAGTGTGACCCAATTTTGTGTTTACAACCATGCCTAATGGACTTCTAAGGCTACTAGTCTCTTCATCTAGTAGGCAGATGGCCCCCAAAATTTGTTAAAAACTGTTATCCAAATAACTCTCCTAGTTATCCGGATAACGTATATTTTCATCCCGACTTTGTTATTTCACATTTCAAGTTACACGAAATCAAGATTATTTTTTAACACCTTAGTACACTTGCAGTTCCTTTGCATGCCCTTACACACCTTCCTACTCCAGTTTACATTCTTTTATCTCCTTCCAATTTCACTCACGTGCCTTCCTCTTACACCCTCTTTCTCTCCTATCCTACACATCATGTGTGCCCCTCTCCGCCTCCCCTCTATTTCTCTTTCACGTGCTTGCTTCTCACTCCCACACGTCATGTGCACTTTCATTCACTTCTTTTTGCTTTTCTCTCACGCCTCTTTCTTCTGCACACGTGCCCTTGCACCCAACCTCCATGCATTCACCTTCTTCTAGTCTTATCAGCACATATTGCCACATAATCCAAAATCAGCCCAAAATAGACTAAGTATAGAGTGCATGCGGAAGGTGCCACGTGTCTTAACGACACTCCTTCAAGGGTAAAATCCTAAATAGGTTTTCAAATCAGCGTGGGCCTTCCACGTGTCCCGATTCCAAGAAAGAGATTGAGGTAAAATATAAAGAATCCTGTGGAAGACACCATGTTTCAATATAGCGAGATCTCAAGAGAGAAAGGCAGGGGGACTGAATCTCCAAGAAGCGTAAAGCCGCCAAGTGGACCTGTATGGAAAAATATTTAAATATTGCGCTCCCGTAACCCTAATATTCAAATAGCCATATCTTTTGACTGGAAACTTAGATTTGGGCGAGAAGAATTTTTGGAAATGTCTCGACATCCTTTACACCTTAGAAACATAAAATATCATTTTTAACAGATTTGGTGGGTGAAAATTAGTAAAAATACTATCAGGACATTAAAGCAAAATTGGATTTATTCAACCACGAGATCTGATTTGATTCGATCCATCATTCTTCCTTCTTAAACATGCCAAGAAGAGATAGGGAACTAGACATGATAGATTTGAGGCATATTTTTAGGCATTTATTGCTTTTTGTTGGTGGTTGAGATTTGAATCTGAGTTTCCCTCCCTTTCTCCTTCTCTTCTCTCCTTCTTCTTCTATGAATAGTAAAGTTCTACTTTGTAAAAACATCTCTCCTTGTTATAACGACACCATGCCAAAATGGTGGCCAATTCCCACAGCTCTCAGACCTTGGCATGGTCTTTGTAATGTTTTCTTTCCTCCTTCCATGAATGTAAATGATTGTGCATCCCTTAAGTAATAAAATCATGTTTTGTGGAACTCTTGTCTTCCCTCTCTCATTTTCATTGCATCTCACCTCTCTGTTTTCATTTTCTGGCATGTTGTGCATACTCCTGTGCTTACATTTCCCATGTTCATGTGTTGCACATACTAGAAAAGCCGAGTCCATGTGTTGATCTTGTGTGCACGTTATTCGCCCTCTTCTCCCGCCCCGCTCTGCTTTCATTCGCTACTTGTGGAGAGAGATCGACCTTTCCTTCTAGTGTTATCTCCTTCCTTAGCTTAGGATTTCCCCTTTCTGCACATCCTTCTATCCCCAGTCCCTTGGCATGTTTGGTCTAGGATTTTCTTTCAGCATTAGGAGTAGTAGTATTGTTGAGGGTAGGTAGAGGAACTAGCCTTCTCATAAGATCCGTCCCAAGCTCGTAATGTCCCACAACTTGGGGATGGTTCCATTGTGGTCTCAAAACCTCGGCCCTTTTGAAATCTCGAGACATGGGTGCACATCTCGAGCAACCAACAATTACCTTTTCCTTGCCTTTTTCTTTCTAGGCATGGGTGGCAATGTTAATCATGTTGATCTCGAATCTTTGGGGTGGATCAAAGAGATGCGGGGTGGAGATACTGGTCACTGAGTAGGTAATGGAAGAAAATATAGGGAGATTGGTGAAGGCAAAATGGGGTCCTCATCAAGAAGATCATTGTCGTAAAAATTTTCTTTGGGAGGACACAATTAGACAAGAGTATTTTTAAAGCCTTAAATCCTCTACATCGTGTCCTGCAGTACACGATGGTATGTGTAAATTTTAGTTTCATCAAACCCTTTTGGTTTGGGTTTGAGTGGGTCTTAAGGTCTAAGAGTTGGTAATGTGATGATAGAGGTTTGGAGGAGATTGGTTAATATTTTTATGTAGGACCCTTCTTATGGATCATAATGGGAGGTGAGTGTGGGTTTGGGTATAAGTGTGACCGATTGTGAAGGAGGAGGTTTTACAGGAGAGGAATGGGTTGGTCCACTACTTTAGTATGTGGAGTGGTCTTAGGTCTTGTGGGCATCTATTTGGGTAAAGATGGGGTAGAAGAGCTGCGATGGAAGGTTTGGTTGGTTTAATTACTTTATCAGAGGATAGTGGATTTTTGGCTTTGGGTTGCACCTTCTTGGGAAAAGGTGACATAGGAGTATGGGATGTAGAGGGAAAAGTAGATGGTGGAAGAGGATGGGTTACCCATGGGGGCAACTGAGTTGTGGTGGAGGTGGTTGGTAGAGGTTGGGTAGAAGGTGTGAGTGGAAGAGAAGACAGTGTCATGGGTGGTGAAGAAGTTATGGAAGGTAATGGTGGTATGGGTGGCAAGGAGGTCATGGGTGACAGCGAGGGTTATGTGGATCACTTGGATATATTAGAGATCCATGATGAGGAGGTGGGCTGTTGTGTTCTTAGTTTACTAGTGGAAAAAGGTTGTTTGGCCAGGGTCGAGGAGTGAGGTCCTAGGATGGATGGAAGAGGTGAAGGTGATAATGGTGTGGTATGTGAGGCTAGTGTATGAGGCCTAGGAGTTTAGGTCTTCCTTTTAGGGGCTAGAAGAATTTTAGTGTTGGTTTGGGAATATGTGGCTAAATCTAATTTGATGGGTGGGTGAGTAAGGTTTGATGTCGACATGACCCCTAAGGTAGTGATCGGTTTAGGTAAGGGGGATGATATAGGTGTGGGAAGGTGTTTGGGTGTATGTGTGTGTTGGGCTGTGGGTGATGACATGGAATGTGTTACAATAGTCATGGTTATGTTTGGTTTGGTCACTTGAAACACTTTTGGATATGGTGAGTGACAACTAATTTTGATTGAAGAAGGAAGTAGAAGACATCCCCAAAGTAAGGCTCTATCAATATAGTCCAGGTGATTGGCCAAGCATGAAAATGGTATTGTTGTAAGAAGGGATGACATGGATCAAGTAACAATCTCCATAAAATGTGTTTGAGACACAGGGAAATGGCTAGCCTCAAACTCTGTGGGTAAGAGAGCCGAAAGCAGATCAACAAGATCTTGAAGGTCCAAGGGAGAATACTCATTTAAAGGCAATGATATTTCTATAGGATCCTCCATGGGTAGAGGAGAGGAGGGGCGAGACGAGGCGTAGACTCTCCTTGTGATGGTGTAGGTTGTGGACATGTATCTCCTATGAGTAGGAGAGGTGCCACTGATGACTTCTCGGTAATTTAAGGGGCCAAAGGTGGAGTGCTAATCATAGTCTCTTCCACGAGTGAAGGATAAAATGAAGGGGGTTCCTCTCATGGGTGGAGGATTAGATGAAATAGGTTCCTGTGCAAGGTAGGGGATCTTGGGATAAGATTTTTTCTATGGAAGGAACATGGGGAAATTGGGAAGCAATTGGTATGTCATCGAAAATAGCGTGGACCTCATGGACATTGCTATCATTGGTTGAAGTGTCACTAGCTTGGTTGGAAGATGGTGCATGATTAGGGAATGACTTCTTGAAGATATGTAGGTTTTGGTTAGTGGGTGCATTTGGGTTATCCAAGACTAGATCTTCATTGTATAAAATGTCTTAGATGATATTCTTAAAGGTGATGCAGTTACTGTCACTATGGTCTTTGACACGATGATAGTTACAAAATTCATGTTCTTTATACCATGTGGGCATGGGGTGATCAGGTTAAAACTAGTGTGTGGTTTTATAGGTGGAAGGGTAATGGCACTAGCCTTAATAAGCTTTTCCAAAATAGAAGAATAAGGTTCTCCTATTGAGTGTACTTTCGTTGTTCTCGTCTGAACTAGAAAGCTTGGATGGGAGAGAGATTAGAAGAAGGTTTGGCTTGGTTTGATGGGTGAGAGGGTCCAGCCTTGAGAACTATGGCATTGGTAGATCCTTTGGGTTTTGAATAGTTATTTTGGGGTTTCAAGATGAAGAAGCATCATTTGATTTGAACGTGATGTTCTTGTTACGTAGCTAAATTTTCTTCTCTTTAATTCGTGCCATGGTGAATGCCTCATCAAAGGTGTGAAAGGTCTACACTGCAGGGTTGGTGAGATGTGTCTAGCACAAGCCTAAGTAAACAACTCTATGAGTTTAGTTTGAGGTAATTGAAATGTGAGCTGGTTAATTAGGCCATGCCAACGAGTGAAAAATTCAGCGATAGACTCATCGTTGTCTGTACTATCGTGTGGAGTAAAGATCAGTCATGGTGACTTTCTTGACAATGTTGATTGAGAAGTGGTCTAAGAAGGCTTGGGCTACTTGATTAAATGAGTAGATGGAATGTTTGGGTAGCCCACTGTACTAGTCTAATGCAGGTCCTATGAGGGACATTAGGAAGGTTCATAGGATTAAAGCGCATCATCATGGGTGATCAGGTAACACCCATGTTTGAAAGACCGCAAATGTTTTTGTGGATCTTCTTTACTATTGAAGTAGTTGAATTTTGGCATTTCCCAATGTACAAGGTATGGGAAAATAGGAATGGATGGATGAATGGGCTCATTATAGATTTCATCATAGGTGAGAGAATTGCGTGAGTCGAAAATCGATGCTTCCAATGTCTCGTATCCTTTCCATCATTAATTTGATGAGTTCATTAGTAGGTTGTGATGAAAGGGATCCTCTTGTAGCGTAAGAGGGTTGGTACTGAACATGTGATGTGGGTGGCATTCTAGTGTATGGCGGTGCCAAATAGGAAGGTTGAGAATAGGGGATTAACATAAAGGGCATATATACAGAATGAATGCCAGACAAGATAGGGGTTGTTGATGATACATATATGTAGGTGGGGTAGTCGTAGTGACTCTAGTAGTGATTGGGGAAAAGACTATGGGATGGAGAGGACAAGATTATGGAATGGAGTAGGGGTCGCTTGACACCGCGAGTGGTTTGTTATAACTAGTATATGTGAGATAATGGGTGCGGATGTGGTTATGCTTTGGTTGGTAAATGAAGGAACAAACAATACTATGGGTACGACTAATACTACAGATGTAGTGATCATAGCAGGTATGGGGCCTAGCTGCGAAACCACTGGGGGTAAAGCAGGTGAAGGTAACATTGAACTAGTAGGGGCTGATGCAAAAGTGGGGATAAGGGTAGGAGAGATGGATACGAGAATTCCATATATCAATTGACCTGAGGAATCCTAGGTGGAAGAGTGGGCAAGGTAGAATTGTAAGGTTGTGGGATTATGATCGAGGAGTTATGTGAACTCCTTGTCACCTTTGGCAATGGTGGTAGGAAGAGTTGGATCCATGGGTGATAGGAAAGAGGATGGTGAAGGACTAGGTGGGAGTGGTTGATGAATAACATGGAATATAAGAGCATTATCTTGGTTGCGAGTCAACACCATGTGAATGAATGTATATCAAGTGATGTTGTATCCTACAGATGACATAAAAAGTAGTAGGAATGAGAAAAACAAGTGTTTGTAGGTGGATTGGGTAATGTATCAGTTGAGAATCAGCATAGGGTAACTAACGTTGGTTAAGGATGACCGATGATGGTTTAGGGGTAACCGAGGTCGGTTATTATGAGAAAAGAATAGTTTGACCAAATGAGGTAAAAATGATGAATGTCAAATAGGTAAGTTGTATGATGACCATTTATTAGAATACAGAGAGTACAGAGACTCAAAAAAAATCTAAATAGTAAAGAAGATGAAATAGGTGTCCCTTGACAAGTTAACCAAAAGGACAGGGAACCAATGGTGGTTAGGTAGAACCAATGACGGTGAGGTGTAAACCGATGCCGACGGATAAACTGATGCCGGTTACTATGAAAATTTGAGAAATGTAGGAAAATAGATTGTTATGAGTGAGACCGGATGAATGATCAACCCAGAAGTCTGGAGATGATATGATGAGGTCCTAACACACTCAAAAGAAGTCAGAATACTCCAATTGTGATTGTGGAGTGTGCAAGAAAAATAAAGGAAAATGGAGAAATGTATCCTCACACCTCAAAATACATGTCAATCAAATGCTAAAAATAAGTATCCAACAAGTGATTTTAATGTGTTGAGATTATGTTATTTAGAAGACTGACTCATGAATTTAGAGTAGAGTTTTTGGTGAGGAAGGATTCCTATGAAGAAGGAGATCTAAAAGGAGAGGTTTCAGGTTATGTTATGGAGGGGCGGGCCATCCTCTGAGGTAATGACTGGACAGAAGTAACCAGCTTGGGTGCCCACTATCAATCCACTGATCGTGTGATCATTGATAGCTTCTTCCGGGTGAGATGTTGTTTAAGAAGATGTGTATTTTTCAATTTTGTGTAGTTTGGTAGAAGAAGAAGAAAGAGAGTGCTTTTCTATGATTCTTTGTGTCAACCATCAACTGGGCATGACTTCTAGCATATAGGTTGCCCTCATTTTAATGTGAGCTAAATGTAACATACAAGGATGAAATGCAACTGATTTTAAACCCAAATCAACAAATTACATTTGATGAAGCAAATGATGAACATGTAGGAACGTGCTCTTTCACTACTTATGCGAATGCAAGAAAGAAGAAATGGTTCATTTTAAGCACCAAAAAATAGATGTTGTTTTAGACAATTAGAAGAAGAGAGGATTACCAGGGAAAGAAATTTAGTGTGAATACATTTAGAAAATAAAAACACACAATCTTTACCTAGGAATGAATAAAAATGCAAGGAACCTGGATGGGTCCCACCAGGTGTGCCAAAATGTTTCACCATTTTCTTTACATTATTGGGATGAAACAAATAAGGGTAAGGGCCAAGGAGGAATACCTGTTGTGTTGGTTGCATGAGGTTTTTGTGTGCGCATTCGACTTCTCAATCCAATGCTTACTATGAGAGCTTCCTTTTGGCTAGGAGGAACTACTTGAAATATAAAACAAGGCCACAAAAGAAGAGTTAAACAATATATGATAGTGGACTGCCTAAATATGCTAGATCTGGGAAGTGTGATACTCCCTAGAAGGCTATCAATCCACTGTTTTATAAAACAAATATGAAATAACTAAAATACGTACATAAATGAATCTAGTGCTAGTATTCTGATTTGGGTACCTCAGATCACTATCAGCATCAATCTGATTAAGTATTAAAACTATGGGGTCAAGGTCTTTAGGTCAGGGTTGCGCAGTTGTTCAGTGTGTCTCTGCGAGTCATAAACAATGTCTTATTAGGATTGGGTGAGGTGTTTGGGTTGTTTTTGATAAGCGGGTGGTTGCTAGTTTACACAGTATTGGAAAACACAGGGACTAGTGTCTAGTGTCGGTCCAAGGTATGAATGATCATGGTTAGGTTGAACCGATGATGGTTATGGGTAACCAAAGTGTCTCAGAGAGGCAAGCTAATAAGATTCACTAAGATTTGCTAATGGGGTTTGAGCTGAGGTTAGATAGAGATAATAGAGGGCATAATGAGGTATGTGGGGATCTTAGGAACACTCATCAATATGCAACTATTGGGTATTGGTAGTCTTATGGTGTGGGGGAGGGATGACTAGGTTTATAGATAAGTAAATGGTAGAGGAATGAGGGTGTAAGTGAAAACTAATAACGTCAATAGAAGAAACCTAATAGACTGAAGTGGAAATAGATGATGTAGGTAAAAACATACTTACTTGTGTTGCAGATCCAATGGCTATGTGGTGGTGGTGATTGGTTGGTGGGATGGAGCTTGGTGCAGTAGTGATGCTTCTCGGAATGTCACCATGAGTGCAATGCTTCTAGATCTATCTTAGTGCTGGCTATGGATGTCTATAGGTATGAAAAGGATCTGGTTTTGCTTGCATGCAGTTCTCTCCTTGTCCCCTTGATCTCAGAATGTGCCAACCCAAAAACAAGGTTGTTAAGGTGAATAAATGGTAACCAATGATGATTCTGGGTTGACCAACGTCGGTTTAGGGATGATCGGCGTTGGTTAAGGTGAGATTCCCTAGGTTTACTAAAAATGGTAGATCTCACATCATTTGGATCAGGTTCGTTCCTTTATCTACGGATCGTAATGGGTGTTATGTTTTATGAGCACAAATTTCGTTTGAGGAATAATAGGCCTTGATTTTTAGGTTTGGACCAAGTCTTATTCATTTATGGAAACATGTTATGAATAGGTCTATGGTGAGGTGTCTAGGTGAGGTGTCTATTCATTTAATTAAAGTAATTAAATTAATAATGGGGTGAGGATGGGTATTAATTTAATTATAAATAATTAAATTAATGTTAATGTAGGGTATAAGGGTCATGGTTAGGTGAATGTGTTTAAGTTGGTTCTTCGATAGGTGACCAAGGGGAGTGTGACCCAATTTTGGTGTCTACACCATCTACAACCAATCCAATTTGTATCCCATCTATCGGGTTTCCCAATATTCCCTTATCCACATCATTCCTTAACATCTCTCCTACACATAATATTCCTCATAAGGAAGGTTTTCCTTGTTCATTTATATTGTTTGTCTTGTCAATCACCCTTGTGGTCTCCGATCATTTTGTTTTTCAATTTTATCATTCTAATTAGGGTTAATGCATTAGATAAAGAAACTAGAAAACTCAAAATCCCGGAGGTTTTAAGAATGGACTAGTGAAATCTTCGTCTTATAAGCTAAATCCAACTCAAAGAGAGAGATGAGACAGATATATGTTTCCCGAATATTGTCACTCTAACAAGTGGTTAGCTTCTTTGTAGATGTCAACCCCTATATTTAGATAAAAGATGATAAAATAAATAACGATGGATATTACAGGATGTTGAAGTGAAATTAATGTAAGGCACATCAAATTGATTATAAGCCTAACTATGAAACTCGTACTAGGTAGTTCGAACTCACCCTGGATATACTAAACAAGAAATATAGAAATATGATATATGTAATCGGGGCTTTCCCGAATAGTGGAGATAGATGATGGATATGTGATCAAATGGTTAGCTTTTAGAGGCTAGTAGATGGCTCAAGCCCCTAAATATTTAGATAAATTTTCCTCTAGATGATAAATCATAAATAACGATAAGTTGGATATTATGTGGAATCACTTTTTTCACCCACCACACAAAAACTAGAAATGCAATAATGTAAGGCACATACAAATCTGATATAAATGGATGTAAATTAAATGGTGGACCTAACTAGATTAATGGAAACCACTTTGGGCACTTTTTTAATCCTTTGTACACCCACCTACTAGGTAGTTCGATGATGACTTGCAAGGTGAAGGCATGCAGGGAAGATGTATAAAGATCTTATCAATAAGGTGCAATATTATACAGAATATGCCCTTTGTGGGAAGCTTCTGATTCAAATGGCACGAAGTGGTGAGCTCAGCTTGAGGAGCATGCGCTATAACATGTTGCTGACACACTTGCACAGGGAGGTCTAGATGATTTGATAAAATGTGATCAAGTAAATAAAAGACACGTAGACATATATTAAAGAGGCTATAGATAGAGGGAAGAGCTCTAGAATATATTAGCTAGGGAAATCGATGGGATGTATCAAGGGTTGGGAGTTAAAATTTTCTCTACCAAGCTGTGATATTGGAATCAGTTATAATGCATGATACAATTTTTATGACATTTTATAATGGCCTAATGAATGTAATGAGGTTACTTGATATGAATATGAGCATTAATGGTTCGATGCATAATCCTTCTTCATACCTTTTTTCATTTATTTTGGTGAACTAAGTATGAATGCTTATCTCCTTAAGAACTTTATGTATTAAGCACTTTATGTCCGGAATGACTGTAAGGATCTAGAAGCCGTTCTGAGCTCTATGGTTCTTGTATGTCTTATTTCCTTTCAAATATCTTAAACTTGGATCATAGATGATTTTTCCCACTAAACTCACATAAAAGAGAGACTCGATGTGCATGGGATTTCTTTCCTTTGTGATGGGGCTAAAAATGAATACATCTTGGTTCCATTTCTGGATCTCTTTTGAATTTGTAGTGGGAAATTACATACATCATTATCTCGGGTAATGAGTAATGATAGAATGTTTAACTCGGAAAGTGTTAAATCATGGTTTAAGAGCATGGAGGATGAATTTTCTTAGAGATTCAAAGACCGGACCTATCATCACCAATCCGGCGCTATGATAATTCTCCAACGGAAATCCTTGTGCTATGATTATTTACTAATGCATAGATTTTAGTTTGGTGGATGTAATCTAGAAACATAACAACAAACATAACACAAGAATACCATAGACTATGATATAAAGGAATGATGACAAATCTAAAATATAAGTGTAAATTATAATATCAACATGAAATTGGTACAATCTCACTAATGACATACTTCAAGTGTTACTAACTTCACTTGCCTTCCAACAATAACTATGGGAGAAACTTCACAATTACACCTCTTAATGGCTTCTTTAACACACTTTCTAAATGATGGCTTCCTTCACACACTCACTCATACAATATTTCTCACTACTTCCTTCTATGCTAAATGAGGGGGTGGCCTCTCTATTTATAGAACTTTTAGGCTTATCCACCTTATCTCTAAGATAGGATAAGAAATCTACTCTGACGAATCATATTCCATACCTTAACTCTTATCTTTACATGTAAGCTTATCTTTTAAGATAAGATAAACCTTATCATTTCACATGGGTTCCACATTTTTAGACTTTTTACAAATAAAATACACAAAATATTTATGACCTCACTCCTTGTCCTTATTACCAATATTAAATTTTTAATTCCTAATCATGAAGACCCTACTTCTCTACTTACCCTAACTTTGACATTTTAACATTACTAAACCACTTACGAAAAATATTTAATTTTTACCACAACATTCCTATTGTACTTTGACTATTACCGTAGTATACATTATTGGCAACGTTGTACCAAAAGTGCCGTTATCTACTATCGAACGCTACTACTACTTATACTTAACAACATCCTATTCCTAATACATACATTAATGAAATAGAAATTACAGAGGAAATTACATACATTAATTATACTTAACAACATCCTATTCCTAATAATTAACAACATCCTATTCCTATTCCTAATACATACCATGATTTATATGAAACATTTTTCTCGTTGCTTCCCAATAGAACTATATGTATGGCTCTCAAAGATATGCGTCTAAATCAAGCTAGTGTTATAGATCACATACACATGGACCTAAGAAGAATAATAGAGTCTATAGGATGCAAATCTGATGTGGAATCATGTTGTGGATCATTGGTGGAAAGGTGTGTTGGCCACCTACACTGAGTACGCCATTTCTACATATTCTTGTCTGCAAGTTACCGAGTTTGAATTTATGTGGGATCCCAAAGGATCATTTCTACATACTATCCTCCGGTAATGAAGATCTTGATTGTTACTTTGAGTTTAGAGGCATTTCCAATGGTTGGTTAAACCGTTCGAACGTTAAGGTGAGGAAGTTAAGGTAGAGAATATGGTGGATATTATGATGAAGAAATAAAGGGAGGAGAGACAACTCAAGTATATTGAAGTGCGTGAAAAGAAGATTGCTAGATGACGTGAGGCTACAAGTGTGATGGATCTATGGAGGCAAACATTGCGGGAAGGAATTGAGGTTCATGTGGAGGATGTGGAACCTAAGCAGATCTATACTACCCCATCTTGGCAAGCATATAAAAGAGACCCTTCAACTTCGATTAGAGTTCGTCATGAGAGAGAGATTCATGTCATATCTGAACCGAGAGTGACCAAACCATAGCGCATTGTTTTCTAATCAAGGAAGGAGTATCGTTGACCCACCATGGAAGTGCTTCTATGACCAAGAGATATAATTTTTCAGTTCCCACTTCTATGGCTACGCATATTCTAGTATTTGGAGAGGAGTCTTTAGACAAGGATCAAGTACACAAGCCTTTGGTCTCACATCTGGGAGTGGCATGGGGTATAATAGTGGTTGTGGGGCATTATCAAAGACCATCAGCGCACAATTTAGTGGAACCTTTGGGAGACTCGACATGACTACTACAGGACCTAGTGGTTCTGGTGGATCTGGTGGGTCAGGAAGAATAGGACTTAGTGGTTCTAGTGGATCTGGTGGCTCAAGAGGCACATGACCTAGTAGACCTAGTGGATCCGGTGGTGAAGGAAACACCAGAGGAAACCAAGGCTTTGGCTCAGGAGGACAAGGGCCCCAACCACCCCTTCAAGTCTTCTTTGAGATTTCTTTACATTTTCAAGATTACATAGGTATTGAATATGTTGCATAACATGTTCACAAGTGTGAGCTACTATAGTGCGTAAAGTGGATCATAACCTTAGAGTGGAAGGCTATCAATTTTGTAATGACGTTGCAGGGGCGTGCACATAGTTGGTATAGGAAATATGACCCTCATCAAATGGTGGTGGATTATACTACTTTAAAGAATGCTTTCTCAGAAAAATTCCACATCCCTAAGTTTGAACAGAAGAGCATCAAAGACCCTAAAGGAGATTCAACAGGGAATTACAGAGAGTTTACGGGAGTATGATGCATACTTTAAAACTCTCTTGTCTAAGTTATCATATGGTATTCACCCTTCACAACATGCTCAATGGTTTGTTGGAGGGTTGATCACACCTTTTAGAAGGGCCTTATCTCATAAAACTTTCACAGACCCACGCGAGGTGTTAGAAGATGCTCTGTGCACCGAGGCTATTGGAAGTGTTAACATTGGTATTAGCCCATTTTTGGAGGCTCAGATTGCTGTTATGGCTAAGTAGTTGGAAAAATTGTCTGCGAACTCAACCCATGAGACTCGTAGTGGTTTATGGTGTACATATTGTGAAGTAGAGGGGCATGTCAAGGATAGTTTCCCCCGGAGGATAGTATGCACCGTGATAGTAGACTATGAGATTTTTCATGGGGACCATGATGCAAGTAGATGCCCCTTGTTATAGCACACAATTCAAAAGAATGTGTCTTGATACTAGTAATATTTGCACCTCTACAACCCATGATACTAAGGATTGTAGGCTTATTGACCAGATCCATGAGGCCATTGATCATTTCCTATGTTTCTTACTAGTTTCTCCTTTCATCTTCTTAGGATCATTTCCATCTTGGTTATCTTTTTCTTTCTTTCTTTTTTTTACAAACACATTTGCTTCATTATTTATGCTCCTATCTACTACATTAAAAGAATTTACAAGTATTTTCCTTTATCATTATCTCTTATACCAGATGTAGAACCTATATCTAGACAATTATACTTATAATGACCCTTTTATGACAACCATAACATACAACTTCAAAAATATTTATTTTTGGACTTCTATCTCCTCCCCGAGAACTAAATTATTTTCCTCAAGAAGATGAATAGTTAATCGGCCCATCTTCCTGAGAAAATCTTCATACTCAGTAGATGTACTAGGAGAAAGATTTTTGTTCACCGAGAGTGGTTGTGGATTCTGGACCAAAGGTGTTGGTGTAGGCTCTACCTTAACAACAATTTCTTTGGGCTCTTCTTTCATGCTTTCTTCTTGCCTTCTTGCAATCTCCTTTTCTTATTTGAGGTCGTTGGGTGGTCATACTTCACTCATTTTCTGATCTCTTGCTTCATCCCAAGAATGAAGTGCTTACAAAGGATATTATCCATGTCATTCATCAACCCATCCACTAATCCTTACTTCCGGATCTAGGCATCGAGCTTCCTCCTTAGCTCTAGAACATGAGCATGATAATCCCTTATATTAGCCTTCTCTCTTTGGGATAGCTTTATGATATCGATCATGAGAACTCGCATATTTTTGTTGTTCACTAAATTCTTCAAGAAAACTTTTAGTTAATAAATCTCATGAATTTTTCATATTATCACCTAGTGTTTCAAACCACCTAAGGGTCAAACCATCAAAAAGGTAGGAAAAATTCAGTCCATTGTTCCCTTCTTATAAGGCCATTACAAATACAAGATCATTTAAACTCTTGAATGAAAGAGGAATCATCTTCATTAGATTAGGCTGAAAAAATAGGAATCTTCATCATTTTCAAAAGTAACCACAATGAAATACCAACCCACAAGTACAATCAACAAGAATTATGTGCACAAATAATTGGAATCACTATAATAGAAAGTGATTTTACACCTTTCTACAAGAAAATAGAATGACCACGGTAAACTATGGTAAAACTTGACTTATCATGTAAAAATTGACTTTAATGTGGTAAACACTATTCACAAAAAAAAGTGAAGTTATCGTGGTAAATACTATTCACAAGAAATGTAAAGTTACTCGTAGTAAATACTATTCACGATAAAAAGTGACTTTACCATGGTAACTACTATGCACAATAAAAACAAGGTTACCCTCCAAATGATTTCTAACTAAGTGGGAATATCTCTCCAGAAAATCCACCAACAAGGAATGGTCCCAACAATGGAACCAAAATGTCATCACCAATCCGGCACTATGATAATTCTCCACTAGAACTCCATGTGCTATGATTATTTACTAATGCACAACTTTTAATTTGGTGGATGTAATCTGGAAACACAACAACAAACATAACACAAGAATACCATAGACTATGATACGAAGGAATGATGATAAATCTGAAATATAAGTGTAAATTATAATATATGAAATTGTTACAATCTCACCCATGAGGTACTTCAAGCATTACTAACTTCACTTGCCTTCCAACAATAACTATGGGAGAAACTTCACAATTACACATCTTAATGGCTTCTTTAACACACTTTCTAAATGTTGGATTCCTTCACACACTCACTCATACAATATTTCTCACTACTTCCTTCTATGCTAAATGAGGGGGTGGCCTCTTTATTTATAGAACTTTCAGCTTATCCACCTTATCTCTAAGATAGGATAAGAAATCTACTCTGATGAATCATATTCCATACCTTAACTCTTATCTTTACATGTAAGCTTATCTTTTAAGATAAGATAAACCTTATCATTTCACATGGGTTCCACATTTTTAGACTTTTTACAAATAAAATACATAAAATATTTATGACCTCACTCCTTATCCTTATTACCAATATAATATTTCTAATTCCTAATCATGTAGACCCTACTTCTCTACTTACCCTAACTTTGACATTTTAACATTACTCGAACCACTTACAAAAATATTTACTTTTTACCACAACATTCCTATTGTACTTTGACTGTTACCATACTATACATTATTGGCGGTGTCGTATGGCAATGTCATTATCTTCTATCGGATGCTACTACTAATTATACTTAACAACATCCTATTCCTAATATATACATTAATGAAATAGAAATTACAGAGGAAAATTTTAGTGTTAACAGACTTGAGTTTGATGCACGTATATGGGTAGAAGAGAACCTCTACCATGATTTATATGAAACATTTTTCTATTGCTTCCCGAGAAGAACAACATGTATGCTCTCAACATATGCATCTAGATCAAGCTAGTATTATAGATCATGCATGTGGACCTAAGAGGAATACTAGAGGTCAGCAGGATGTAGATCCGATGTGGAATCGTGTTGTGGATCATTGGTGGAAAGGCGTGTTGGCCGCCTACACTGGAGTATGCCATTTCTACATATTCTTGTCTTGAAGTTACCGAGTTTGAATTTCAGTGGGAGCCCGAGGATCATTTCTGCATGCTATCCCTCCGTAATGAAGATCTTGATTGTTACTTTGAGTTTAGAGGCATTTCTAATGGTCACAAACCATTCGAGCACTAGGTGAGGAAGCTAGGGTGGAGGAAGATGGCAAATATTATGACAAAGAAATAAAGGGAGGAGAGACAACTCAAGAATATTGAAGTGTGTGAAAAGGAGATTGCTAGATGATGTGAGGCTACAAGTGTGATGGATCTATGGAGGTGAACATCATGGGGAAGGAATTGAGGTTCACGTGGAGGATGAGGAACTTGAGCAGTCTATACTACCCCATCTTGGCAAACATGTAAGAGAGACCCCTTTGGCTTTTGATTAGAGTTCATCACATGGAGAGAGAAGATTTGTTAGCACATATCTGAACCCACCTAGTGACCAAACCCTAGCGCTTTGTTTTTCAAATCAAGGAAGGAGTATTGTTGACCCAGTTGGTATCAGTGGAAGTGACAGATCTATGCCCAGGAGATATAATTTTTTAGTTCCCACTTCTATGGCTACGCATATTCTAGTATTTGAAGGAGTCTTTGGACAAGGAGCAAGTACACAAGCCTTCGGTCTCACATCTGGGAGTGGTGTGGGGTATAATAGTGGTAGTGGGGCATTATCAAAGACCATCAGCGCACAGTTTAGTGGAACCTTCGGGAGACTCGACAAGATTACTACATGACTCGGTGGTTCGGTGCATTTGGTGGGTCGGGAAGAATAGGACTTAGTGGTTCTAGTGGATCTCGTGGCTCAGAGGCACAAGACCTAGTAGACTGGTGGATCCGTGATGAAGGAAACACCACAGGAACCAAGGCTCGCTCGGAGGAAAAGGGCCCCAACCACCCCCTCAAGTCTTCTTTGAGATGTCTTTACATTTTCAAGATTACAGAGGTATTGAAGATGTTGCATAACATGTTCACAAGTGTGAGCTGCTATAGCACGCAAAGTGGATCACAACCTCAGAGTGAAAGGTTAATTAGTTTGTAATGACGTTGCAGGGGTGCGTGCATAGTTGGTATAGGAAATATGACCTCATCAAATGGTGGTGGATTATACGCTTTTTAAATAATGTTTTCTTGGTAAAAATCCACATCCCTAAGTTTGAATAGAAGAGCATCAGCACCCTAAAGGAGATTCAATAGGGAATTACAGAGAGTTTGCGGGAGTATGATGCGCACTTTAAAACTCTCTTGTCTAAGTTATCATATGACATTCACCCTTCACAGCATGCTCAATGGTTTTTTGGAGGGTTGATCACACCTTTTAGAAAGGCCTTATCTCATTAAACTTTCACAGACCCGCATGAGGCATTAGAAGCTGCTCTGTGCGCTGAGGCTATTGGAACTGTTGACATTGGTATTAGCCCAATTTTGGAGGCTCAAAGTTGATGTTATGGCTAAGTAGTTGGAAAATTTTCTCTGAACTCAACCCATGAGACTCGTAGTGTTTTATGGTGTACATATTGTGAAGTAGAGGGTATGTCAAGGATAGTTTCCCCAGGAGGATAAGTACGCACCGTGACAAGAAACCGTGAGATTTTTCATTATGACCATGATGAAAGTAGATGCCCTTATTACAAAGACACAATTCAGAATAATGTGTCTTGCTACTATAAGATCTCCACCTCTACAACCCATGATACTAAGGATTTTAGGATTATTGACCAGATTCATGAGGCCATTGATCATGGGGTGCGCCAGACCAGAATTACCAGTAGTTCTAAATGTGATGATCACCATTATGAGGAGCGCGCAGATGGAGGCATACGCAAAAGTGATTTTGTGGTGGATTCCATGGTTGTGGTAAATGCGGAGGAAGAATTGAGTTCCCATGTGGAACCTATTTTAATTATGGGTCTACAGAGAATTAAAAATGAGAGTTCTCAGACCTATTACAGTGTTAATGGTGTGGGAAGAAACATAAGTATGAAGATTTCCTTGAGTTATTTGAGAACATGAATCAAAGAACAGAATGGAAAGACAAGGGTGCTACAATGGTAAACATTAAGAATATGGACACATAATGGATGTCATAGGTAACACGTGATGCATGCTTAGAACCTATTTTAGTAACAACAAGAGAAGAGGCCGCACATGCAAAGGAAATACCAAGGTAGAGGACTCTGGTTTCAAGAGAAGAAGTGGTGCATGGAAAGTACCTAGATCCTGCTCATCAGAAGGAGGTATATCAAGATATTATGGACATCATTTGGAGTTTACAAGGAGAAATCCAATGTATAAATGAGAATTCCAGGAAGGAGGAGCAAAGGAGGAAGGTTAAGGCACCAAGAGATGACCTAGATGAGGTCAGGGAAGTATGTAAAATGCTAAGGCAAGAGAATGTTATTCCCTTGCTAGAGCATGGTTGAGGGAGAAGGTACCACATGCCGAGAGGAGTGTGAGAGGTAGATCTTACATTTAAACCTTCCCCTCACAGCTTGAATACAATAGGGAGATCATGTTCAATGTAATAGTAGATGGATGGTCATTTGAGTAATATCCTCATTGACACATTGTGCACGGAGGTCAATGTTCTCACATTGGATGCATGGCATTAGATGGGAAGGCCTGTATTACATCCATCTTCAATGTGATTTATATGGAAAACAAAACAAAGGCAATGCCAATTGGTGTCTTAAAAGATGTGGCTATCACCATTTATGGAGCTAAGTTTACTGGGGACTTCAAGTCTTGGCGCTCACCGAGGCAAAAATTTCCCAAAGACTACTTGAGCACCCATGGTGTTACAAGAACAATGCGATCTTCGGTTCAAAAAAGGGTACATCAGTTTTGAAAATGAGGTGGAATGAGTCATCATACCCATGGATGATGGGAAGTCAACACCCTATACTGAACCCTTGGGAGAAGAGGTCCTGATAGAATATATGTGTGCTCAATCGTGGATCCGTAAATAATCCATCCTACCGACGGAGTTATCCCGTTTGAAGATGCTCAATTAGTAAGTGACACCACCAGTCTAGCATGTGATAATTGGGCACACGGGACCTACAAATTGATCGAACTACATTTAAGAGGATCAGTGACAAAGGTGACAAAGGTGTGCACAGTCAGGAACCTTAGAGGAAAAGAGCTACCTAAGTACTTAGGAGGAGCCTCCCCTAAGGTCTTTTTACAGAGAGTGAAAGCTCGGTGGAAGGAGGAAAATGAAAGAAGGGGGATGTTAAGTTATGTCCTACTTGGAACTATTGCGCACTAGTGGGCAACTACATCGGGATAATCTATTGGAATGGCATGAAGTGATAATTTCCTTCTGTGTTCGTTTCTCTAGAAGTAATGCGCCCACCGCGATCAAGGACTACCATGGTAAGAAGCCTACCTCTTTCCACATCCAAGCCTATGAAAAAACCTAGAGGGAATGCACGGAAGCTTTTCCACCATCCCTTTGGGTGCACAAACTATATTCTACACTGTAGGGTTACACACATGCATGATACATACATTCTAAGACATGCCGTTAGATAGGGAATTGGTAGGAACTAGTGGCTGACCTAGTTCAAACATTTGAGTATCGAAGTACCAAGCCATCAATTGATAAGGCATTGTAGGTTGTCAAGTGCCTTACCATGGGGGATAGTTCCATAGTAGAAGATAGGTATTGGACTTGCTTAGTGAACCAGGTTTGGGGTAGAAATTTGAAGAAGAGAAAATAGAGGAGGATCAGTTTGAGCGCGCGTGTGTGAAAAAATGAGAAAGGAAAGCTTGTATATGTGATTGATGGGGAGGAAGCAAAAATATTTGATGTTAACCATTCTATAGGGATGCACAAGGTAGTGGACAATGTTGATACTCGCGCACGCACCTACCATGAACCTTTAAAAACCAAAAAGGTTAACATCAGCTTAGGAGAAGAACCTAAGGAAGCTATCATTGGATATTACTAGTTGGAGAAGGAATTCTCTAAGATCATTTATCTTTTGCATGAGTTCAAATATTTATTTCCATGCTGGTACCATGAGCTCAAAGGCATCCACCATTCCTTGGGGTAAATGAGGATAAAGCTAAAGGATAAGTGTGCACCCGGTCAGGAAGAGACCCTACCAATGAATCCCAATTTACGCATGAAGGTAAAGGAGGAGATAGACAAAATGATAGCATCTGGGATCATTGAAGCTATTAAAGAATTGGAATGGATAAGTCTGATGGTAATCAGCATCAAGAAGGATGGGCGGATTAAGATCTATGTGGATTATAGGGAGTTGAATGTAGTTTTTCTCATCGATCCTTTTCAACCCCATTCACTTGAATAAACTTTGGAGGGATTCATTGAGTGAGAAATATACTCCTTTACTGATGGATTTTTGGGGTACCACCAAGTCCTGGATTGCAAAGGAAGACCAGGAGAAGACAAATTTCACCACAAAATGGGTAATTTTTGCATACATGGTCATTCCCTTTGGGTTGAAGAATGCGCCCGTTGTTTTCTCATGCCTAGTGGTATAAAGCGCCCAAGACTTCATCTAAAATTCTTCAAGTCTATCTAGATGATTAGACAATGTATGGGATAGTAAAAGACCATTTTGATAATTTGAGGATGATGTTTGAGAGGTGTGGCAGCTTGAGGATATCCCTCAACATTAAGAAGTGTGCCTTGCTACCCCCTTTGGAATGTTATTGGGGCATATCATATGTAAGGAAGGCTTGCTAGTAGATCTTGACAAGGTTGTTGTGATTGTGGTATAGAGGGAGCCTACTAGCAAAGTGTAGTGTGTGGGTTTCTTGGACACATGGGCTAATATCGGAAGCTCATCAAGGGGTATGCCAAAATCGATGCACCTTTAGAATAATTGCTCGACATAAAAGTACCTTCCATTGGGGAAAGACGTAATAGAAGTAATTTGATACATTGAAGGATAGGCTTGTCACCATGCCTATATTACATTTTCCCTCTTGGGATAAGCCCTTCCATGTTCATGTAGATGCCTCCAGAATGGCCATTGGGGAAGTGCTTGCATAACCTAGTGAGGGAATTATTGATCATCCCCTATGATTTGCAAGCAAGAAGTTGACACTAGCAGAGCAGAATTATACTACGACCGAGCATGAAGCATTTTCAATGATCTACACACTTCACAAGTTCAGACAATATCTGCTGCAACTCCCTTTGTGTTTTACACTAACCACATGGTGTTAAAGTACTTGGTGAATAAGCCCATTCTACAAGGGCACATATGTCGGTGGGTGTTGTTATTTCAAGAGTTTGAATTCACGGTATTTGTTAAGTTAGAAAGAGTAATTGTGGACTTGATCATTTATCAAGGATTGATTCATGGGAGGACACGCAAAGTAATGAAGAGAAATGCCAATGTGTAATCAAGTTAGGTTTCGGCATGTGCCCTTAGATTTGGAGGAGATTGTAGTATTTCTAAAGGAAGGTGTGGTGCCGGAAGGGATGAAGACATTAGAGAAGAAGCAACTAGCCATATGCATCGTGCCCTACATGTTGATTAGTGGGGACTTATACAAATTAGGGCATGATGAAGTTTTGTGCAGTGTGTACTAGAGCATGAGCACCTCACCATCATAGAGGAAGCACACGGAGGAAGTGCAGGTGGACATTATGCAGCAACGCCACCGCACGTAAAATATTAATGACAGGATTATGGTGGGAAACTCTATATAAGGATTACAAGGACTATTGTAAAGTGTGTGACCATTGTCAACACATTGGCAAGCCAGAAGAAGAGATGAAATGCCTTTTTGCACCCTATCCCTAGCACTGAAACTTTTGAGAAATGGGCAATAGACTTTGTAGGCCATATTGCACCAAAGAGCGTGTAGGACTGGATCACGTTACACAATCACTTACACGGACTATTTGACAAGGTGGGCAGAGGCAGCCCCAACTAAAGACTACACAATAGCTACAACAGCAAGGTTTTTGTGGGAAAACATTATCACAAGGTATGGATTCCCTTTAAGTTTAACCAGCGATAGGGGTACACATTTCTTGAATGAGACCATGAGGATCCTATTAGCAGAGTTCATGGTGGCTCATCACAAGACTACACCTTATCACCCACAAGCAAATGGAACCACATAAGTGTTTAACAAAATACTAAGTCATACCCTGACAAAATTTGTGATGTCAGAAGACAAGATTGGGATGACAAGGTATCATCTATATTATGGGCTTATAGGAGAACTTATAAAAGGCTGAACAAAGCCACACCATTTCAATTGGTTTTTGGCATGGAATTTGTTCTGACCGGTTGAGTTCATGATACCTTCTTTTCGAATAGCACGCACAAGAGGGATGGTTGATGGGCAAGCACTGGAAGAGAGAATTGATGAATTGATGAAGCTGGATGAAAGACGATCACTCGTCAGGTGGATCCAAATAGCAGAAAAAGTGAAGCAAAAATCATGGCATGATCACCACATTAGAACAAGAAATTTGAGGTTGGGCAAATGGTCTTACTATATGATTCTAAGTTTTTGTGCCATCCTAGGAAGTTAAAAGTCCATAGGTTGGGTCCCTACACAATCTCATACATCCTTGATTCGAGTGCATGCCAGTTACTAGTTTTGATGGAATGAAATTTCCTGGACACTTCAATGGGAGTAGGTTGAAGTCCTACTATAAATAAGGCTTCTTGGTGTTTGTAAATAAGGTAGTTTTGCCAAATAATTTAGAATTTCCTTTATGTGTTTCCTTTCTTGTATTTCCCTTTCACGTTGTTGTTTTGTTTTGTGCCTTAGGCATCGGTAACCTTGTTACTTTTTGAGGGTTTTGAATGCATAGAGGGTTGTACATCATTTAAGTGTGGGGTGGAGTGATGTGAAGGAAAGCATGGGTAAAGTGCCAAGGAGGATTTTGTTTGAAATCCCAATTGAATGGCCTTGTTGAAAGAGGTGCATGAAAGAAAAGGTGGGAAAGTATGGTTGGTGTCAAGATAAGGCTACTTTCATGTCCCACATATAGAGAAGGAAGAAGCGCATAAACAACATGAAGTAGGCGAGAGAAAAAATCATGACAGAAGAAGTGCCTTCGACGCAGGTGACGCGCACACAAGAGTCTCATGTCAAGATGGATTGGTTGTGTGCCAAAAGGTTGGAGATTATCCACACAAGGTTAGGGCACATATGTTAGGGCACAAAAGTCAGGCTTTGTTTGAAAAATACACTTTAAATGTTAAAAGTATGGTGGTAGGTGAAGTAGCATTTAATGCTTAAAATGGGAAAAACTATAAATAAAGGTTCGAGCATTTCATTATTCACTTTTTGTATAAGGAGAAAGAAGCGCTTGTGCATCTTTGCAAACTAGGGCTTCCAGAACTGATCCGTGTGAAGAAAAATTTGAAAAGTGTGAGTGTGAGTCACTAGTTTGGATTTGCAAACTAGAGAGAAGGGATTTCACGGGTGTAAGAGAAATTGTGAGAAGGTGTTGTCTTGTGAAGGAACTATCCTAGTTAGGGTTTGAAGAACTAGGGCATGGGTTTAAAGGGTTTTCTTCACAAGTTCGAGATCTAAGATTGGAGGGAGCAGAAGAACAGAGTAACAAGAAGTGATTGAAGTGATAAGAGAACCTAGAAAATGGCACCCAAGAAACCAGTTGGCACACCTAAGAAGGGCAAGGGCAAGGGAAAGCAACAAGAAACTGATCACACATACAAATGAAGAGTGGTACGTAGAAATGCAACCCAGATGGAGTATTACTTGGAAAGGAGTGGGAGTCCCATTTAAGAAACATGTCTGTAAATGATTACAATCATCACTCAAGCACAATCAAGAAGGAAATGGTGTTGGAGTTAGTGTGCCTAACAAATAAAAGGACACCAGAGGGTTTTCCCATCTATGACAATGATGTAAAGGTCAAGTTGGAGAAGTCAGAGTTATTGCAACTCTTTGAGTTTCCCTACTTCGGGAAGCCTGAGTGCCTATATCAATGGTTGATGTCACACGTGCACGAAGGTTACTTGAACTTTGTAGGGTGCAAGATTGACATTACCCTCGCTTATTTCACATTTCACAGACTCATCTAGGAATGAGATAGTTTGGAGGATGACCTAAGCAACAAAGAGGAAATTAAGGAAACTGTCATCACCTATGCATACAAAAAGGGGTCGAGGTACTTTGATATCACAAACATCAAGGACCCAGTGATGAAGATGGTTGTGCACCTTGTGACAAAGATAAATGGCCAAGAGAGATGGACCCAGGTTAACAAGGCATGGTTGCAAGTTTTCAGAAAATTTTGAGGGCACCATCTATAACTTGTCTGCATTCATCACAAATGAGATTGTCAGCAATGCAAAGTAAGGTGATAAAATCCTTTTTGGTAATGTTCTGCTAACCATTTTTTTCGAGATTGGAGTGTCAGATGCATTAGACAAATTTGTGTGGGAGTACCCTGTTGAATACCCTTCACCCGTGAAGAGATTTGAGAAGTACACATGTGATAGTATGACAACCGTGCACAAGGTGCGCTTGGAGAAATGGTATACGCGCCTGAGGAATGCGTTTGGGGTGGAATGGAGGATCCCTAAACAACTTCCAGTGACCACTAAGGGAGAGGCCGAGTTTATTGTGTACCAACATTTCTACCTAGTAGATTTAAACTAACAGATGAGACGTGGAGACCATGGTGCAAGCTCCCTTTTGCCTTCATAGCTCAACACTTCCAAGCGGGAGTGAACAGTTTAGAGAATCCAAAAAGTTGAGGTTGGACCTTGGTAATCTGTACTGAGACCATAGGAAATGTGCAAAGGGTTGGTCTACCCCAAAAGCGTGCATACATCGAGAGGTACGTGTCGCATGAGGTAAAAATTGTAGTGCCCACTTCCCTTTGACACCTTTTGATGCTTATGCTGATACTATTGATTACATTATAGACATTATTATGTTTTGATTTAGTATGATGTTAGACATTGATCATGGATTATTGTTGATCTTGATTTGATTTTGATGCAAGATGATTATTAGAGACACCTTATATGTGGATGATGATATATTATTAACATGGATGTTTTATGGATGTTGTTCGGACATGTGATTTTGGATATTATGAGTGGATATAGAAAATGAATATTTTATGATGCTGATATAGTTGTGGATTAAAAATGCAAATGATGTAGTTGTTGCTTCGATGTTGTTGTGATTCATTTATATAGTTGGTTTTGTGATTTCATTTATATCACATTGGATGTTCTGATATGGCCACGAGGTCAAGGAGGTATTTGTGTTTTGCAAGTTTAAAATATCACAACAAACATCGGGGATCGAGACCAACCACAATGGAATTCTAGGTGAATTTGACACGGTCACCATGGCAACTTGTTTTATTGTGTTGTGTGTTGTTTGGTTAGAGATTCCCATGGGGGGATCATCTTTACATGTGACCATGGGTTTGTGTATTTTAGTAATGTGGTTAAATGTTTATTTATTGTTGTATGTATTTTATTAGTAATGTGTTCCCTTCTTTTAATTAATTAAAGTTGTGATAGATTAATGTGGGAAATCATATGATTAAAATTTAAATAAATTAAATTGGGATATGGGAAAATAATAATGGGAGTTGTTGGCTCTTTGAATTAATTTTGTAAGGGATGTGTAAGTTGTGTAAGAGCTTGTGTAAGTCAGTTTTGGAGTATGAAATACTCCACCTCCATGAAAAATTCGAATTTGTCCTTGGGAGCTATTTTTGGAGGCTTGTGGGACAAGTAAAACTTGTCCCATACCTCTAAATTTAATTTTCCAACCATACCTATGGTTGGAAGGCTGATTTTAGACTTTTATAATGAATTTTATTCATCATGTTGCTTGTTTTGGAATGCACTCTCTTACATTTCATTTAATTTTGTTGTCCCTTGAGGTGTGGGCTCTTTGGAGTGTGCAAGTAACTTGTCATTTTTCACCCACCTCTTTATTGTGCTTGGGAGAATGAAATCTTGTCTTTTGTGTTTGAATTTGAGGATGTTTGATGTGGCATCCTACATGGATCCACATCATCCTCTTCTTTCCCTCTTCTATTTAATTCAAACTCTCTTCTTGTTTTGGGGTTGTTGAATCATTTTACAACTTCTTGGGGGTGCATTTTCTTGTGGGAGCTCTTGTTTTTGGAGGAAGTTTTGGAGAAAGCTTTGCATGCTTGGGAGTTGCTATTTTGGACTGTGTTTTCTTGGCATTTGAAGCTTGCTGTTGGGAGAAAAATTCACCATGGAGAGGTAGGAATTTAACTCTCATTCTTTTGTTGTTATTTCCTTGTTGTGTTTTGTGAATGGTGCATGCTTTGTTTCATTTGTTGGCTGGTTGGGTAGACTGCCTTAGGGAAGGTGTAGGAGAAGGCTATGGGGAATCCATGTGGGGGCATAAGGAATGCCATTGGCATCAGAGTTTTTGGAGGGATTTTGGGTTTGGGATCCACCATGGAAAAGAAATAGCTTGCATTTCTTACTTTGGGGTGGGCATAAGGAAATCTGTGGGGGCATAAGGAGAAACTTGTGGGGGCATAAGGATGTGTGTGGGATGAATTATTTTGGCGGGTTGTTCTGGTGGATGCCCAATTCCCAATTGGGAGGCATAAGTAGCTTCCCCCATAGACCTTGCTCCTTTGGCTTGCTTGATCAAGCCTGAGTTTTGATTGATATGTTTTCAATTGCAGTTGTAAACTGTTGTTTTGTATTGATCTATGTTTTATTTTGAAATGTGTATGTGAAAGAATGTTGTGTGTTGTGGAATCCATTTGTTTCCATGGGTTGAATTGCATCTATTATTGTATTTTGGTTGGGGCTCGGGGGCCAATGATGAAGGAAGGCTTCTCCTTTCATTGGATGTCTTGGTTGGGTGGAGAGCATTTCCTTTCCCCCTCTTTTGTTGTGATCAACTTGGAGAAAAAAAAATGAGCATGTTGTTGTCCTGGAGCAAAGGAAAAAATGCAATTTGACAGTCCCTTGTGAAAACATATTTAATTGTAATCCTTTCCCACTTGTTGTGGATGAAATTGTAATCTGTATTTTGTGAAGAAAGATGTATGTAATTGATTATGAAAGTGGATATTCAAATTGTAAAAGACATTTAAATTCTGATTTTGTTTATTGGAAAGAAATGAAAATTTTGTTAATTGCATTCAAGGAATGAAAGAATGTAAAGATGTTTCTTTTTTTGAAGTCAATAAAGAATTGCAAGTTCATCTCTCTTTTGCATTGTTGTGATTGAGTTGGAATATCAAACTGTGAATGGAATCTCTGTTTAATTGCAAAGGAAAGAAAATACGTATGAGGGATTTATATTGCTTGTCTTCTTTTGATAAATATATGAAATTGGAAATCAGACCTTACCATCTAGTTTTGAAATGAATTGCTTACATACAAATAAATGTATTAGACCAGATTAGAAATAAGATATTACACTTAAATGATAAATTGGGATATATAGAATTTTCCTCGAAGTGAATCTCTGCTGCAAATTTTAAAACTGGTAAATTTAAATAAAATGCACAGTTTGGACCAGCACTTAACAATCAACTTGGAAACCTTAAAATTCAACATGATATATTAGTAATGAACTCAATTGACAAAGAATATTTAAGAGAATAACTTGAACCATTGCAAAATTGAGCTCAATCTCTTCCTCAACCGTTTTCTGTCATTTGTTGGACAAAATTCAAATTTGAATAAATTGAACAAATCAACTTCCCTAAAACACTTTAAACTCTCCCTAGATCAATTCTCCATGCCTTTTTGGCATGTTGAGTGAAGGAGGAGATCCAATTTAATCAAATTGAAAATTTGAAATTGCCAGTTTGCTAATTAAAAGCCCGTAGATCCTTTTTGCAAAATTGACCCCTTAACTTTAACAAAAAGTAAAATTTATGATTCTTGTGCAAAGAGGGCATCGAGAGCTTTCCAAAAAGTCCTCGTTTTCCCAAAACTGAGCTTCTAGAAAAATTTATGGCACTTTGAAGTTTTTGGGCCTTGGTGGGAAAATTTGGGAAAATTTTCCCTGGCGGGCCCATGACCCAAAAATTTCTTGTTGGAAAATCCTTAGAAATTTTTTTTTAAAATTTTGGCTCGAGAAAATTTTATTATTTTCCTCCGCTAGCCCAGCACCAATCGTAGAGGTTGCCACGTGTCCTCACGGGTAGTGGTGGAGGCATGACATCTTTTTCCTTTGACTTTTTGAAAATTTTGGGAAAATTTTCCTTTTAGCCCTATCGGCCTGGCCAAACCAATCACAAGCTACCACGTGGCAGCTTTGGGTGCTTGTGGAGGGGCACCCTTTGTTATTTTGAATTTTTTTCTTTGGAAATTTTTGTAAAATTTCCTCACATCCCCGCCCTCACCTTGGGAAGATTATTCTCAGTGCATGGACCCATGCAACCATCCTTCTCCTTTTCCCCTCCCTTTGGTGAGATTGCCCAAAAAACCCCACCGCTCCGCCCTTCCTTCTCTTCTTCCCCGCTTAGGCCATTGGGTGACACGTGTCCACCGGGGACCCATGGAGGCACGGGAGAAAATTTGAATTTGCACCGCATGGGGAAAAAATTGCTAAAGCCGCCCCGCAACCCACCAACCCACCAAAAGGGTTTTCCTCTCCTCTTGACATGTGTCCCCTAGGGGAAAATTTGATCCCTAAAGTCTGTTTGCTCATATCTTGAGTTCCTGAAGGAGTTAGGAGGACTTCTTTATATCACCGGAAAGGTGAGAAAATTTCCTATCCAATGGGAATGATTTAGGGAAATTTTGAATATGTTAAGTGTGTGAAAAATCAAGTTGAAACTATGAGCCTGCTAGAGAGTGGGTATGGGGGTAAATTACTCCCTGAACCTAACTAAAAATTCTAACCCTAAAATTTGAACCATGTGACCTTGATAATTTTTAATAAATGAAAAGTATGATATAGTAATTTTAGAATTGTTCGGAACCTAATAGGGTCAACTATTGTCTTGCAACTTGGTTGTGGACACTTCTAATAAAAAAAATTATTCCATAATTTTCTAACTAACCCTAGGTTATTTCTTGGGTCTCAAGTGGGTTGTTTTAACCTAGCATCACACAAATGGTGAGACCCATGACTTTACCCATTGTAAGAGGATCTATGGCACATGTATATCTCTCGCATAAGACCCAAATCTGAGAAGGTCACGTATCTGGAGAATGAGATGTCCATACCTGAGGACCCAACTAGCAGGAAAAGACCCATGCCCAGACAGGAGGAAAAAGAACCAGAGAAGAAAGTACCAAGTGTAGTGGATACACAAGTAATAGGTTCCCCTGGGACAAGTGCCAGAACCAGTATGTATTCAAGAAGAAGTCTATAATCAAAGAGAAGACTCCAGAGCCAGAAAATTCGTTAGACAAGGAGTCATCAGAAGAAGAAGAGATAGAGTCACCTACACCGAATCCCCAGGTTAGGAAGAAGCAGAGGGTAGAAGAAGAGACCACCTCGGAAGAAATTGAGAGTTTAGAGAGGTACATAGGTGAAAAGGATGATGATGAGGAAGAAGATGATCCTAGAAGAGATCAAGAGCCACCTGTCTTCAACGTGCATGATTCAGAAGAAGAAGGCGGAGAAGAAGAACAGGGGTTCCTTTTCATGTGGCGCAAGGGTAGTCAGGAGGGGGAAGGCACCCAAGACATAGGAATAAGTGAGGAGGTTAGCGCACAGAAAAAAGGACTCCAATCCTTACATAGGAATAGATAACCAAGGCGGAAGAAGAAGTAACGAAGATCATTGAGACCTTGGTGGAAGAGGAGTTGGAATGCAGACCGAGAGTTAGTGTTAAATGAGGATAAGGAAGAGAGCATAGAAAAGGACCATGGAAACACTGGAGGCCCCACTTTGATTGTAGTTATTCCTAAGGGCATGTGCATAGGAGGAAAGTGTGTGGAGGAGGAGAGGCTAGGGATGGGTTATATTAATGACCCCAACAAAGTGTTGCACGCATGGTTCCAAAGCACAATTCCAGCAGAGGAGCTTCTGTGCAATGTCATCTTTTGATAAGGAGGCTACATACCCATGGACAAGGAAGATGCTCTCATGGGAATTTGAGTCCCATCTTGATGAGCCGAATTCAAAGTAAGCAATGGGGTAATTATAACATTACCAGAATCAAAAGGAGACAACCCATTGGTGAATTCTCAGCATCTCTCAGATGAACAACTATGCAACACGCTCAATAAGGTCTCCATTGAGGTCGAAGCTAGAATCTTTTGGAAGAATGATAGAATCAAATATCTGGAGGATGAACTGAAGAAGAAAGAGGAAGAGCTAGCTATGAGGACAAAGGAGCTAAGTCAAGAGAATTTGATTAGCACCCAGTGCAACTAGAGTTAAGGGATGAGAAGGCTAGAGTGCGTGAAGTTTACAAAAAGGTGGAGTCCATTACAAATGTCATAGTGTTGAAGCATCTAGACCTAGCACCTTCCGTGTGGAAGTATGCATCTTCCCTGGAATGCCTAGAGGACTTAACCAGAACCCTCACCATGGAGAGGCAGCTTTACCTTTGGAGTCTCGTGAGAAGAAGTGGCCGTGCGCTTAGAAAAGGAGGATAAGTTAAAAGTTGTGGCACTCATAGTAGAATACAGCAAGGTCCTTGCTGATGTAAAGATTGCCTCCCGGAATGTTGAGGCCGCGTGCACGAAACCGGGTGGATAGAGAAAAAGTAGCGATCATGCTAGTTGCCAATGTTGAAGCGCAACTTAAAGAGTTCTAGGAGAAGAACAAGGGGAACAGAGCGGAGTGGGAAAAGATCCTAGCTGAGGTCAAACAGAAATATGAGGCCATTGAAACCTTAAGGGGTTCAATCAAAAACCGTTGAAGGAACTATACCCATAATTACATGAAGGATGGATGTGCTTTGGAGGATATAGGCAAGGAGTTAGAAAATATTATTGACACCATGAGCACACAAGGGATGGGCTAGGTTTTTATCAGGTGAGTGCCTTAGTGGGTGATCTTTTCCAGAGAGCACAGAATGAAGTCGATGCCTGGAACAAGTTGGAGGCTGACTTACAAAAATATTTTCCTAGCTTATTGCAGTGATGACATCACTATCCCATTCTTTCTTCTTTCCCAAATTCTTCATCCCCTTATTCTTTTTCCAAGGCGTAAGCCTACTATGATTCCTTATCCATTTAAGAAGTGTTCCCATAGATGGAGAACATGTGTAGTGTGGGGTGATGTTGGGCCCCTAAAATATTGGCTAAGTGTAAAAGGCACATAGGCACATAAGGCCTAGTTGAAGAAAGGTGTGCAAGGAGAAGGCACATAGGGAAAGGTTTAAGGAAGGGTTTAAGAAAACCCATGGTGCTTACACAGAAAAGCCAAGGTTCTAGGACTTAGCCATATTGGGAATTTTGGGCAGGATATGAGAAAATCATGACCTGACTACGTATGTGGATTGGATAAGGTGCCAACCTGGCGACAGGTTTGCCAAGGAAGAAATATGCCCCGCACTAGAAGCTTCTAGAAGGACATCATGGCATGGAGTGGTGAGCTCAAGCCTAGAGGAGCATGTGCTCCTGGAGGACTACATTCAAACACTTGGTGACATACCTGAGGCCATAGGAGAATGATTTGGTAGTTCAAAAAAGCTATATATACAAGTCCTCGCAAAGTTAAAGACACACAGATACATAGGCATAGAGAGAGATATATAGAGAGAGGGTGGAACTCTACAGAGATACTATAAAGACTTTGTTAGCTTGGGCAAATAAGGGTAGGAAAGGATGTATCAAGGGTTGGGAGTTATAAATTTTCTTTTGAGGGCCTAGTTATATGAGTCCAGTTATAATGCATGACTACGGTCTGCCTTTCTGTGACATTTTGTAATGGCCTAATGAATGTAATGAGGTTACCAGTTGATATGAATATGAGCATTAATGGTTCTAATGTGTAAATCCTTCTTTATAGTTCTTTTTCATTTATGTTTATGAACTAAGTATGAATGCTTGTATGACCTCCTTTTTGTTTTGGTGCAATTCTATTATCTGTTAAGCACTTTATGTTTGGAATGAATGCAAGGATCTAGAATCCGTTTTGAGCTCTATGGTGCTTGTATGTCTTATTTCCTTTCAAATATCTTAAACTCAGATCATAGATGATGTTTCCAACTAAACTCACATAAAAGAGAGACTCGGCACCCGCGCATGCCTCGGGTGAGCGCCCAACGCCACTAGGTGATAGGTCGGTGCACATGGGATTTCTTCCTTTGTGATGGGGTAAAAATGACTACAGTCATCAATCCCCCATTTAAGGGGGATCTCATCATCTAACTTCCATCAATCCTCATTTACCCTTAATCTCTCATCATTTTTTTCTCATGTCTTTCTAGTGCAAACCACTCAATGATGGGTCATTGTATTCTCCAATAATTTAACTAATAGATTCATTTGCTAGTGTCATTATAAAACAAGGGATGTGTGTCCAAGGTTGTATGCAATGAAGCTCTATAAAACTCAATTGTTTGGTGGTTCCTTTTGGGGGGTTATGGTTGTTATGTTTCTCTCTGTCTTTGCTAATCTACAAAAATGTAATGCTAAACTATGAAACAACATTACTGTAATGAAATGAAATTAATGGAAATACTTTAATGGAATTGAAATGCACACACTAAATCAATATAACATAATTCAAATAACACACACTCAATTGAAATTGAAATTTGACATGACAATTGAAATTGAAATTGCATGAAAGGAAATAACACACAAAGTGAATGGAATTTGTAGTAAAGGAAATAAGTAATTGCATTCAAACTGTAACTTATCAGAAACCACGAGCATGTATAAATATAAAATTCTCCAAGAACCTTAGTCAAGTGGGACCTTGCTCTTACTCAAGATGGAGATAATCTCAACACCACAAGATATTCAAAACAACATCTAATATATTGATTCAAAAAATTCCATAACATACTCAGTACATAACAAGAAAATAGATACTACTTGTTATAAATTGTATTGCATATTACCAACATAAACTAACTACTAAATTTTTCTTCAAGTAGAATTCTATATAGACATAGTCAATTACACATCATGCCAAAATTGTAGGAACTGAGTTATTCCACTAACAACCCTATTAAAGTTCATTAAATCATATGGAACTATTAAAAACAAGATCCATGTTTAAAGGTTTTCAATGGAAAAAGTATTCCATGACTACACGACATGCTCTATACTTGAACTCCTTGATTATAAATCCCAAAGACATTGGTAGTAAGTGTCCACTATTATCCTACACATGTCACCACATTTCACTCACAAAGGTTATTAGTGGGAGATTCTACGGTTAACAAGTTGCATGAAACAAAACAAGAGAAATGCATTGAACTTACAAGGATATAACTATATAAAGCATCCCCATGCACTAATTAATCATGTTTGATGACAAATCAATAATCACATAGATGATTAAAATAATTCAATTAATCTACTCATCATCTCCCCTACATTTTACCTTGCATGCATGTCGCTCACGCAATGCATCTTTTCCCTACCCTAAGGCCAAGCTATTATGCCATATAATATTCCTCAAATTGATATACATATTGTTTCCTAGTTCCTTTACATCCTTGATTGTTGGAAATAACTTCCATCTAAGCTGTAAAACTTTCATGTGATTAGGTAGCATTATTCTACAGGTAGTAATTGGATTTAGGAGAAGAGTTGGCCTCACCTTTGTTCCTACCCCCTCATCATTGTATTCTTTTTCATTTTTCTCAGACAACCGCTAAATTATTAGTAACCAATGCATCACCCCTCCGCATATACCAACCGAGATTTTGAGGGGAGATAACTTCCCTCCTTTTTAATAGAAAGTTTAAGGTATCCCATCTTCGATCACAAGCCTATCTTGCTTTACCAAAATTTTGCTGACTATAGGCCTCAAAATCTTGCACACATTTTAGTAGAATCTTTGACGTATTTTCCTCAACACCAGCCTTATAATAAAGAGATCAGAAATTTTTCTTCATGGCCACATCATTGTGAAGGGTAGGCCTAATGTAGAAACCTATGGTGTGATCTTTCTGAGTTAAAATGTCTATTTGTTCACCCCATGTAATTTGGTTCCTAAGCAAGGACTGAAATGGCTTCAACTGAAAAAATCTCCCACAAATAGATTAATAAATAAATCAAGAACATTGGTGACCAACATGTTATGGAGGTAAAATTCACATAGTTGATTTTGTATCTTAGGGGTACTATTTTGATAAATTGACAAAATATTTTTCCATCAGGAGCTTCATGAGGTTCTTGACTGCACATTCTCATTAATTTCCAAGCATAGAATTGTTCTTGGATAAACATGTTATAAAAAGAAGAAGGTTTCCTATAGGCCATAACCTTACAAGCCAACAAACAAATAGAGTATAAAATAGATTCCAACTTCTTCTTCTCATTTACACTAGCCTTAATCTCCTCTTTAAAAATTTTAATTTCCTTTAATGCTTCATTTTTGAAGAGATAATAGATTTAAATCATCCCATAATTTAAGGTCTATATCTCTTTATCTCTTGAGACTCACTAACATCTACCTTCAAAGTAGTAATTTCTCTCATGTTTTATACGCTTCTATGTGTAAATATAGTTTGCAAAGATAAGTTGGATTCTTACATACCTTTTAACTTTTTCTTCAAGGAAGAAATTTCATCCAAATAACACCTCAATACATCATCTCCATGTGATTCCTGGCTGCCAATCTCCATTGCAATAGATTATGGCATTGGGATCTATATATCTGTGTCAAAGGCATTTCTAAAGCTCTTGACTCAATTTTCAAGACTTTGTAAAAATATCTATGCTCTTTGTTGGGGATAATTGTTGTGAATATATCATCCTTAGATTCATCATCGTGACAGTCAAGGTACCAATCTCTTCCTTCTCCTCCACAATGGTTGTATAATCTTCATGAAAAACTTACGGCTAGGAAACTTCGTGTCTCTAAAAGTACAAGACCTTCGCCTCAACAAAATAGAAGAAGGAACTAGTAAATTTATTTTACCCTTAGAAATTTTTGTCATAGAAGATGGACTATCATGACTACCAGGTTCTTCCATAGTCTCCTATGAAGGGCAAGGAGATGAATCAAGCTTATTTCAAATAATAAGAGATGGTCCCTTCTTTATTTTCTTTTGTTTGGAACTCTCCCCTACACTTATTTGTTTGATTCTTCTCTTGGGTGTGTAGAAAACCTAATGTGATCGATCAATTGAATAAACCATTTTAATACAACCCTACCACTTCCATTTTTATATTTATGTCCCACTTTAATGACTGCATCAACTAAATATTCAAGTAAATTTACCATGAGTGTAGGGTTTATGCATCCTTTCTTCAAATGAATTAAAATCTTCAACGAGTTCCCCTCTAAGCACATATGGTTTTTCGTGATCGATAAAGTACCTATTGACCCATTTAGCAACTTCCTTCCAAATACTAGGAAAAATTCCCACTTAATCCCCTTCTGAGTACCATATGAAGTGATGATTACTTCTGGAAGAGCTTCGTTGACCTCATGAAACAAGGGAATTATGTCTTTAAGAGGATCATTTTTCATAACCTTGAGACCGAAGTCTGGTAAACCATATAGGTCAGAAACAACTTGACTATTTATTTCGACTCTTTTTCCCCCATTTCGCGAAAGCAGGTGGCTTCAAAATTTATCAGAAACTCATCAACTAAATTTTCATCAAAGCCCTCAAATTTCCTAATAAATTCTAGCTAGCCAACATCATAAAATACATGGGAAATTGTAGCATTCTGGAGTAGTGGGTCTGGAGAGTTTGGTTGATTTCTTCTTCCCCATAGTATAGATGAATTTAGACAGTTATACGTAAGAACAATGTTGTGTTCAAAATCACAAAGAAATGGAATTAAGTGTTTGGTGAGTGACAATTTTAAATATACCACAACATTTTAACTATCTTAGGTTGGTGAAAAATTAGCGGCGTGAAAAGTTGTGATGCAACCTAGAATTCAGTAATACAAGCCCAATAAGACCCTAGACGTGCTAACACATCACTCAGCCTAGACTGAGCGCTCACCCGGAGCATGCAAAGGTACCAAGTCCCTCTTTATGGTTTTTGTTGAATTTTGTTAGCATGATGAAGACTTAAATCATTCATATCTATAGCTACTATAATTTTCAAGTAGTGCATAATCAAATCTAGATTTAGAAAATAACAGACTTAAAAGATAACAATAATGCAAAGAAAAAACATGCAATACTAAACTATAACCATGATAACACATTGATTCAGAGTCTATAATCCCCATTATATTAAATGTAGTAAGTACACAAAAGCTTCATTACAATAACAATAGTATATGCTCATGCACGTAACAAATTTAGTAGCATAATCTCACTATATCTCCATGTATGCATATCTATATACTACATAGTTTACTACATACTTATAAGGGTGGGGACTTTCCCTTCACCACTTATCTAATCCCAAAATAGGTCACATGCTATTACTAGCCATGCGTCATTACAAAAATATCCACACATGCAAGTGTGCTAACAATAGACTATTGTTAGTTAATTGACAATAGTAGATCTATTTCCAACCTATGTCCATGCAAAGCGCTTCGTATCTGATCCTCCAAAAATAGCCAATATGTCATGCACAAGTCTCTAATCAGGTTTGAGTGCTCCGCATGCTATCTCCAAAAATATATCCTTGTCATGAAAACAACTAAGTCCTGAACTTGTTTATGTTCCTCACATGTGATCATTTCCGATACTTCCGCACCTTTGAATGTGCTCTGCTCTCCTGTGCTAACCTTATGTATTTTCTTTACTAAGTGTCAAGGTCTGACTAATCAACATTACCCCACACTAGTTGCATTGTCACCCTGGTAATGGTTATCTCTAAAATGAATCAAAGAATATGAATAGAAGAATAGAAATAATTTAGATGAATGAGATAATGCCTTCAACTTGTCGTATCTT
The DNA here is from genome assembly GCA_018340775.1 of Taxus wallichiana var. yunnanensis. NCBI lineage: Eukaryota > Viridiplantae > Streptophyta > Pinopsida > Cupressales > Taxaceae > Taxus > Taxus wallichiana. The sequence continues at coordinate 120,074,497 of CM031237.1, forward strand.
CTTCTACAACCGGAATAATCAATTTTGGATATTCCTTTTTTATTTCCACCTCTAATGTCTGCCATTCACTGAGTGTGGCCTCTTCCTTTTCTATAATATCCACTATAATTGATTCTAACTCATCTCTTGCTACCTCTCTTTTCTCATTCTGTAATACCAACATGATGTTGGACATTTCAGTCATTCTTCCTTCCAACAAGTCCATCTTCTGGGTGATGAGTTTCCCAAGCTCGTCTAGCCTCTCCTGTGTGGTTCTTGATTTTTTGTAAGGGCCCCGTGCTTCTTCTTAACAAGTTTTAACCATTCTTCATGGCCCAATGTCTCATCCTTCATTTCCTTCAGACCTCATTGTCTTCTAAAATGGTCCTTATCCTTATAATAGCCTCTGCGTTGTACAAATATTCAAAGGTGCTTGATTTTCCTTCTTCAGATTCCTCCTGTAAGCTCTAAAGCAATCCTTCATATGATGCAATCTTCCACATCACTAAATCCTTTTCTCACTCTACTTCTTGTGTTGGATCCTTTGGTTCTGGCATGTGTAGAGGTTCATCTTCAAGCACTAAGTCCACCAATGTACTTAAATAATGCATCGCCGAAGGAAATGTCTTGGGTACCTTTGGCTCCAAGTGTGGCCTAGCCTTCACAATATTGTCACCAATTTCCTTTGCCATGCTAATAAACATTGTGTTCTTCTTTTGTGCCAAGTATTTTTCTTTTTTAGGCATGCTATCTCTTCATCCTTAGTCTTGATCTCTTCTCTCAGCACCCTAATTGTGGCAGCTTTATCCATATTGTGTTGTGCCACTTCGTCAAAGACTTTTACCAAAGAATTTCTTACTTGTTCATCAAACATAATAGTAGGATTTATTGTTATGTACTTGGCTTGAGGTTTCTTTTTCATCCTCCTTGACACACATGACTCCTCACACACATCAAAGTCTGCTTCATCCATGTGCATTTACATTGACCATGAAAATTGCTTGCTTATGCGCATTGTTGCCATATCCTCATCCATTAACTCCCATCCATATAACTCCTTTTATGTCATTGTGCTCTGGAAATGGGTGCGGAAAATTTTACCTATCCTCGACATAGCCCATGGTTGGTGGAATGCATTCCCCACTTGTTCTTTTTGATCTAGGTTACTTAGGAACTTGGCTTCAAGATTTGGAACTTGTGTGGCTATGTCCTGAGTAGTCTCTATTGTTGTCTCATTTTTCCCTTTTTCTCCCTCTTCTTCATCCTTCATTTCTCCATATTTTTGTTCCTCTACGTTCTCCAGAGGTGTAGGAGAATTGGGCACACTTTCCTTAGAATCTTTTGCTTCCTCATTCAACTTCAATTTCTTTCTTCTCTTCTTAGTTATCTCCCTCTATGGAGAGAGTCAAGGTGATCTCGCGCATTGTTTGCAAAGTAACACCTCGGTACTTGTTCTCCTAAACACTCTCTTGGATCGACGCTCTCCTTGGATTGCATCCAGGTCCTCATCATCCCCTTCTTGTGGTTTCAATGGTGCGAGTTACACACTCAGCTTCATCCTTATTTGGAGGATGTCTTCTACCTCTATGTTCCAAACCACCACTATCCTCATGTTCCTCCTTTTCATCATCAACCTGAACTATTTCTGTGGGCTTGGGTGTTGGAACATTTTCCATTGTATGCTTACCCTTTGGTGGCCCCAGGGAGCACAAACTCAATCTCCATATATTTTTGTTTTCCATCTTGGGTTTGAGTTGTAGGTACACAAGTGTTGCTCCGATGTCCCCAATCGCCAAGCTTACAGGTTTCATGTTTATAATATATGAATAATTATTTCAATGTATGCATTACACCCTAGATATACACACTTCTTCCTTAGAGTGTGATAATCACAATTTACCTTGTCTGCATTGAAGGTTAAGCGGCGTGCATCTCAAACCGATGAATGATGCTTGAAAATACCTTCTTTGTAAAGGCACATGGCAACTTTTGCACCATGGGCTCCAATCCCCATCCTTCATGCAAATCATGCGATGAAAAAGTGTTGGTATACAACAAATTGAACTGCCTTACCCACCATCAAGGCAAATCCTTGGGTATGCACCACTCTTCCTCGAATTTCATGTAGATTCTATCATATTGCCTCTCTACCCTCTCGCTCTAATGGTCCACATATTGATCCATCACACAAGTACTTTCCAAACCTCTTCGTAGGTGACTTTTGTTCCGTGGGGTACTCCCAAATCTTCTATTTTGGCCCATCAGAACCCCAATCTCCATGAATACTAAGGATAATAATACATCACCAAAACATATTCTCATCACCGCCACACTTCTTCAATGATTGTCTTTGCTATGTGATCTACAATATTGTATACCACTCCTTCCGACATCTTCATGGGTGATGTGCAACCACATTGTGTTTACCCATGACCACCTTCTTTGTTCATTCATCTTTGTTACAAGATGTGCAGCTTATCTACACTACTGGGTACTTCTTTAACTTGTCAATGTCCATGCCGCACGGACCCTTGGTATACCCCAGCTCCTTCCTCATCTCCAAGAATGCAGATTTATTAGTTAAATCATTATCCAGATCCAACCTTAAGGCTCTTAGTCCTGTAATAATTGAAATCAAGGTAGTTGTTATTCTTACCCTCCATCTGGAAAAGTAGAAGAAGTCCTCATGGACTCTTCTCATCAACCACCGATATAATGGCTCATACTTTCCAAAGTATGGCAGCTCATACAAATGGTAGACTCTGTTCTGCTTCAACAACTTCTCTCCCGCATCATCATATACCAACATATCCTCTGTCATGCGCTTGTTCATTTTTTTGCTCATCAATGCATCGAGCTCCTTATTATTGTCTAAATTTTGATGGTTGTAATCATGCAGATATCCATGCCACGCGGACCCTTGGTATACCAAGTAGACTTTGTTCTACTTCAAAGCAACTTCTCTCCTTTTCCATGCGCTTGTTTGTTTCGTGCTTAAAGAATGCATCGATCTCCTTCTTATTGTATGAATTTTGATGGTTGTAATTATACCAACATATCCATGCCATGTAGACCCTTGGTATACCCCATCTCCTTACTCATGGATTCTACCTTGTAACCATTGAAATCAAGGTAGTTTTTATTCTTACCCTCCATCTAGAAAAGTAGAATAAGTCCTCATGACTCTACTCATCAACCACTCGATACAATGGCTCATACTTTCTAAAGTATGGCAGCTAGTGCAACTAGTAGAATCCGCTCTACTTTAGCAACTTCTCTCCTACATCATCATATACTAGCATATCCTCTCATTGTGCACTTGTTTGTTTTTGTGCTTAAGCAACACATCGAGCTCCTTCTTATTGTCTCATTCTCGAATTTGAATGGTTGTAATCATGTCGGCATATCCATTCCGTGTAGACCCTTGGTATAACCGGTAGACTTCATTCTATTTCAGAAAATTTTCTCCCATGTCATCATATACTAGCATATCCTTTGTCACTAGTTCATTTTCATGCTCAACAATGCATCAAGCTCCTTCTTATTGTCTCAATTTTTATGGCTCTAATTATACTTTGGCATATCCATGCCACGCACCCTTGGTATACCCCATCTCCTTCCTCATCTCTAGGATTGTGGATTTATTAGTGAAATCATTATCCAAATCCAACCCTAAAGCTCTCGGTCCTTGTAACCATTGAAATCAAGGAAGCTATTATTCTTACCTCCGTCTCGAAAAGTATAAGAAGTCCTCATGGACTCTGCTCATCAACCACTGATACAATGGCTCATACTTTCTAAAGTATGGCAGCTCAGAAAATGGTTGACTTTGTTCTACTTCAGCAACTTCTCTCCCGTGTCATCATATATCGGCATATCCTTTGTCATGCGCTTGTTCATTTTTTCATGCTTAGCAACGCATCAAGCTCCTTTTTATTTTCTGAATTTTGATGGTTTTAATCATTGATTTTACATTGGCGGCTATGGGAATCCCATTCTTGTCCCACAATCACACCCTCTCGGATATCGCATTTTTTTGAAAAATTGCTCTCGAGAGCAATTTATTCTTCCATTTCAACCTTCTTTTTCCCTTTATCTCCTATTGTGGGTGCTTTCTTTGGTGCCATTTGAAAAATCTCTCTCTTTTCCTCCTTCTGTAATCGAGAAAGTCAAAACCCTAGTTGAAATCTCCATGCCCTAGTGGAAATCGCATGCCCTAACTCATTTGTAATGTGTTTGCTTCACTCAAACCCTTCTCCTATGGGAACACAAGCTTCTCCTACACACAACCCTTCTCCTCACGTCTAGTTTCACACTCTTCGCACCTCAACACGATTTCTTGAATCCTTCACACTTAACCCTTTTAAATGCTCTCCATTATAACGGTAAAACTGAACTCGCATCCCATCCTTATATAGAATTTCAAAAGTTAGTGCATTGATTTCTCCTCCACCTACCAACAATCCTCTCATTAATTAACCATTTTCATTATTTCCACATGATACATCTTTGCACCCAAGCTATATAACCTTCTAGCATGCCCTCCTACCTTCGGCTTCAAACTTCTCTTTAGCATGCTTCCATGTGCCTGAGTACCTCATCATTGTGCCTTCCACTAGTAGTCTTCCCGATCTCTCTTACCTCACGTTATACTTATTTCTTCATTCATCTCTTTCTATGGTCCCCATATCTAAAAGAAATCTCTGTTTAGATTATTTTAATTCTCCAACCTTGAACAACACCTGTACCAATTTGTTCCTTTCATGTGGACTTATTTTCAATAGTCCTATACTTGGATATCAACAACCTACCCCACACTAAGGGTATGTGTAGTCCTCTGCGCATAAAAATTCTTCAAATAGTAATTATATTTTGGTGCGTAAACACGCTTGGTACACAAAACACACCAAATAAATTCACAAAGCATAGTGACAAAGAAGGAAGCACATTAAGGAAATGTAGAATTGGAAACCTAATCTAAATGGAAACATTACCTTATTCCAAACACTAAGAAGACTTATTTATAGTAGGGATTCATCCTACTCCCATTGAAGTAACTAGGTAACCGTATTCCATCAAGTGCCTCTAACTGAAAAGTGTCATTTTCAATTATGTGAGTGATAACATATGGCCCCAACCAATGTACCTTGATTTTTCCTAGATGGTGCAAGAACTTAGAGTCATAGAGAAGCTCCATTTATCCAATCTCAAACTTCTTATCCCTTATGTTTAAGTCATGCCATGCTTTCTACCTGGACTTTTCGTTCTTCTAACTCCAACATGTTATGGCTTGTCAAGAATCCATATTAATTATTTTTTCAATCAATTCTTCTAAAGCTTTCTCATCAGTTAGACCTCCAGATGCGTAATACGCAAAGAAGGTAACATAAATTCCATAGGAAGAATTTTTTATGTGTCAAACACTAACTCAAATGGTGTGGATTTGTTCAAACTTTTATATGTTGTTCGATATGCCCAAAGTATGGTAGATACTTTATCGTCCCAATCCTTTCTTCCAATATCACATATTTTTGTCAATGTCTAGCTCAAAATGTTGTTGAAAGCCTTAGCGCCCATTTTCCCGAGGATGATAGGGTGTAGTCTTATGGTGTGTAATCATGAACTCATCTAATAAAATTCCGATTATCTCATTAAGAAAATGTGTGCCCCTATCACGGTCAAACTTAAAGGACATACATACCTTGTAATAATATTTTCCCATAGAAACCAAGTTGTTGTAGCCATTGTACAGTCCTTTATAGGTGTTTCTCCTACCCACCTTGTTAGATAGTCTATGTAAGTTATGATGTAGCGCAATCCAAAGAGTGCATGGAGTTGGTGAAATAGGACCCACAAAATCTATAGCCCATTTCTCAAATGGGTTTGCGCTCATAATAGGTCTCAGAGGCATTTCATCTCGTTGACTTGGTTTTACAAGACGTTGACAATGATCACAAGCCTTAGAAAATTCCTTACAATCTTTATATAAGGCCTCCCACCATAATGCAATGAGTAGAATCTTACATGCAAAGTAGCATCACCTACATAGTGGCCACCGCAATACCACCATGAGCTTCTTCCATAATATATGTGCACTTGTGTTCCAATAAACAATGGTGCAATACCTCATCCCAAACTAATTTGTACAAGTCACCACTAATTAACATATAGGGTGCGCGACGCATATAGAAAGTTGTTTCTTCTCGAAGGATTTCATTCCCGTTGGTTTTATCCCTATTCGTAGAAAGAAAACAATGTCCTCTATTTCGATGGCACTCATCATAACCTATATAATTGTGCATCTGGCATGGTATCCTCAATTGTTTGTGCTTCTTCTCCTAACTATATTCTTGATAGATGGTCTGGTCTAGAATTACTTTTCCCTGGTTTTACCACAATTGTGAAATCAAATTCTTGAAATAAGAGCACCCATCGACATATGCACCCTTGTAAAATAGGTTTATTTACCAAATACTTCAATTCCATGTGATCTGTATAAAAGAAGAATGGTGTAGCTAGTAGGTACTGGAGGAATTTATGTAGTGCATAGATCATTGAAAAAGCTTCATGCTCTGTAGTTGTGTAATTTTGTTCTGCAGGAGTCATCTTTCTACTAGCAAAACAGATAGGATGATCTACAATACCTTCTCCAGGTTGAGCCAACACTGCACCAATGGCTATGCCAGAGGCAGTCAACATGTACATGAAATGGTTGGTCCCATGAAGGAAACTGCAGAATATGCATAGTGGTAATTTTTTCCTTCAATGTCTCGAATGCGCGTTGTTGCGGTTTTTCACAGTAGTACATACCTTTCCCTTTCAGTAACTCTTCCAATGGTGTAGAAACTTTGGCATATCCATTAATAAAAATTTTGTAATATCCCGTATGACCCAAAATTCCACACACCTCACTTCGACCGGTAGTAGGATATCTTAGGATTATAATGACTACAACCTTGGTCGGATCAACCAACAAACCTTCCTTTGCAGATTATATGACTTAACAATATTTCCAAATGGTGTAGCAAATATGTACTTATTGATATTCAAATAGATACTCAACTATCTACATATTTCAAACATTAAGCACAGATTATCACAATGATCCTTACCCAATCCATACACCATCCAATCATCTAAATAGAACTGTAAGAAGTTGTGAATAAATTCTTTGAAGGCTTGAACAACTATGCATGAAAATATACAATAGGAACATTTTTCAGACCAAAAGGCATTACAGTATAGGTGAAGCTACCCCATTCAGTAGTAAATGTAGTCTTTTCCTGATCCTTTTGGGAATCCTAACTTGATGATACCCAAAGAACCCATCTGTAAACGAATAGATTTAGTACCCTATAACATCTTCTAGTATTTCCTTAGTGAATGGCATAGGAAATGGATTAGTTACACATGCAACATTCAGCTCCTTGTAGTCCATGCATATCCTAATCCATCCATCCTTCTTGATATTGATCACCATTGACTAACCCATTCTGACTCATCAAGGGGCTTGATAATCCTAGACTTCAACATTTTATCAATCTCTTCTTTTACCTTTTCAGTGCAAGTTGGGGTTCATTCTATAAGGTCTCTTTCTAACTAGGCACGCACCCTCTTTAAGCTTTATCTTCATCTCCCCTAATGATTCATGCATGCCTTTAAGTTCATGGTACCCCCTAGGAAATAGGTCCTGGTAATCCCTTAGTAACTCTATGATTTTTGCCACTTCAAAGTCTAACCAATAGTCTCCAATTATGGCTTCCTTAGGCTTAGCCTCTATCCAATATTCACCCTCTTTGTCTTCATAGGTTCATGATAGGCACGTGTGGTCTTATCTACACTTTCCAATACCTCACGCCTCCTATTAAATGGCTTAAATCTAGATTTTATACTTCTTCATCATTCACTACGTATACCATTTTTACTTTCTTTCTTCTCAAGGCAAGTGCATCGAAGTAATGTTGCATTGGCCTCTGTTTCTTCATCAAGACGTTCTCCTAAGTATTATTAATCTAATAACTCCTGAAGGAGTTATTCAACCTCGCACTATCCCCCATAGTTAAGCATTTGATAACTTTCAATGCTTCTTACACTAAAGGATTTGTAGAGAAGAAGAAAAACATATGGGCCATTCCTAAAATTAAATTCTGCCAATTTCTAGTCTCTATGGAAGTTATGCATATACATACCAAGCACATGTGTAGCCTTGTAAAGTGGAATAAAAATTGTGCACCTATAGCGAAGGTGGTAAAGCTTCTTTCCCTTATATCTAGAGTCTCTCACACTTCTTAACGTGGTGCTAAATAGGTTGATTACCATCATAAGTACATATTTGAGTAGGTGCATTGATCTTGAAGAACCTAGTAGTAAGATAAATCCTAATTTCATTCCATCCTACAAGATTATCCATGTGGGCCACCCACCAGCATGTTGTTGTCCCACGTAGTGTATATGCTAGCATATTTCTTCTTTCCAGTGGGTCTATTCATTGTTCTTCCATGGCGTGTAGGAATACCATGGGATCTCCTTCTCCTGTAACAAGGTACCAAGTTGTTACCTATCCTTATGACATAACACAATTTTGTACCTCTAGGAAATATGCTCTTTACTTCGCGCCTACCAACTCATAAGTGTTGTGAGCCCAATTATCACAAGAAACACTTGTAGTATTGCTAATATATTGTGCATCCACCCACTGAATTAGTCCTTCTTTGGTTGGCTCAATTATCTCTGCATATCAGATGGCACGTACATAAATCCTAATCAGATCTTCTTCACTTAAGGGCTCAACATAGGGTACAGATTTTCCATCTGTTAAAGGGATAATAACTCTTTCCTCTTTGTTTTCAAAACTGATATAGCCCTTGTTGAACCAAAGATCAACATTATTTTCATAGCACCAAGGACTACCCAATAGAGCTAAGAAGCTATCTAACTCGATAGCGCTAAATCTTCAAAGTCTCTAGTGAACTTGGCTCTTGTATGGTAATGGATGCATCTTTCAAGACTCCGATGGGAGTGGCCTTAGTCCGATTAGCCATGAATAATATATTAGAGGATGGCTGCAATGGGGGTCTTCCCATTTGTACCCATGCATCTAAGGTAAGAACATTGACTTCCGCACCTGTATCAATCAATATATTACTCAATATCCATCCATCCACAATAGCATTCAGAGTGATTTCCTTGTCATAATCTAGGCTATGAGGGGTGAGATTTGCATGCGTTAATCTTTCATCCAATCTCAACACTTGTGCATAGAGTGTTTCCTTTTAGCCAACTCCCTAATAGTGGAATGATATTTTCCTGGCGTAACATTTTACACACTTCCCTTAAGTCATCTATATTAGTTTGGACTATCTTTGATACTTTATTTTTCTCCATCTTCCATGATTTCTCTTTTAAGTACCGTATCTCACCACGAAAATTCTTGAGAACTTCCTTGGTTTCTTAGTAAACCTCCTTTTGATGGGTAGGATTTGGGTATCGTATGGAGAACTTCCTATTTAGTGATGGGAGGCTTCAACGTAATGCTTCTCCATCACGTTTTCCTTTCAAGTGACCTTCTACTTCACAATTTGTGCACCAAATCCTTTGCGTGTCTCATGCGCTAAATTTGTTGATAGTTTCTCCAACTATTTTTCCATATCTTATATGTGCTTCTAAAAATGGGCTCACTCCAATTTCAATACTCCTAATTGCCTACGCACTTGCAGGCTTCCTCCAATGCCTCGCGCGCAGTTAGTGTATGTCTTATGTGATAGTGCCTTTCTAAAAGGGGTAATAAGATCCCCAAAAAACCATTATGCATGTTGGCTTGCATTTATATCATAATATAGATTAGATAATAGTGTTTTAAAATCGGCATCATACTCTCTAACACTCTCGGTAGTGCCTTGCTTAATATCCTTGAGTACACTTATACTCCTATGCTCAAACTCAAGGATGTGAAACTCCTTAAGGAATGCATCTTTCAAGGCCGATAGTCAACACAAGTCCGATCAGGGTCAAATTTTATGTACTAGTTTGTGTGCACCCTTGTAGCGTAGTAGCAAATTAGCTTTCCCTACACTTAGAATATGTGATTCCTTTTGCGTGCCATATTATTTCACACATATGCACATGTTCAACAGCATCTTCTATGCCCCAATACTCTAAAAGGCGAAGAGACATTTCCATGTAAATATTTTGGGGTTAGTGCGGACCTTGTCCACTTGATCCAAAACCTCTTATGTTTCTCATGCCTCCAGAACCACTTGATCCACCTGAACTAGAGCTACCTATGCCTCCTGATCCCGAACCTATAGGGGTCGGACCAAAAGATGTACTTCCTTGTATCCCAACAGTAGAACTGAATTGTACCCTGACAGTCTGCGATTACTACTCCCAGAATTTAGTCCAAAAATTAGCACGATTGTATTATGTGTTGATGATACACCCGAAAATTACTCCCATATAACAACGAAGCCGCTTTTTGCTCTGACAATCATTGTGCCTCTTACAAGGCTCACTCCTACTTTTCCACTACTTGAATTTTCTTGCTGATTGTTTGGTGTACTAGATGCTGAAAACCAAGCGCAAGGGAAAGGTTTTCAGTGGATTCGGATACATTCCCTTGGCCCAAATATTCTCTGCTAGCGCGCTTCGTGTGAGGCCGAGGAGGATCCTGTCGTCATGCTTTCCAAGATGGGGAGTTCCTGATGCTTTGGCTCTTGCCTATGGCTTCTATGTGAGCTTCCCAAGGTGGGCATGTCTATTGTTAGAATGTACAATATCAAATGCATGATCATATTTCTTTATTCAAATTTTAAAATCACTACTCATGATGGGAAGAGCTAGGCTCCTCTCTCAATCCATTTCCCTACATAACAACATATCTTTGTTGAAGGTTTATTTATCTAGAGGATGTTGATACATCCTTAATCTATGTCCATTCACTAGAAGAATTATTCTGTCTCCATCAAACGGAAACAATATCACAGATTTGTTATCAAACACTTGTTCGATCTGGTATGGTCCTAACCATCTTGTCCTCACTTTTCTTTGAATTGTTAACACTTTGATTCAAAAGTAAGACCCAATATCCCTCATTGAAATTCCTATATTTTATACAAGCATCATGCCAAGATTTTCTTTGATGTTGAATAATCTCAATTTTTTCTTGTGCCTCTATCCTCATTTCATCAAGCTCGTTCAGTTGCATTACTCTCTCACATTGTGCTTCGTCCAAATCGATGCCAACTTCCATTAATATCCTCCAAGTCTACATTTCAAACTCAATGGGTAACCATGGATTTTTCCCATACATAAGTTCATATGGGGAGAAACCAGTAGTGGTTTTCTAGGTTGTATTTTAGGCCCAAACCACTTCTCGGGATTTTTGTACCAGGTTTTTCTATCTACGTTGACAACTTTGGTTAAAATATTATCCATCTCTTTATTTGTAACTTCTACCTACCCATTGGATTGGGGGTGATATGGTGATTATTTACGATGCTTGATTCGGTAGATCTCCAGGAAATCCTCAATCATGTTAGACACAAATTGAGGTCTTTGATCAGATACAATATCTCTAGGGGCACCAAATCTTAGCATAACCCTATTGTACAAAAATTCAACTACAACATCTTCATTAGTTGATGTCAATGCTTAAACCTCGACCCACTTTGTGACATAATCAAATAAACCAATAAGTAATCTTTCCCAAAGGATGGGGATTAAAATTTCTGATGAAATTAATACAAAACTTATCAAATGGTCCTAATACCACTAAGGATTGAGAGGAATTTCTATGGACAATATAGGCTTTCCCATTCTTTAACATGCATCACATAGCCACATGTACTTCTTGACAGACTTGTGAAGAGAAGGCCAGTAATACCCAACTCCAAGGACCTTGTGAATTGTCCTCTTCACTCGAGTAATGTCCTTCACTAGGTTCATCATGACAAGCTCTCAGTATGTCATATACTTCATCCTAACAAACACACCTATGAAGAACCATATCAAGACAAAATTTAAATAAAATTTAGTTACACCATTTATATGTTGAGTTTTTTTAACTAATCTCTTTCATTCCTTATTGGTAAAGTAAGTCGAAACTTCCCTATAGTTAGGTAATTCGCAAGATCAGCAAACTATGAAATCTGAATCGATATTACAAACAAGTTTTCATCTCAAAATGATCCTGGATTTATTTTTATTCCCCCTGAAACATTCAATCTTGAAAGGAAATCAGCAATAACATTAGGTTTTCTGGCTTATCAATAATTTTTAAGTTAAATTCTTGCAACAAGAGTAACCATTTGATAATTCTACCCTTACTACTATTTTCTTCATCAAATACTGTATAGCCGAATGGTTGGTATAAATAAATATTTTGTATCTAGCAATATAATTTCTGAATTTATTCGGAGAGTAAATAATAACTAAAAAAATTATGTAGTGGTGTAGTTTCTCTCTGTAGGGGTTTGAGTCTTGCTAATAAAATAAATGGCATACATCTAATCTCCTTCATCCTTTTGTCCAAGAACAACTCACATTGTTGTATTAAACCCATCAATGTGAATATGAAAAGGCTTCCCCATGTCGGGTCCTCTCAAGATTGGAGCAGTGGTTAGCTTCTCTTTGATAATCTCAAAGCTTGTTGACATTGAGGAGACCATTCAAAAACAAAATCTTTTGTTAGCAAAGAAAACATAAGTGTAGAAATTTTACTAAATTCTTTAATGAACCACCTATAAGACCCCGAATGTCCAAGGAAAATCTTGATGTCACCGATTTCTTGGCATAGGCAAATGAGTAATTACTTCAATCTTTTTGGGGTCGACTATATTCCTTTGGCAGAAATATGATGACCTAAGACAATTCTTTGATCAACCATAATCATACATTTTTCATGACTCAAGGAAATTTAGTTCTACTCACATCTCGTTAATACTTTTCAATATTTTTCAGAGATTCATCAAAAGTGGAACCGTGGATAGTGAAGTTATCCATGTAAACCTCAACACATTCATTTGTAAGATCTACAAAATGGCCAAAACTACTCTCTAGAAAGTAGCGAGGCACATTACAAATCTCAAATGGTAGGACTCTATATGTAAATTTACCCTGGGACAAGTGAAGGTGGTTTTATCCTCGATCAAGCAGTGCAATACTAATTTGGTTGTACCCACTATACCCATCCAAGAAGGAGAAATATTTCTTACCCGCAAAGTTTTCCAAAACTCGATCAATAAAGGGCATCGGAAAGTAGTCTTTCTTGATGGCTTTATTAAGTTCCCTATAGTCTACATAGATTCTCCATTTACCATTTTTCTTGGGAATATAACTAGTGGTGATACCCACTAACTATCAAATATATGATAGATGAATCTTCGTTGTCTCTAAGTGTTGGATTAATTCTTTGTTGTGGTTGTCTCACAAGTTTAACATCACCGGTTTAGATATGGTCAATGCGGATGCTTAGATGGATTCCTTTCATATCAGTATAATCCCAAGAAATATCTTAGTAATGCTTCCTCAATATTTCTACAACCCTAGTCTCGTGGCTGGCCTCCAAGTTATTACCAATGGTCAGCCCTTTTCCTATGTCAACAACCACTTGCTTGGTATCTTTCAAAATAGTGAGCTCTGCATCAGCAATTAAAGAATTCAAGGGAAAACATGAGGCTGAAGCATGTGTAAAATAGTCATATTTTCAAGAGACATAACCTTGGCTAAAGGAAAATAGAAATCAGTGACTTCACATTCCTTGTGATAAGCATAGGTTTCTTTACAAATTTCATTGGAAATGTCACTTACCAAGGTAATATTATCTATTGTGTTCATAACAGATGGTTTTCTAGCCTCAGTTCCAATTTTTGTATCCTCAATTCTGATTTTTGTAACCACAGTGTCCTCTTCATCAGATATTGTGTATGAATCAACAATTTCTTTCATGTGATTTTTCACTGCAATGGTGGCCAGATAAGAAGAACTTAAATGATTAGTATCTGAATAATCTACCCATACATGTTCAAAAACATCCACATATGGCTGGGAAGGAGGATACAATGAAATATTCTTTGATTTTTTCCCATTTAAAATGGTCATTTTTCCCGACCTACAATCAATATATGTAGCAACAAAGAGCTAACCAGGGCCTTCCTAAGATGATTGGTTATCCCAAATTCCAAGATTTAGGTTGTAAGACCATAAAATCGATAGGATACTCCAAGATTCAACCGTGACCATTACATCCGCAATCACTCCATCACGTAGTACAAATATTGAATCACTCCATCCTCAATGTATTGGTTGGCTGCAATCATGTTAAAGATAGAAGATTGAACATATTTATTGTTCTAAAATTAATGGCAACACCAAGATCCACCAATATGTTAGATATTGACTGACCATTTACAAAAATAGTAATGACTAGACTCTAAGATCCCCATATTTTGCTGAAATAAGCTTTCCACTTTGACTATTTTTGGGTATTTCTTCTTTCTTCTTGGTGTCTTTATACACTAGTCTCTAATGGTCTAGTTAATTCAAGAATGTCCCTTATTTCTCTCAGAAGTGGGACCTCAATGTTCATCTTTTTCAACTCTTGAACTAGTGATGTTTCTTCTACAGTTCAAGTTTCTTGTAATCGCTTTGAAAAAGGAGCTACATGTGTATTCTTATCTTTTCCTTGACCGTTTCTAGTGGCTTGTGTTTGTGGAATATGTTCATTTTCTTCATTTTCCTTAGGTGTCTCTTCTTTCTCATTTTCCTCAAGTATTTTTTTGATAACAATAGGAGGATTATTCACTATTCTCCCAAACCTTAGTCACATATTATTGATAGTATTAATTTGCATTGTATCACTATGTCCTACTTCATTAATTGGATTTGCCTCTTAATTTTTAGGGTTTACTATAGGTTGGAATGCCAGTTGATTTTGTGCTAATTTCTCTATTGTTGATAGTTTTTTGTTGGGTTCATTAAATCTTGTTGTGGTTGTTGGAACCTCCTCTGTTGATAAGAATTCGGTTGAGGTGCCCATTGTTGGTTTTTCCATGGATTTGCATTTTATGGTGGTGTCCAACCCTGCTGATTATAGGGATTCATCCATGGTGGTGGATGTGGGTAGACCATCCAATTTGGTGGTGTCCACTCAGGTTGTCCCCAAGTAGGATGAGGAGCCTGACTGGGCCATGACATCATCCAGGGGTTCTGAGTAGGTCTAGGGACATAGACGACAAAATTATTTGGCCTTTGAACAAAGTTTATCTCTACATTTTCTTGAGACATGGAATTCAATATTTATTTTAACTAAGGTAAGAAATTGCAATGGTTAGTATTGTGATCAAAGTGACATTATAGACTAAACACATGTCTGACATGACATCCAAAGGACACTCTCTCAAAGGATGTCTCTTCTTGCATTTAATGGAATTTGTGAATCTAAGGCAAAGAAGGCCCTTCTAACTTGGGGGTATCGTGTGATAGATCGATCGGCAAGGATGACTCGCTCAAGGCTCCAATCAATATCGAGCTCTCTCGCGTGATTCGATCTATGGGTCAGGGAATACGTGGAAATGACCGGGGATAGTTTCGTATGTCTCCGTATAAGGTCATATGGTGGATGGTGGAATACAATTGACTCTACTGGATGATTCTCCTGCCTAGTCCAAAATTCTCTAGCTTCATTAATTGCTATATCTAGTAAGGACAATTGTTCGATGATGATGGGTGGAAGTGGAGTGGATTGGAATACTAGTGTGCGTAGGCTGTTGTTTATATCTGATTGACTTATGGATTCGTTAGGCTCATGGATTTGTGGATCACAACCGTAGACTCTAGGTTGTCATGGGTCCTTATGGTCATATACGAAATCAAGTCCTAATCCCTAGTATCCAAGAATCATATGCTTTCTCTTCTATGTTTAGGACCAATAACTGCGTGATCTTCTCAAAATATCTCATAGCGCTCGTGCGACCTGGATCCTTAAACTAGTATCTATGTCTGTGAGAGTGTCTCCCGCACCTGGCTGTGGGACCAAAGGATCACAACCAAAGGTTTGTTCTCTTTCGAACCCTTCTACAATCATGTGAATGTTTTGCCTAGGGCAGTCTGTAGTTCGGTTGATTTGACCAAAACGTGTGTGCTTGGTCGCCTTCTATATTTAACCCTCTCAACCGAGAGCCGATCACCAGTAAATCATGTTGTTGTTTGAAGACTTGTATTCTAAGGTTCTGTCTATGTCAACTATTGCACGTGACGAGGTCAATGAGGCACGATTGGTTCAAATACGTATTCCCTGGGCTCCCTAGGTCCCGTGATTGTCATATAAAAAAAAATATAAATCTAACTACAACAAAACAAAATTTAACTATCTAAAACATATATAACTTCTATTTTTGTTTTTAACTTTCTAAGAAGAAAAGCAACTATTTAAACGTATCTAGAAATAACAACTAAATAACAATTTAAAACAAACAAAATAACCGAGTGTAGTTATTTGTCTGTGTAATTTGTAGATTTATTCTAAATAATGAAATAACTTGCTTGATCTATTTGTGTAATTTCTCGATCCTACCTCAGAAGTGAGGAGTGAATCATAGTTTCTCAGAAACTATCAATCCCCACAGCTTCCCTGGCAATATCGAGAATAGAATTTACTGAAATGAAGCAATTAACTACTTTATTTGATATGATTCTAACTAGAACTTTGAAAGTTAAAACCTGGATTCCGCAGTAATAAATGGGCGAATCTGATGGTGTGTGTGATCTTGTCCCCTCAAGCAGATCTCCTCGCTCTTTCGTGTTCACGTGATCCGTAAAAGCGTAAATGCTAGCATCATGTGTAAGTAGATATTGGGACAAGGACAACCTGTAATGCAGATCAAATATAATGCGAGTAGGAGAGGGATAGCGCAAGAGTACATGAGCTTGGCTTATGCAATTCCTAGCGGGATTTATCGCGAGTCATGCAACATAAAGCGCCCGTAACCTCGAAACTATCCTCGTTTCAAGAGAAAACCTGCAACTTTAATGGCTTCCTAAGCTATTCTACTCCAATGGATTGATAAAACAACAACACCGCTTGCACAAGCCGATATGTGGCTTACCAACAAATAACAATGCTAACTAGACATATAATGAACTAAACCAAGCACTCTAAGCAAAATGAAAGCTAAGTCTATCAGAAAAGAGAAATTCGGAGACAAACTTCAGGGCCATTTGCTTGAGCACAAGCCATTTATTTATAGCTTTCATTCACCCAAAGATCAAAACCAAACTGAACTCTAAAACTATAAACAATGGCCAAACACTATTCCAGGGGACCAAAAACATAAATGCAAGCCCAAGTCGGCAAGGAAAAGTCTGGTGAAACGTTGATCTTTACGTGAGTCACGTCAAAACGCTTTCTGGAAAATGCGTAAAGGACCGCCGCTCTGAGCAGGGCGGCGGTTACAGGACCGCCGCCCTGATTAGGGCGGCGGTCACGAGACCGCCGCCCATGCAGGCGGGTTTCACACCGAAGAGCAAAAGGCCAAGAAAAGAGGGGAAAAAGGAAAACAAAGGACGCGGGGCTAAGCGGGCATGCGGATGTTAACGCACACTTCGAGAGCTTTTCCGATCCCGAACACCTCATGAGGAGACTCAGATCATCATCAGGGGCACTTGTTACACTGCTCCAGAGTACAAGACTTACAATTTTGGGTACGTATATATCGCCCTTCTCGAGAAGCGCTTTTAGCCATGAAGAGGCGTAAAACGGTGGGTCCGAGTATGGCAGTCCCGAAATGGGAAGTTAGAAGTTATACCTGACACGTCCGTGTGTTGAAATGACGCCATCCAAAATTCCCGCTACCTACAAAATGAAAAGAGAACTCAAGTGCAGATAGATACAATAGTTTGAAAAATAAACGCTAAGAATAACAGGGAATGAGAACGTACCATTTGTGCGGGGATAGGAACTTACCTCCATCAGTGCTCCAAACCTGTGAAAAAGTTATTTTTAAAACGAAACAGAGTGCCATATATATGAAAGTGGGCCCATTTTCCTATTCATTTGTGCGAGTCGATTTGATTGATTTTGAGCTCTGGGACCCACGGTGATGGTTTCTTGCGTGAGTAGAGTCGAAACGTCTCGCAGCGAGATCGTGATCATGCCTCCACGTGCGAACACCGACCTCAACGATCACATGTTAGTTTTCTTCAGTTTATTGTTTTTCCCCCTTAATTTTGAAATGCTAAATACTCTGTAATGGGGGTCATTTTTGAAAATGCTAGGTTCAAAAGGTCCACCTAGGGGGCGCCTACTGGGTAGGCTTTGTTTTTAGTTAAAATGGTCTTTTCTGGCACTTTTTAGGCCTTTTTAGGTTAAAAGCCCGCGTGGGTTTTCGACCACGACCGCCGCCCTGGCCAGTGGCGGTTACATGACCGCCGCCCTGTTCAGGGCAGGTGGTTACACGACCGCCACCTTTAAGGCGGCGGTTACAAAACCGCCTCCCTGCTCAGGGCGGCGGTTTTGCACAGAATGCAAAAAGAACTTGTTTTTGAGATTGTGTTTATATTTTTAGCATTTCTACGTGTTTTTATGACTTTCTCAGCATTGCCTGGATGCTAACTTAGTTTGTTTTGTGTGTTTTTGGGTGTATGCAGGCGAGAGAGGAGTACATCCGATGGAGCAGAGAGAGAGTGTGATTGGCTCTCAGGGGTATTAGATGCCCTTTCACAGGATGAGGAGGACACACTTCGTAGGGCTCGGTATATCACGCATATCATCGCGTGCCCCATGTTGCACCATCTAGTCACATCCTTTGTGACTTATTCTCTTATCGGGATGCAGATCGAACACCTTCCGATCGCTGGGGTCCGTGGCGCAGTGGACCATTACATCGAGGACGTCTACCGCATTCTGGGGTCCCGATCATCGGGAGGCGACTCACTTTGAGACAAGAGCTCACGGGCACAGATTGCATGGGGGCGACTTATATGGGAGATGCAAATGATCTCCACTGGGTCAAGAAGGGGGTGAGAGTTCGATCCATTCCTTCTTTGCCCATCCCCGTATTTCGTCAAAGCCATCATGGGGATCCTTGCCTCGAGGTTGATCGGGACAAGGGAGGGGACACATTGTTATACTGCTGGGCCCCCATTATTGCACAGATAGAGGGGCATGGCCGGATATACGCTTGGGGAGCAGATATTCTTGGGACCACCTACCATGATCTATATAGGTGGTGCGTGCGCTTATGGGGGCAACATCGAGCCACCCGACTCTAGTCATGAGTTGGGTTTATGAGCACTTCATCCCTTGGCAGGGGTGTGGAGGTAGCAGATCCTGGAGCCATAGCAGCCGAGATGGATGGTCGATGTCGGTGCTTAGAGCACCTCATCAGCCAGTTGCCTCCCTGACTACCGCCGATATGGAGGCGACACCATACTAGACCATGGCCGGTATATGGGGTGAGGAGGCCCTTACCTTGATTTCCTGCTCCACCACAGGCAGCTTATCGATCGAGTGGGACGAGTGGAGGTGCACCCTTTGGCCGAGTTCCTCAGCTTTGGCCTTCCATACACGGGTATGCTTCCCCAAAGGGCACCCGCTTTACGATCAGTTCCACGAGGCCGCAGGGGGCCTAGAGGCCGAGGTCGATAAGTGATTACTCCCGCATTCCCATTGCAGCCAGGAGGATAGTTCGTGCTAGAGGGAGAGCCAGTGCACCTCGGGCACCTTTGCTTCAGATTGCTGCACGGGTCCTGCTCATAGCAGCGATGACCCTATTGATATTGACTCCAAGTCCGAGGAGTTTACAGAGGGAGGGACAGAGGAGGAGACCGAGGACAATGATCCCGAGTGGCATGACACTCTGTGATATCACGCAGCAGAGAGGGCTGAGCAGAGCGCAGAGAGGGACACTCTAGTTTCAGAGGAGCCACTCTCTCAGGGCCATGGTGGAGAGGATGAGTCATCATGGGCGACATGTTGCTCCCGCCACAGAGCAGCCCTCGCCTGGCAAAGCGGCATCCGCGGTAGGTGCCGGCCCCAGTGACCCATCTTGGAGGCCTGGGGATCCGAGTAAGTTACCCTTTCTCCCTTTTAATGTTTATTTGTAGGCTCTCCTTAGTTGTTATTTTTGTATCTTTTAGTTTCTTGCTTAGTTTCTAATTCATTTTCTCCTTTGTTTGCAGAGACTGTTGATGAGTGGCGGGATTTGATCCGCAGGGTATGTACCGATTCCCTGATGATCCCCATGGATAGGACCCGCGCAGAGCTATCTGTGGACGCTGGGGAGCCTTCAGCAGCCGGTAGGCATACCGACATTTTTTCTCCAGTCTGGCATGTGGCCAGGATGGTGTCGACCCTTCGCACCGAGCTAGCGGGCTATAGGACGGCTGAGCGTCTTATGAGGAGCCATTCTCATGGTGAGACCGCGGCTGCTCCTAGGGATCCTGAGCCCTCCGTACATTTCGAGCGCCGGCGTAGCCGGAGTCCTAGGCGTGGGCATGCACCTTCGGAGGGGTCGCGTAGGGATTGAGAGGCCACTGCTCTGTATTTTGTATTATATATTTTTTTGTATATCACGGGCTCTTTGAGCATTTTGACCATGCTTAGTGCATGATGGCATCAGATATAAACGTTGATCATTTATATATATGCATTTGTTTTGATCAAAATCTCGCACTCATGGTTTCTTTTCTATTTCCAGCTTTCTTTGTATACTACGATGTATGTTTATATGCTTTTTAGAATGTATGCAATGGAGAACAAATGATGCAAATGTTTGTTTCCTTTTGTATTTCATGATGCTGATATATGACAATGTAGATACAATGTGATTTTGAATCTTAGCTTCCGTAAGCAATTTTTGATATCTCATGTTTGTTTTGCAAAGTGATGAATATAACCAGTATGATGAACAGATAAACTTGCCCCACTCCTAACTCCACGCAACTAGTAAGATGCGAGGGCTCATCACCGAGAGCTAGAAAGGGCACAAGTTATGAGGTGTAGCTGAAATGATAGTGATGAAAGATAGACAAAGCTTTAGTGGAACCAAATAGGAAACTACAAGCTTACTCCACCCGAGTGACTTCATAGTTTAGAATGCAACTTACTTTGTGGTTTATCTAGACTTAGATCCGTAGATGGCCACATAGTAGACAAAATCTGGGTTTTTAGGATTTTAACTCTTGGAATTTTGAACATCTGATTCATTCGTTTTTGACTCAAAGTTTGAATTGTTTGTTTATGACTTTTAACGTTTGCTTTGTCAAGAGGACCCCCTATACTTTGCCCCATGCTACTAGTAAGAAGCGTGGGTTTATCACCATGGGCAAGGTATAGGCGAGTAAGGGCATTTCCATCCTTTCCCAACCCTACGTCACTAGTAAGAGACGCAAGCTCATCACCGAAGGTCAGGGGGGCAAGGAAATGTGTAAAATAAAATTTTTCTCGTTTAATCACTTGTTGACTTGTTTTCTTGAGTAAAATGTCATTATGTGCTTATTTCCAAAGAGATATACATATGGGATAGATGTGACACCCTGAAGCTTCTAGAATAGACCATAGGTAAGGCACCTATCCTAAGAAGAAATCAAAGTGAGAATAAACTCAGCAGATCTCGGTATGGTTACCGTTAAGACTTCGCCATGTCCGACTTTATTTGATAAAATGATTCTGAGATGATTTGATGATATCACGAAAATGGAGAGGTATGATTAGAAAGTTTATGCCAACAACATCATGAGTTTGTAATGAATTACTTTGAGGATAGATTCCTTGATCACCATTTATGTAAGAAACAAGTGGACAAAATGATCTTAATCTATATGAAGATGCAATGTAGATAATTATATAAGTAGTGCTAGTTGCTTATGCGTAGAACCGCTTGAGGTGCAGGGAATTGACTGTTTCACCAAATTCCTCACCTTCTAGCGTACATAAGAGGTAAGCACCATTTCCATAGTCTTTCATGACTCGGTACGGGCCCAACCATTTGGGCCGGAATTTCCTTCCTTCGCCGGTCTTCTTGTCGATCCGGCTGTCTAGCCTTAGAACTAGATCACCTTCGTATATGTCGCGCTCATAGACCTTCTTGTTATACTCGCCGCACACATTCGGTCAAATAAGCTCTATGCCACTGCTCAAAGATCTAACCTAGTTTCATCTAGGCTTTCTAGTTGGGAAAGACGTGCTTCTCTATAAGCGTCTTCATCCGTAATCCTCAGAGTGAAATGCGAGACTCGGGTATTTCACCTCAAGTGGGAGAACCGCTTCGCCCCAAATACTAGCGAGAAAGGAGTTGCTCCCCGCTGGTGTTCTTATTGAGGTTCTGGGCCCACAGGCCGATATAACTTCAAATGCCAATCTCATTTGTTTTCTTTTACCGCTTTAAGGAGAATGGCTTTCAAAGTTGTCTCTGTTTATCGCTTCACCTCGTCCGTCGGCTTGGGGTAATACAAGGAAGCCGTATGATGGCTTATCTTAAATTTATTACGTATAGTTCATGAACCTCTTCATTCTTAAAGAAGTTCCATTATCGTAGATAATGATTTGCAGGATACCGTACTCTGCAAATGATTTGGTTCAAAATGAACTCAAGGCGATTACAGTAACTGTGCATGTAGAGAAGAGGCATAGCCTCTACCCATTTGGTAAAATATTCAAAGGGCCGTGATTATAAAATTATGGCCATCTCATGGATGAGGGAGAGAATTTCCTATTAAGTCTAGACCCCATGTAGAAAAGGGCCATGGAGTAGCGATTGGTCAGCAGAGCTTGGCCGGCATATGAATCTCATGGGAGAATTCTCGCACTTATGACACCCGCGTACAAACTCTATGCACATGTTCTAGAGTGGGCCGAAATAGCCCATTCGATGTATTTTTCGAGCGGTGGCATGGCCACCAAGTGGCCTCCACATATTCCACTCGTGAGATTCATGGAGAATCTTCTTGATTCTTCCGTGTCGACACATCTTAGAGCATTCCATCGAATGCTTTTCAGAGAGCACTTGCTCTATAATGACGTATTTAGCTACGATAATGCGTAACCACCTTCTTTGTTGTGGTGTAACTCCTTCTGGGTACGTATGGTCCATGATATAATTAATGATATCCATGTACCAAAGGCACTCAGAGATAGAGGGTCGGGTTTCGAGTAGTATACGCACTCATCCTGAAAGTCTAAATCTACTAAATCACCTCCGTCTAATGGGTCATCACCAACCAATCTGCGATGATTTGTCCTTTAACCGACTTCCGATTTACAAATGTTAATTCAATTCTCCCATTAAGGTTATAAAACGTCCAAATTTTTAGACAAGGACCCTTGTGTGAGGAAAGTTCAAATGGTCCGTTTTTACCATGACCCTTGCTTTCTTGGTTTAGCATATAATGTCTTAGGCATTTAGTAGAAAGACTATGGCAAGGCATTCTCGCTCTACCTGTATAGCACGTGTTTCATAGTCAAGCAAAGTTCGGCCGATGAAATAAATCACACGTTCTTCTTGTCATCGCCTCTCGGGCCAACATACAAGCTAACGAGACATCGTAGCTCCGTGAATATAAAATTAACGGTGATCTAGCTTTGGTGGCATTAGCGTAGGGGTGATAATAGAAACGCTTAACTCGCATCAAAGGCTTCATTACGCTTTTGGTCCAATCAATGCTATAGTCTTTCTTGAGTAAATTGTTGATCGATGAATGGCGAAGCTTAAGTCCGGATAAATCTCCTGATTGCACCTAGTTTTCTTTGAGAAATGATCTCGATTCCATTCATTCAAGGTGGGACCATTTCGAGGACAACCCAATTTTGGTCGATCAACATCTATCCCTCGTGACGATATGATGTAACCTAGAGTTTTCCTCCCGTTACACCAAAGACGCATTTCTCTCGATTTAGTGTGACTCGTATTCTATTAGGCGTGAAAGAATGACGCGGAGTACTTCCGGATGGTCACAACGCTTCTTGGCCTTAGCCAATAAGTCATCTACGTAGGACTCCATGATTTTATGAATTAAATCGTGGAATATATATGTCATAGCTCACTGGGTAGGTAGCACTAAAGAGTTCTTTTGAGACCGAATGGCATAACAACGTAGCAATAGGTTCCCCAAGGAGTTATAAACGTAGTTTTAGCTTGATCTTGCTCAGATATTTTGATTTGATTGTATCCCGAGAATCCATCCATGAGAGACAAAAGTTCAAATCCAGTTGTTGCATCAACAATGACATCTATGGATGGTAATGGGAAGTCGCCCTTAGGACATGCTTTGTTGATGTCTCGAAAATCTATGCAGATGCGTATCTTTCCATTCTTCTTGAGAACGGAACGATGTTAGATACCCATCGAGTAGTCGATCGGTTTTGATGAATCCTACCCGAGGAGTTTTATTACCTTCTTCCTTTACCATGAGAGCTACCTTGGGCTTCATGGGTCTTGATTTTTGTTTAATTGGCTTTGATCTGATTTAGTGACGAGGTTCAGTGCACCGCAATGTGGGGTGCGACTCTCGTCATCTCCTTATAATTAAATGCAAACACCTTCTCGATGTTCTTTTCGAGGATCCGAGTATGTATTTCTACTTTTCCGGGGTTAACGAGGATCCTAGTTTCAATATTCTCGCTCATCTTCTCGTCCCGATGTTGACATCGATTGCTTCTTCGATCAAAGAGGCGTTACCTTCTTCAACTCGTGGTGGTGCCGAGGTAAATCCAAATCATCCCCATTTTCTACACAGTATATATGCTAGGTTCCATTTGTGAGGGAAGATCCATCACGGGATTTCCGAAGTAGGAAGACGAATGTGGAATTAAGGATAAATCTAGCATATGATAGGAGAGATGTAGTGCTGCATAGGCGTTTAAGTAATCCAAAGTAGCCGCATCACTATCAATACGGTCTAGGATGGTAGATTCACTTCCGCTTGAAAGGGGATTTGTCATTGTTTTTATCAATGGTTCATCACGAATGGACACCGTGAACTGGGTATCTTCTAACTCATTGCTTGGAGTAAAACGTGATGCTGAAGTTGCTATTGAATCGGCGAGAAGATTTTTCTCTCATGGGATCGCTTCAATGGATATGAAGTTAAACGCCTTGCTTAAATCTAATACGGCTTTTCAGAAAGCAGCAAATGTGTCGGCTTTTGGTTTCAGTATACTTCAAAACCCGGTTTGTCACTAATCATGCGAGTCTCCTAAGACTCGATGTTATCAATACCAATTCTTTTGGCTAAGGTGAGGCCAAGGAGGAGGGCTTCGTACTCAGCACCATTGTTTGTGCATTCAAAGTTTAGCTTAAAGGCAAATGGTAGGACTTTCTCTTCGGGCGAAGTAAGAATTATACCTGCCCCCGCTCCATAATGGCATTTAGCTCCATCGAAATGGAGAGTCCAATATTTAGCCGGGAGTATAGATGTTGGGATATCTGCTGTGTTTGCACACTCAACTTCTACCATGCAGAGGTCCTCTGCTGGAAGGGAACCAACACCTAGGGAATATCCTATGCCTACTGAATCAAATGGTAAGAACATTGGTGAATCTTGTTCTATTAACTCAACGATTTTTGCAGTAGTCCCTAATGATACCGTTTCTATAGCCTTATCTTTGGGGGTTGGGGTTGTTTTGGCTATGCTGATAGTTTCAAGATCCGTCAGAGGTACCAACTTTCCTCCGGTTTTGGGTCAAGGGTTTATTGAGTTGGTTTGTTGGAAGTTCAAATTCGAGTGCACACCGGTCTTTTCTTTAAATCAGCTAGGTGCAAATCGAAAGGTTTCGATCACCTTTGGCTACAAATACCTTTCCTAGATGCAAGAATCTTACTTCTTGAAATAACGTAGAAGGGATTGCCTTCATTCGTGTATCCATGGTCACCGAGTATCATATTATAATTAGTTTCCGATCTATAATATAAAACTCAACAGATTGTTTTGGGTCCTAAGGTGACCGGCAGATTATAGTTCCTATCGAAGTGGCTTTAAGGCTATCATAGCCTCTCAATGTATTTCGAGTGGTGGAACAGCTTTGTTTCCCCATATCCTAGTTTTTGAGGAAAGAGAAAGGGACTATGTTAATCGCGCCCCCATCACAACCATTGCGCTCTTTTACATAGTTATTATAAACCCATACTTGTAAGTGTAAGGCCGGATCACCTCGCGCATGCGATCTCAAAGATCTCGTAGGCATTTTACTTATTTCAATATGAATTCGACATCCTTGTCCGGCTGCCCCCGAGGGTGGATATCAAAATCTACGTGATTTACTTGTGTTTCAGAGGTGGAGTGATGTTAATTAGATGACCTAGACCTAATGCTTCTAAAAGAGCAGCTCTGAGTAGGAGAGTTCTTTAGTAAATCCAAAAATGAAATGTGCGAGAAGGTCTTTGTTAGGTCACTAATTAAATCATAGTGCACCCACGGGTTTTTCTACTATTTGTTGACTCTTATCCGTTTCTCGCATGATGACTTGGGCTCGCTTGAGAGAAATATTCTCGTGTTCTCGTTATAGCTTCGATAGGTAGTTCAAATGCCTAATTCTACCAAACCGACTATCTTGGGTCTCATGACTTCCTAACTCAGGCGCAACCGATGGATTTAGTGAAGTCGAGGCTTCATGATCATTGCTTTCCCATCATTGCACTTTTGTTTGTTCCACTGGATTCAAATGCTATCATGATTTGGGAGTGGATCGTTAAAGATCTCGAGGGGAGCATTCTCGAGGGGAAACTACCGCGAGCGTATTTGGTGGTGGTGACACGGATCTCGCCAAAAACAAATCATGTGAAGAACTGCTTTTGTTCTTCCTCGCAAACGCTGCATGAATTTATCAGTAGTCACGACGTTCTAAAGATCATGACCCCAATTTTGTGGAAACCACAATAAGAATTGGGATCAGAATTCCTGCTTTTGTTGGTTTGGTGTATATCAGGGCCTAAAATTCTGATCAAACTCGCTGCCTATTAGGATTAAAATTTTGCATTTGTTGTTTCGCTTTGGTTTTGATAACCAAATGAGTTTTGGCTTGGCCCTCAGTATAGGATTTCACCGTTGTTGTTGTTGTTGTTGTGGGTGGTTAAAATCCACTGTATTGATTGTCGGGGTAAAGTTGTTGTTTCGCTGATTGTTTGTTTGTGATGGAGTATTGACCACATTTACCTTCTTGGGCTGGTCGGTTACTCCATCCGTTGTTACACCACGATTTTTGTTAAGGATTTTAGGTCCTCGATTGATGTCGTGGTAGTCAGAGTGTTCTCGGGCCGGAGGTGATTAACCTCCCGCTTGCTCCATATGTCTTACGACCACTATCTATCGCCGCTTGATCTATTCAAGAGCGCTCTCAAGTACTTCATCGTAAGTTCTAGTGGAACTTCTGACTTCTTCCTTCACCTCTCTCGCCGAGAGAATGAAGGAATAAATCACATAGTTCCATCTGATCCATGTTTGAGCACTTGTCAAGAATAAAGAACCGTACGCCACCTCTGGATGAAATGGGCGATGATTCATTGTGTTCTTTGCTTGATGTGCAAGAATTCCCGATTCCTGTTCTCAACAGCTTGTTCATGTCGAACGCCTTAATGAACTCGATACGAGTTGTTTAAATGAATGGATGGAGGCTTCAGTGTATTCTATAATACCAATGAGAGCAATGCCTTCCAAGGTTTTGGGGAATATTTTAAGAACAACCCCATCCCAAGGGAGTAATTCACGTATGGTCAGTAGCGTAAGCTTTGATATGCGCGTTTGATCTCCTCACCTTTGTACTTGGGTAAATCGGAAGGGGTCTTGAAGCATGACGCTTCGTATGGCGAAGTCTAAGGGCTCTTTCGATATTCTGAATAAGTCCCTATCGCATAGGTTTCACCATCGATGGTGGTCACGAGGGAGTGATGGTGGGATGGGTTGTTGATATGGCAGCGTATGCATCGGGCAGGGGCATAGGGAAGTCCCCGCTTGAGCCAAAATGCCGGAGAGGAGAACATATCTCCTTGTGGTGATTTGGAGTACATGTTTAAGTATGACGGGGTATTGTCTAGTAATGAATGGATTGTTTGATACTAGACCGGGAGGAATAGTGTTAGAGATGATGGGCCTCTGGGCGTTTGTTGTGATACCGAGGAGGCATGCCTAACGTGCCTACTCCTGTGAGGAGATCTACTTGGCCAGGGTGGTATGGAGGATTGGAACTTCCTACTTGCATGAACTTGAGAATTTTGACTTGCTTGAGCAAGTTCTAACCCTCTCACTTTTTCTACTAACGTTGAAATGACTTCATTTGGTGAAGTCACTGCTTTTCCTTAAGCGGCGTTTGTTGTATACCCCGGTGTCAGATAGGCATGTGATATCCTCGCTATGAACCGATCGCTATCTTGCCAAGTTTCTCCGAGAGTATTTCCTATATGTAGTGGCATAGAGGTATTTTCTTGAAAAGAGACCTCGGGTTGTATTTGTAAACCTCCTATAGATGGGTACATACCCCAAGAGCGTTGTTCACTTCTAGGATAACGTATTGACTGCTCATTATCTAAGACTGGTATGGGCCGATTGTCTACTAATTTGTGGTCTAAGTAGATCTCGAGGAGACGAACCAGATTCTCCAGAACGCTCATATTGTTCGAGCCCAAGGCTCTGCTTTGTTGCGTTCGAGGGGGCCGATCTAACTCCTCGCTTGAAAAGATGAATTATATCTCGATTCTTGGGGTTTGTGTTGACAATCGATTAGTTGAATAGTCAGTTGCCCCCCCATACCGAGAGCGAGGGTGATGATTGCCTATTCTGTTGGGCGTAGTATGCCTCAAGACCCAAGAGGGGTCTGCCATATGCATCGAATCCCGACATATTCGGGGGGTATATGAATACCCGCAGAATAATGGGAAGGAGCGAAGGTGATTGAGATAAGATGAAACTTCTCAAAGAGAAGGTGAAACAGTTGTTAGTTCACGCACGGGTTCACCAATTTTGTACGCCGGAAAAGTGACAAGCGAGCGTGGTAATCTACAGGTAACTCTTCCGCGTACCCGACCTCCCGAGGTCGTGCCGAGACAGCCGGTGGGGATAGAATATGCGTGGGATGCAAATGAACTAGTTAGGCAATCTAATGTCTTCGACACGCACTAATGGAATTTGTGAATCTAAGGCAAAGAAGGCCCTTCTAACTTGGACTGGTGTGATAGATCGATCGGCAAGGATGACTGCTCGAAGGCTCCAATCAATATCGAGCTCTGGCGTGATTCGATCTATGGGTTGTGGAATACGTGGAAATGACCTCGGGATAGTTTCGCATGTCTCCGATAAGGTCATATGGTGGATGGTGGAATACAATTGACTCTACTGATGATTCTCCTGCCTAGTCCAAATTCTCTAGCTTCATTAGCCATATATCTAGTAAGGACAATTGTTCGATGATGATGGGTGGAAGTGGAGTGGATTGGAATACTAGTGTGCGTAGGCCAGTGTTTATATCTGATTGACTTATGGACTCGTTAGGTTACAAGGATTTGTGGATCACAACCGTAGACTCTAGGTTGTTGCGGTCCTGTTATGGTCATGTACGAAATCAAGTCCTAATCCCTAGTATCCAGTAATCATATGCTTTCTCAGCTTCTATGTTTAGGACCAATAACTGCGCGATCTTCTCAGAATATCTCACAGTGCTCGTGCAACCTGGATCCTTAAACTAGTATCTATGTCTGTGAGAGTGTCTCCCGCACTTGGCTGTGGGACCAAAGGATCACAACCAAAGGTTTGTTCTCTTTCAAACCCTTCTACAATCATGTGAATGTTTTTCCTAGGGCAGTCTGTAGTTCAGTTGATTTGACCAAAACGTGTGTGCTTGGTCGTCTTCTATATTTAACCCTCTCAACTGAGAGCTGATCAGTCGTAAATCTGTTGTTGTTTGGAAGACTTGTATTCTAAGGTTCTGGTCTATGTCAACT
Source organism: Taxus wallichiana var. yunnanensis (assembly GCA_018340775.1). Taxonomy (NCBI): domain Eukaryota; kingdom Viridiplantae; phylum Streptophyta; class Pinopsida; order Cupressales; family Taxaceae; genus Taxus; species Taxus wallichiana. The sequence goes on from CM031237.1 coordinate 120,104,397, forward strand.
ATTGCTGTGACGAGGTTGGGCTGAGGCACGATTGGTTCAAATACGTATTCCCTGGGCTCCCTAGGTCCCGTGATTGTCATATAAAACAAAATATAAATCTAACTGCAACAAAACAAATTTTAACTATCTAAAACATATATAACTTCTATTTTTGTTTTTAACTTTCTAAGAAGAAAAGCAGCTATTTAAACGTATCTAGAAATAACAACTAAATAACAATTTAAAACAAACAAAATAACCGAGTGTAGTTATTTGTCTGTGTAATTTGTAGATTTATTCTAAATAATGAAATAACTTGCTTGATCTATTTGTGCAATTTCTCGATCCTACCTCAGAAGTGAGGAGTGAATCATAGTTTCTCAGAAACTATCAATCCCCACAGCTTCCCTGGCAATATCGAGAATAGAATTTACTAAAATGAAGCAATTAACTACTTTATTTGATATGATTCTAACTAGAACTTTGAAAGTTAAAACCTGGATTCCGCAGTAATGCAAGGCGAATCTGATGGTGTGTGTGATCTTGTCCCCTCAAGCAGATCTCCTCGCTCTTTCATGTTCACGTGATCCGTAAAAGCGTGTAATGCTAGCATCGATGTAAGTAGATATTGGGACAAGGACAACTCGTAATGCATCAATATAATGCGAGTAGGAGAGGGATAGCGCAAGAGTACAGAGCTTGGCTTATGCAATTCCTAGCGGGATTTACTGCGAGTCATGCAACATAAAGCGTCCAGAACCTGAAACTATCCTATTTGAAGAGCAAAACCTGCAACTTTAATGGCTTCCTAAGCTATTCTACTCCAATGGATTGGATAAAACAACAACACCGTTTGCACAAGCTGGATATGTGGCTTACCAACAGTTGAACAATGCTAACTAGACATATAATGAACTAAACCAAGCACTCTAAGCAAAATGAAAGCTAAGTCTATTGCAAAGAGAAATTCAGAGACAAACTTCAGGGCCATTTGCTTGAGCACAAGCCACTTATTTATAGCTTTTGCATTCACCCAAAGATCAAAACCAAACTGAACTCTAAAACTATAAACAATGGCCAAACACTATTCCAGGGGACCAAAAACATAAATGCAAGCCCAAGTCGGCAAGGAAAAGCTGGTGAAACGTTGATCTTTACGTGAGTCGCATCAAAACACTTTCTGGAAAACGCGTAAAGGACCGCCGCCTCGAAAGGGGCGGCGGTTACAGACCGCCGCCCAAAGGACGCGGGGCAGGGCGGCGGTCACGAGACCGCCTCGCCTGCAACAGGCGGTTTCATCATCAAGAGCAAAAGGCCAAGAAAAGAGGGGAAAAAGGAAAACAAAGGACGCGGGGGCTTTTTCAAGCGGGGCATGCGGATGTTAACGCATCTTATCTCTTCCCTACAATTAGTATTAATATTTGTCCAAAAAGGTTGTCTCCATTTTCTCCCAAGAATGAATGGACTTAGGGACAATCCTTCCTGAACCACCTCATAGCAAAAATTCTTTGAGGGTGGAAGGAAATAGTTTGAGGTATTGATTGTATGTTCTATAGTCATATGTATTTCCGGAAAAGAACTTTGAATTCAAATAGGAACTAATTTGGGTCTTCTATAGACATTCCATGGAAGATAGGGAGGATGGATGGTGAGATATTTTTCATAAGTGCATCCTCATCTTCATCTAAGGCAATGGGATAGGTAAAGGTTCTACCCAAGGAACGGTCCTCATTATTCCTATTGTCTCCCATTTTTAAAGGTTGTTCTAGTTCTAAATAGGATTATCCAAAATGTTCAAAAGGGCTTCTAGACATTGTATTAGATTTAGTGCCACTTTCAATGTTCCCTACTTGTACTCTATTTGGAGATATTATTTGGATATTGTGTGTTATAAATCTCCCTTGAATCTCACATGTCTTGTGCATCAAGGTTGGTTATGTAAACAAGACCTAAGACTTATACTAGTTACATAGATTGATTAACTTCATTAACATTCATAACATGTAAAGTGAATAAAATGGTGTGTTTTGCTTATGGTGTACCCAGAAATGGTGCCAAAAATGATGGGTCGTTGTATTCTCCAATCATTTAACTAACATATTTTTCTACTAGTGTCATTATAAAACCAGGGATGTGTGTCCAAGGTTATATGCAATGAAGCTCTATGCAACTCAATTATTTCATGGTTCCTTTAGTGAGGTTTTGGTTGCTATGTTTCTCTCTTTCTCTGCTAATATACGAAAATGTAATGCTAAACATTTAAAATAACATTGATGTAATGAAATGCATTTAATGGAAATACTTTTCTGGAATTAAAATGCACACACCAAATCAATATAACAAAATTCAAATAACACACACTCTGAATTGAAATTGCATAATTGAAATGACACACTCAAAATTGAAATTACATGAAAGGAAATAACACACACTAAATGGAAATTACAGTAAAGGAAATAAGAAATTACATTTAAACCAGTAACTTATCAGAAACCACAAGCATGCATAAACGTAAAATCCTCTAGTCACCTTGGCCAAGTGGGCCCTTGCTCTTCCTCGGGATGGAGGTAATCTCAACACCACAAGATATTCAAAACAACATTGAATATATTGATTCAAAAATTCCATAACATACTCAGTACATAAATAGAAATCGATACTAACTATTATAAATTGAATTACATATTACCAACATCAAATAACTACAAAATTGTTCTTCAAGGAGTAGTCTACATAGACATAGTCAGTTACACATCATGCCCAAATTATAGGCACTTTGAGTTCTTCTAATAAAGAACCCTAAAAAAAATTCATTAAATCCTACGCAACTCCTAAAAACAAGATCCATGTTTAAAGGTTGTCAATGGGAAAAGTCATCCATGAATGCATGATGGCTCCAGACTCAAACTCCTTGATTACAATTCCCAACATTGGCAGTAATTATCCACTATTATCCTACACATTTCACCACATTTCACTCAAAAGGCGATTAGTGGGAGATTCTACGGTTAACAAGTTACATGAAACAAAACAAGAGAAATGCATTGAAATTACTAGGATATAACTATATAAAGCATCCTCGTGCACTAATTAATCATGTTTAATGACAAATCAATAATCACATAGATGATATAAAAATTCAATTAATGCACTCATCACTCAACAAAAAGGGGCAAATGTAGACACCTAAAATCGGTATCTCTACCCTTGTTTTCCCATGCGCACTTATTTTGTTAAGGTCCTATCTAAGTACCTCTTTAATTAAATCCATCCCATTAAATTAAATGTCCACTTAATTATCATATCTCCTTGAATGCCCATTCAATTCCCATTAATTAATTAATCCCTATTAATTAACTATTTAATTTATTAATTAATATACAATACCCCCTAAAAAAACTTCTATTCATGATGATTTTATCCTAACACACACATCCCCTTGCTTTTCTAACCTTTTATCTTTCCTATCTTTATCCCTTAACATCCATTAAAATCGTTTGTCCACCTATATTCTTTAAAGCACCTTCCAATTCTTAAATTCCCAAAATCCTGATCATAGCACAAAAGTATCCCCATTGGGGAAACTTTCCCCGTAGTTGGCGGTGACCTGCCCGCCACTATCATCGACCTATAAAACCAAGTAAAATATTTTTATAATGAATCAGAATCATCAATTGTATGTGAATTTTGGAACTTTCTCATGACTTGTGGACTTACTCTCATGCCAAAGAAATCCCGCAATAGATTACAAACCTCTCCCATACCTCCTTGAATGTACTTGCATCACTCACAATCATCATTTGTGAGATTTATCATCGTTATTTGCGTTTCTTTGCTTCATATTTATTGTATTATCATTTATTTCTTATGTCTAACATTTTTAGGTTTGATCATCCTTAACAACACTCATAGCTTTCATCATCAACCTTCTTTTCCATCTTCTTTAATTGCAGGTCATCCATTTCATCCTCAGTAACCTCGTCTTTATCTAACTCACACAAATTACCATCTCTTAGTTTGATTTTCCATCAGCTCATCCCTATATAACTATGATTTTTACTTCCAAAACCATCTCCCACTTTTGCATGTACTTTGCATCTTCTCCAACATACTAAAACCACCATCCAGCCTTCCTTTGTTGCATTAAAATCAGTCTATCTCGCATCCCAATTACCATCGCCCCACCCTATTCACCATCAACTAGGGTCATGATTCACAAAATTTTACTTTTCTAATCTTTGTTTCCTGACATTTCTTTATATTTTCTACCTCTGGGTCCTCTCACAAGTTGACTCCAGGCATAAATAAGCTTCCACGTGTTCATGTTTTAAATCTAGACTCTTGCAGGTCTACATATTTATCTTACAGTCCAAATCCACCCTCCAAGGTCATCTTTAACTCGCTTCTATGATGAGGCTAAATATGCCCATTAAATGTACAATAAATGATCTCATCTTACTCTCCTTTTTATTAAGTTTGACTACATTTTGTGACTTTTGTTTGATCTTATATGAGTTAGGATGTAATTGTCCATCTTTTTGTTGATTATGATTCTAACGTTTAAAAGCTCTATAATTCCTAAAAAAGTGTTTTGAAACTCATTTTTGTAATAAAATAGGTCACAATCAAGCGAAAGAACAAATATGAAGTGGATTGCATGTTTTTGGAAGCATTGGAATCAATACAACTTAGTTCTAGAACTCCAAGCTTAGTTCCGGAACTCCATTACACAGTCACAAGATTTTGTCACTTAGTTCTAGAACTTCTAGACTTAGTTCTGGAACTCTAGTACTTAGTTCCAGAATTATCGGAATTAGTTCCAGAACTCCTGCAGATAGCTCTAAACTCTCTCGGTTAGACCTAGAATGATTTCCTTTAGTTCTGGAACTCTTCTAAAGTTCCGGAACCAATAAGAATCTATTCCAAATGGCTGGTGATTTTTCAAATCAATGATCCTATCAATCAAGAGTAGATTAGAAGACTTCTGACTCTCCATACTTGCAGATCCAGGATAATTATCACATAGTTGTATGTCCAACCATGTTCCAATTCAACATCTATTCTAGGCACAATTCAGTTCCATCATATCAGTGGAATAGTTACGGCCATAAATGCACCCTGGAAGAAGTATATATATATATATACATATACATAGATAGATTATATATAGGAATATAGATATAGAACATAGATATAGATATAGGTACACAGATCCAACACATTTTTGTAATGTAGAATGTTTTATCAATAAAATAGCCATTTCTATTTTGAGAGAAAATTAAGTTGTCCAATCCTTTTTCAAGCCAAAGTAAGGACCTACTCCTCCAAGAACCAGGATCCTTGTTTTTGTTGGTATTTATATTTTTAAAGAAAATAGTTTAGATCTGATTAATTATGTATCATTTTCAATTCCTTAAGTTGAAATCTATTGTAGACTTGTCCCTGTAGGTGTTATGGATTAAGTTCTTATTTCTTTGTAATCATTTTCCAAGCATTCTCAATTGTGTGTTTATTTATGTAATGTTTATTTATTTCCAAGCAATTCATTTCTAAAAGTGTGTTTACTTCCAAGTGTGTTTATTTCTAGCAATTCATTTCTGTAAAGTGTGTTTATTTCTAGTAATTCATTTATGTAAAGTGTGTTTACTTCCAACAAGTTTTCATAGTTTGATTCCAATAAGGTTTTTAATCAAGAAGTCCTTAAGACATTGAAAAGATTTCCCATAGAAAATACTAAATACCTACAATCAATTACTAGATCACTAAGATTCTTCTTGTTGCATATAGCTTTAGACACACCCTGGTTTGAATATGACATCAACAAAGAGTTGATTAAATGAAGGGAATAATGACACCCATCATTTTTGGTGTCATTTTCGGGGACCCACTAGTTATAATTTTCTAATTAGGTGTCAACAAGAGCAACAATCATACATCTAGTAGTTGAAGAAATCTTCCCTAAGCTATCACAAAATTTATGAGTAGACCAAGAGACTCCAAGGGTAGATTTTTCCAAAAATATCTGAATAAGAATTAACATCATCCTCTAGTTTAAATAAGGAATTTGACCAAGAATTGGAGGCACCATTATCCCCTGTAAGACAAGAAGCATAATTTCCACCTTTGGAATTCTTGGATCAGTCACCAGAAGGAAGTGGAATTTTTAGGAGAAGGATTATTTCTCAAGATCCATTTAGGGTAAGTTTTGATTCTCAATTGAGTAGTCAACCTCCTACTCCTGATTTTTCACCTTCCCCAAAGCATATCACATACCACATTGATTGGGAGAAAAGTTTAGAAAATACTTCAGAAATGGCACGAGAAGCTAAAAGGGAACCTGATAGGACCTTTACTTATCCAATTCAATTGGATGATGATGATACACCAATGAAAAATATTTCACCTGCACATTTACCCACATTTAGAGGGATGTCATCTGAAGACCCTGACCAATTTTTGTTTGAGTTTAAGGTACTATGTCAAACCTATGACTACAAAACAGATAATCAGAAACTCAAGTTGTTTCCATCCACTCTAAAGGATGCAGCAATGAGGTGGTTCATGGGATTAGCATCCAACTCTATTACCACTTGGGCACAAATGGAAATTTCCTTCCTAGACAAATATCAAGATTATTGTAGAGGGAGAAATAGGAAGGAAGAGTTTTTCAAAATCAAGTAAGAGAAGGATGAGAATATAGAAGATTATTTGGATAGATTCCTCTTTGTGAGTAAAAGATGTGGATTTTTACTTCAAGAAGAGTTAAGTAAAACAATTTTCTTAAAGGTTTGGAAGATAAATCTAGGGAAGCTCTTAACTTGATAAGAGGTGGAAACATTGATCAATTAAGGATGAATGAAATTAAAGACATTTGTAGAAGCTATTCCAGAACAAGGGGTGGACCTAGGAAGGGAAAATCAATGAAAAGTTTGAATCCAGATATGAAAAAACTAATGGATGAATTATAAAACTTTAAAACAAACATTTTAGTTCAATTAACCTCTACTATGGATGGATTACAAGCTAAAGCAAATGCCAAAACTGAACCATTAGCCATGTATTTTCCTAGATGCAGGAAGAAGCATGCAATAAGGGAATGTCCTTTGGATAAAACAAAAGTATGTCTTATCTATGAATCTAAAGAACATGATATTCACACTTGTTCTCTTCTTCCACTCCTAAAGAATCAAGCTCAAACAAACTAGTACATCATCCACAACAAAAGAATTGAATTTTTTCCAGAGACAACCTACCCAAGGACAGTTCATGCCAAGGTCATATCCTAATCCTTGGATGATGCCATGGGCTGCTCAAATAATACCACAAAGTTTGGGGACAACCACCTTGGGCCCTCAACCAACTTGGAATCCCCAAGATTGGGCAAGTCAATCTTGGTATGCTCAAGGACACCAACAACCATGGACTGGTCAAAATAACCAGTATTCTTGGTCACAACCTAGATGGGGCCCTAATAACTATGCTCAAGGAAAACATATCCTAATCAAAATCAACAAGCCATAATGGGTACCCCAAAGACAAAATTCAAATACTAAAAATGTAGTCCAAATGCAAATGCTAAAGCACACCAAGAAGAAACCCAAAAACAAACAAACAACTCTTATCTACATACAATGTAACCGGAAAAATCAATTGATCTAAATGCCATGGATTGTAAGGATATACAAACTAGATTTGGAAAAATAGTTAGTAGTCCACCTGTTATCATCACTGAAATGATAGAAGAAATTAAAACCCCTAGTCTGGTTGCCCCCAAGAAAGATGAAAAAGAAAGAGATAAGGAACCAAAAAGAAACTCTACTGAAACTCCATTTCCAAAGAGATTTAAAGAAGCTATAGAAATCAAGGAATCTGAATTGGTGTAGGAACTAAGGAGATTGAATATTGAAATACCATTATTACAAGCAATTAAGGACATTCCAGAATTGAACAAATTAATCAAAATGCTATGTTTGAAAAGGCCTGGAAGAAAGAAGCAGTACCCCAGGACTATTAAGGTAGATGGGAAACTTGTTGATTTATTAGCAGGAAAGCTCCTACTTCCCAAATATGGAGATCCTGGAAGCCCTGTTATTTCTATCTCTATAGGGAATAAAGATATACATAACATTTTGGTTGATTTGGGAGCAGCTATAAATGTAATGATAGTGGACACTCTGAAAACATTACCATTAATATGTATACAACCTACTAACACCATATTACGATGGCAAACTAGTCTGTAGCAAAACCAAAACTAGAAGGAGTTATTGAAGATGTGGTGGTTATGGTGGAGTCATGGGAATATCTAGTTGACTTCCTTATATTGCAGCCAAAAGGTAAAACATTGGGTTATCCCATTATTTTGGGCAGACCATGGTTAGCTACAATTTTTGCCTTAATTGATTACAGGTCAGGTGATATGACTATTTCAAATGGTAAGAATTCTAAGAAAATTTCATTATATCCCTCTACACACCTTTTAGTGATAATCAAGAGAAATTATGGGTTGATAATCCTAATATTAATGAGAAAAATTTGTCTTTGTTGGCCATGATCACATTGCAGGATCACGTACGAGAAATAGAAGATATGATTAACCCACCATTGAATGTACACCAATCATCCTTGGAGAAGTTAGGAATAGTTTGGAACCTACAAAATTAGTTTCATAACCTATAGAATTTGTTCTAGAACCATCATAGTTAGTTCGAACTGTAGTTCCATCATCACAATTAGTTCCAGAACCATCACAATTAGTTCTAACCACACCAACAACAATTCCTAGCAAATGAAGATAATTTATCTTCAGAGGAAAAGATTTATCTTGGGAGAGGAAGAATATGTAGCTTCAGATTTACATATATCAGGAGATGATGAAGAATTTTTGGAAAGCAACAGTGATGAAGAGTTCAACCTACAACAAGATAAGTATCATAATTCTTCTTACTATCCTTTTTCTAACATTTTGTCTCAAGGAAATTTTGGAGATGTTGCTACATATCATATGTTGTTTCCACATGCATGTCCACTAAATACTTTAATGGAACCCTTTCAACAAATCAGTTCATCATACACTGGAACCAAACATGTTGAGATTCAACCGGGTAAAATTTTGAATATTAATAGTTGGTTGAAGAATGATGAAGAAGCTAAACTATTTGATGTTCTAAAAAATCATACTAAAGCTTTTTCTTGGGATTAAAAATATATGAAAGGAATCCACCCAAGTATCTACACTCATCACATCTATACTAAAAACATTAAACCAGTTAGGTAACCTTAGAGAAGGATTAATCAACCTTAAGGGATATAGTCAAACAAGAAATTGAAAAACTATTACAAGTAGGTTTTATCTACCCTATCTCAAATAGCTAGTGGGTGTCTCCTCTTGTAATTTTCCCTAAAAATAATGGAAAATGGAGAATTTTGTTGACTATAGGGAATTGAAAAAATCCACACTAAGAGATTATTTTCCCTTACCATTCATAGATCAAGTTTTAGACAACCTTTTAGGTAAACAATACTTTTCCTTCTTAGATGGCTTTAATGGATACAATCAAATCAGATTTATTACTGAGGATCAGATAAAACTACATTTACATGTCCATGGGGTACCTTTTCCTACAAGGTATTACCATTTGGATTATGTAATGCTCCAACAACCTTCCAAAGAGTTGTATTAGCAATTTTTGTAGACCTAACAAATGACTATGTAGAGGTATACATGGATGACTTTATTGTGCATGGAGATACATTTGATGATGCTTTGAAAATTTAGAAAAGGTATTAATGAGATGTGAGCAACAAAATTTGTCTCTTAGCCATGAAAATTTTTTTGATGATGGTTGATGAAGGGATTGTATTAGGACACCATATTTCAAAAAGAGGAATTCAGGTTGATCAAAACAAAATCAAAATTATTTCAGACTTACCTATTCCTCAGACCCCCACTGATATCAAGTCATTTTTAGGACATGTTGGGTACTATAGATGCTTTATCAAGGATTTTAGTAAAATTGTTGCCCCATGTTTAATTTGCTTACCAAGGACTATGAATTTCTTTGGGATGAAAAGTGTCAACATGCTTTTGAAGAAATTAAAGAAAGATTAATCATTGCCCCAATATTGAGAGGACCTAATTGGGAGAAACCTTTTCATATCCAAACAAATGCCTCAAATAATTCCATTGGTGCAGTTTTGGGACAAAAAGATGAAGAAGGAAAATGTATGCTATCTATTACCTTAGTAAAAATCTTACTCCCACTAAAATAAATTACACCACCACTGAAAAAGAATTTCTTGTTGTGATCTATGCAATTAATAAATTTAGACATTACATTATAGGGTACAAAATATTTGTACATACAAATCACTTAACAATTAAATATTTAATGAACAAACCATTGGTTGGAGGTATAATAATTACATGATTATTTCTTTTACAAGAATTTGATATTACCATTGTGGACAATCCATGTAAATCTAATGTGGTAGCTGATTTCTTGTCAAGACTAACCACTACAGGGGAGCAAGATCCAGTCAAGGAAAACTTTCCAGATGAACAATTGTTTGTTATTTCAGCTAATACACCATGGTTTGTTGATATGGAAAATTATCTTGCAACAGTAAGTTTCCTCCTTTCACTAAGAAACAAATAAAGAAGTTAATCAAAACCAGTGCACAATTCAAATGGTTAAATGGAATGCTATTTAAGTGTGGTCCTAATTTGGTTTTACATGTGTGTGTGTAAGAGAAGATGAAATCTTTGACATCCTCCAAGCATGTCATGATGAACCAAGTGGAGGACATTATTCAATGAAAAGAACAACTCACAAGATACTTGGAACTAGTTATTATTGACCATCTCTGTACAAAGATGTGAAGAAATATATCAGGCGGTGTGATCCTTATCAAAGGATGGGACAACCAACCTTTACCAATGAAATGCCTCTATAACCTCAAGTAGTGATTGAACCATTTGAGAGATGGGGGTTGGATTTTTTGGTCCCTTTAGTCCTTCTTCATAAGGGAAGGAACATATTCTTGTGTGTACTGATTATGTGACAAAGTGGGCAGAAGTGCAAGCTTTAACAAATGCCACTGAAGAAGCAGTTGTTAATTTCCTTTAGCATAGAATTATGGTAAAGTTTGGAGCACCAAGGAGCATAGTTTTATACCAGGGACCACAATTTATGTCTAATATGATCCAGGCTTTCACAATGTATTATCAGATCAATCATAGGAATTCATCTCCCTATCACCCACAATCAAATGGACAAGCTAAAGTAACAAACAGAGAATTGGAAAACATCCTTACCAAAATAGTTGAAGCAGGAAGAAGAGATTGGGTAAAGAGACTACATGAAGCTTTCTGGGCTTATAATACAACTTGGAAAACTACAACAAGGTTTTCACCATATGAGTTAGTCTATGGGAAAAATCCCTTGTTTCCTATTGAGTTTAAACTACGACATTGAGGACAGCAGTTAAGGTGGGTATTGAGTTGGATGCAGCTCAAAAGGAGAGAATCCTTCAACTCAATGAGTTAGATGAATTGAGGATGAAAGCACTTCAGCAGACAAAGATAATATAAGATCAAAGAAAGCAATGACATGATACATATCAAGAGAAATAAATTCAAAGTAGAGACTACTAGGCATTTTGTTTGATTCTAAGTACCAACAATTCAAAGGTAAATTGAGAACCGATGGTTGGGACCCTATCAGATTGAAAAATATTTGACAATGGTTCTATTTAGTTACTTCCCATTGATGGAAGTAGAATAACACTTTTGGTCAATGGTCATAGGCTAAAGCTTTATAGGAAGCCTCCTACTAAGGATGAATTCTTGAGGAAGATAAAGAATTTGATCATATGGAAGAACCCAGTTCTTCTAAAATGATCAAATAATCGATGGATAGATCCAGAATAAAAAGGAAGAGAGAATGAAAACCAGTAAATGGTGTTCCCTTCCCCAAAAAAAATAAGGGAAGAGAGTGAAAACCATTAAATGGTGTCTCTTCCCCCAAAAAAAAAATTCTCTCATCAATTGAAAACCAACAATGGCAGTTGATCTTCTCAAATAAATGGCTAATTCAAAATTTAAAAAAAATTCTTTGGAATTTTGGTTGTTTTTCTAACCGTTTTCCTTTTGTTTCACTTTTTAGGAATGATGAGTCATCATGACGAAGGGATTACATCATCAAATATGGTAATTATGTCTTTAACTTATTAAAGGTTAGATTAAAAGTTTGCATGTGTGATTAGATTTGATTTAAAAGTTGATATGATGAGTCATCTATTATACATCATGATTAAAAGTGAGTAATCATGAGAAAGATATTGATGGAATAAATTGGCGGCATAGTTATAATGAGTTATCATTAGTGTGGAATCAATAAAGTGAAAACTAGTTGCAGAAAAACTTTGGAGGAAGAAGCAAATAACTAGGGTTCTGCATTCTCAGCCACAATATAAAGTTTCATCTAAGTACGAGAAATTTTGCAAAATAAATTCGAGTAAGGGGTCCCATAAAGCTAAGATAAAGATTTCATCAGCCAATTCCACACAAGATTAAAAAGAATGAATTTGAATCACCTTTGTACCATGGAAGATTAAAAATAAGTTTAACCAAAGGATGATACCTAGCTCATTTCAAATGAATAAGTAAATCTTTCATCAAAAGGATGGCTGAAATTTAGAGAAAAATCCCAAAGTATAATGATGAATTGGTAAGATAATTTGTTCATAAATTTAGATCAATCTAAAACAAAGGTTAGAAATCTTTTTCATTCCTTTTTCTAATAATATAATCAAGTAATATATCTTTGCCAATTATACATGTCCCAAACCCTTGTCAAAGAACATTAAAAGACCTCTTGGTGAAACCCCGCTTCCTTCCAAAAGGGGAAAGCAAAATTACTTGAATATATTTACAACATGAAGAAAATCATAAAAGGGGTCAAGGGATCCAACTTTCCCAAACCCTTTGACAAGAGTGGCATTTTGGATCAAAGTATTTAACTTGTGATGGTCAAATTGGGTCAATAGGAAGAGAAGTTAAAGATCTGTCATATACCTTAGATATGGAGCTATAAAACCGTAAATATATAGTAAACCTTCCAAGATGTTTCTATTTGAATCCATCCATATTATTTTCACCAAATCACTACACCCTTTCAATGGCCTAAAAGTGAATCACGACATTCAATGTGATCAAAGACACATGGGATCACCTCTCAACTGTGGGAGTTGGGCTCGAGGTGAACCTCCAAAATTTGCTTCTTCTTCCTAAACTAAACATCAACACTACTTCCAATATAGGAAAAATGGCTAATTAACTCCTTTATGCTAACATTTAATGGGATTAGGGAAAAAAGATATTTCAACTACTCCAAATAAAACCTATACTTTAGAAGTGGTGATGCACCAAGAAAGGGTGTTGCTAGATAACTTTGTGAAGCCAATGAAGAGAGATGATCATGAGGAAGAATGACCTAAAATAAAATGGATTCACCCACTTTTACATAAGAGCTTCACTCTTTGATAAGCACAATGACCTCCAAAACTTACAAGAGAAACCTCGGTTGCACAAGACATTCACTTGAAAACATGGTAGAAAGACAAGTAGAAAATTCATAAAAATCATGAAAGGACATACAAATGATCACAAAGCATAATTCTCATTACTTGAATAACTTTGCACAAAGGCACCATTACATTAGTGAAAAGGCATAGGCTTCCATTACAATTTTAGAAGAAAGGCTTCAAAGCCTACAAATCACAAAAGATCTTAGCTTGTGAAGAGAAGGAAGCTTAAAATGTCTCTAACTTCCAACTTGTATGACTGTCAATTCTGGTTGGGAACCTTTGGACAAAATGAGTCTCCAACTTACAAATAGAATAAATTCACGAGAGAGAGAGAGGAGTCATAAATTCCAATCCCTAAATGGAAGGCACATGATGTATGTATCACTTATTACGGTTGGTTAAACCACTTGAGAAGGTTACATCATGTATCATTAATGCTTGTTGACATTAAATTCAAAATCTTAATTAATTAAAATAATATTTAAATAAAATATTTAAATGATAATAATATATATTATTATTTAAAATATTGAAACAAAAAACTATTAATTTAATTTAAAAATATAATGGGCCCCTCTTTCATCCTAAAGTTACGATGGTTCAACTTTGGTCTCACCCCGGGCCTATTTACATCTTTAACTTTTTGGGCTAAGTCCCCCTTAACCAAAGGAAGAAACTATGTCTGACCCTTTTCCTCAGACATGTGGAGGGATTTCAAAATTTTTGGTACCTAAATCTAGAGTTGATCTTTGAAGTTATCATCATTACATTTATGGCACCTTTCCGCTAGCTCTTCCCTATTTAGAGAATTTTCAACGACCGCATGCGTTTTCCTCAAACCACGTGGAGGCTTTACACTTATTTCTACCTACCCTTTCTTAATTCTACCTTGAAATTATGTGGATGAGGCACGTGGAGGACTCTGCAGGGCTTTTGGACTTCTTCATGGTCGGTGTCCCTTTTTAATCATGGACACGTGGAGGGTTGACAAAATAGTTCAAGAGTCTCCTTTTTCATCTGCCTTTGAAATTACTTTCATGAGGCATGTCATTCTTTTCCATTTACCTTTCCTTTATTAGCTCTATTCGGGCTTGCGCATCCAACTTCTCCGGTCCCATTACGTGGCGGAGTGATGGTGCTCTTCAAAATATCCACCTTATATTCGACTCATGAGGGTGTAAGCTCAATGAGACAATTGGAGGGATTTAGGATTTTGAGACTTTTCAAAAATGATGAAACCTTTTTCACTCTCCACGTGGTGAGCCTATGCTCATTTGGGGACTCATCCTTTGTCACAAAAATATTGATTCTTCCCCTTCTTTACTTTATACATAGAGGCTTCCATGCCCTGTTTTATTAGTTAACTCGATTCAGGCCTCGAGTGAACAAATTATATGTGCTTCCTTGGGCCTTCCACAAGTCCTCATTATTGACTCCAAAAATTCTCAAGTATCGTAGAGTTTTGATTTTCACACGTATTCCCTATCACTCTTTTGAAACATGTCGAGCCCAAACATATAGTGCCTTCCGAGCAAGCCCGTTCTTTGCCTTGACTTTTCAACATTGTTCCAAAAAATTTTGGGCTCTAACCATGTGGAGGCCCACACTTGTTTGAGTCTTTGCTTTGATAGTTTTGCCTTTGAAATCCAAGTGTTGATGAGGCACGTGGAGGCTTCTGCTCACTCCTTTATACTTATCAATTTGGGCTTGAGGGGCTAGTCCCCAAACATGTTTTCTTTCTCCATTTTCCCAGTGCCTTTCATGAGCTTTTTGAAAATCCCTTTAACGTTGTTTGGCCTCATTTCTGACCTTTCTCCTCTATTGTCAAGTCTGCCTACCCCTTTGATTTGGGATCAAATATGAGCTCGTAGGACTAAACTCCAACCCTTCGATTTTCTCCTGTGCAGGGTTTTCTGCACAAATCCTTCTCCTTTTGGCTATCCCCACAAGCTCAGGCAAGCAAGCTCTCCCACCAAGTGACTCGGCCTCAACTTGGCTCATCCTCCAAACCAAGAAGAAATTTTCCCAAAAGTCGAGCCTCCACGATCAAGTTTTGATCCTCCATACGTGAGCTTTAGAGCTCCTAATGACTCACCTACCAACATCTAAATCTCATAAAGGGCCACATTTCCATAAACTCCAAACACCACAAAATCTCTCGTCAAATCTAGAAAGACAAAATAACTTTGAATCCCAAAATTGAAACTTTCTTCAGAGTTTAGGGCTTGGAAATATAAGACTCCAAATATTTCCAATGAGCTACATCCAAAATCTCCAAATTTGGGAAAAATTGTCCAGGGAAAAAAAACGATTTTCTAAAATAAAACTTAAAAAAACTCAACTCTTCCTACCTCATTCCCGAGCTCCTTTATTTTATGCTAAGATGTGGATGGTTATTCAAGGACATTTATTCTTTCAACAAGCTGTGAGCTCTTTGCTCAACCACTTGAGATCCACTTATAATTTGAAATGTTCCCCGAGTGAGCTTCTGATCTGAGCTACCAACAATTTCACAACCGAGATAACATTGAGTTCAATTTTCATACAAATGGGACAAGATTAATTTGAGATTCCACCAAGAGGATCATCATCTCAGGCTTAGAGATGAATAAGTGAGTTATTCATCATGCAAGATGCTATAATTTTTGAGTTAACCCAAGCTCTAATGAGGGCCCGGTAAGATATTTCATTATAAATTTAAGCTTTCAAACACCATGTTCCAAATTTGATCATTCCTTTTCTAAGAGACTAATTCAATCATAATATATCTAAAATGATTTTAATTTGTATTAACCCCGTCGACATTAAAAGACCTAGTTAAACCTTGCTAAAAGGGGGAAGCTATGTTTATTTAGGCTCAAAGAAAATCATAAAAGGGGTCAAAAGGGCCATTTTGAAAACCCTTCTTATTATGTGCTCAAGATCCAAGTAAACACCATGATGGTATTTAGAAGAACTCGGAAAGTTTATATACTCATATTTGGAAAAAACTAGCCTATAGAACTTCGTTGTTCATTTTTACCCAAGGGGAAAAAATGGACAACATCATACAATGGCCTACCCAGAGGTATTCCTAGGGTGTGGGAATAATTAGAAATCATGGGTTAGTGCATTTAGTTTTTCCAGCACTATTTCCTTTTGAAGAAAAATGGAGAAAATGTGGGAGAAATTTCTTAGCAAGTTTAAGAAGAGCCTAATATTCTTAGGAGAGTAATAGAAATCCTTCTACTCCTAAATTAATTTGGAAATTGATGCCACTATACAAAGGAAACTAAATAACTAGGTGGAGAGGAAATACCAAAAGAAGAATATCTGGAAGGACTAAAAATGCAAACCTATCTGTGCTTCTAAATAAATTCCTTCCTCTCGTAGTAGTTACAAGAGAGCTAATATTTGTCTCTGATGGTGGCAGTTCACCTAGGCAAGAGAAGAGGTGAAAATCAGAAGAAGCTCTAGGAGGAGACCTATTTCTGTACATTTTGAGGCTCCTCAAAGAAGGAGAATTCATAAAAGGTCTAGAGAAATTCTAGAGGAGATGGAAGATCAAGAAGGGATGGAAAAGGAAGTTACTGATATTTTGGGTAGCATGGCCATGACTCCTCCTGGACCAAGCCAAACAGAGATAGAAAAAGAAGAGAGATTTGAGGAACAAGTTTTCCAAGAGATGGGTGAATCAAGAAGCACCATCACATGAAGAAGATGAATTGGCATCTTGGAAATGGAAAGGGAAATCCCCTATGGTAGAAGAAGAATGCTTAACCCCCAAGGAACTTTTAGAGAAAGAAGAGAAACAACAAGTTAAATAGGCTTTGTTTCTATCCAGAGAAGAACTCATTATTAGAGAAAAGGATGAGGAGTTGAATTTTCTCAAACTTAAATTGGAACAAAGATAAATGGTTATTGAGAATTAACAACTTAGCTCACTTTGGCAAGACAGAGGAGGAATTGAAAATATTTAAACAACAGATAATGGAGAAAGAGGAAGAATGTCAAAATTATAGAAAACAAACTACTCTGTCAACAGTCTCTGCACAAACTAAATTAACTTATTAGCCACTTAAACAGCTATGGGATGATACTTGCAGAGAACTCAGTGAAGCCAAGACATCCAATGAGGACTTGAAAAGCAAGATATAGAAAAAGAGAAGAAAGCAATAAAAGAATGGGAAGAAAATTTTTACAAAGAAGAAACCATGACAAATTTAAATATCTTGTGAAAATACAAATGGTTTGCATGATGAGTGAGAAATTTCTTGCATGCAAGAGACCTTCTCCTACATATAGTGTGTTTTTGGAGGAACAATTCATTCACTGGTAGTTGTCAAGGATAGCATGTGGCCTTCCACATGAAATAAAAATGAATTTGATTTCACAATAGCCTATTCCTTAGCCAATGCACGAGAGCAAAAAATATTCTCTCGAAATTATATCTCTACAATTTTCATGTTGGAAAATAACTCAAGTTTTATGATCAATATGTATGTAGGGAGATCTAGCTTAATGCATTTGTTTATGTTCTTCAAAATCAGATTGCATGGAAGGAAAGGGAGTCAGAGCATCTGTTAAAGGCTAGTTCATCTGGTCTCTGTATGAGGATTCATTATGGTAAACCATCCACCTTTTCTACACATTTCAGATCCCATGTATTTGATAAAAGGTTCAAGAAACCTTATCTTGCCAATTTACAGAGAAGTATTAATGCCTTCACCTCTTATGAAGAGGAAAATTTTGAAGATATTTATGAGGCATGTTTGAAAAGATGGGAATTTCTCATGGTGGCATTGAGAAGAAGGGAAGTAATATCTCCCACAAACTTAATCTAGAGTTTGCATAGAGAAAAATCCTTATGTACGCTAATTCCTCAGATCAATGAAAAGCATAAGGGCATATGGATGGGAATGAGAACAAGACCTCCACTCCTTCTCACCCCCATGTCACCATGGTAGAATAGAGAACCACAAGATCCCACTGAATTTGATGCATGGCAAGAAAGTAGAAGCAGGAGTAGGGTATAGTACCTCTAAATTAAAGCATTGGGATATTTAGTTCCAGCCATTTGATCTAAGAAATCAAATGGAATGCAGAATATATAACCCCAAATTTGAAGAGTAAAGTTTGTAAAGGGACTTACAAACAAGTAAGTATGGGGGAAATGATGAGGCCAAAATATGCCCATTAAATGTACAATAAATGATCTCATCTTACTCTCCTTTTTATTAAGTTTGACTGCATTTTGTGACTTTTGTTTGATCTGATATGAGTTAGGATGTAATTGTCCATATTTTTTTGATTATGATTCTAACATTTAAAAGCTCTATAATTCCTAACAAAGTGTTTTGGAAACTCTTTTTTTATAATAAAAGTCACAATCAGGTGGAAGAACAAATATGAAGCAGATTGCATGTTTTTGGAAGCATTAGAATCAATACGGTTTAGTTTTGGAACTTCTAAGACTTAGTTCTAGAACTCCATTACACAGTCACAAGTTTTGTCACTTAGTTCCAGAACTTTTGGACTTAGTTCTGGAACTCTAGTACTTAGTTCGAATTATCATAATTAGTTCTGAAACTCTTGCAGATAGCTTTGAAACTCTCTTGGTTAGACCTGGAATGATTTCCTTTAGTTCCAGAACTCTTCTAAAGTTCTCGAAACCAATAAGAATCTATTTCAAATGGCCAGTGATTTTTCAAATCAATGATCCTATCAATCAGGAGCAGATTAGAAGACTTCCGACTCTCCATACTTGCAGATCCAGGATAATTATCACACAATTGTATGTCCAGCCATGTTCCAATTCAACATCTATTCTGGGCATGATTTAGTTCCATCGTATCAGTGGAATAGTTACGGCCATAAATGCACCCCTGGAAGAAGTATATATATACAAACTTGTAGATAGATTATATATAGGAATATAGATATAGAACAAGATATAGATATATATTGATACACACAGATCCAGCACATTTTTGTAATGCAGAACGTTTTATCAATAAAATAGCCATTTATGTTTTGAGAGAAAATTAAGTTTTCCAATCATGTTTCAAGGCGGAGCAAGGGCCCACTCCTCCAAGAACGAGGATCCTCATTTTTGTTGGTATTTATATTTTTAAAGAAAATAGTTTAGATCTGTTAATTTTGTATCATTTTTAATTCCTTAAGTTGAAATTTGTTGTAGCCTTGTCCCTGCAGTGTTCTAGATTAAGTTCTTATTTCTTTGCAATCATTTTCCAAGCATTCTCAATTATGTGTTTATTTCTGTAATGTTTTTTTATTTCCAAGAAATTCATTTCTGCAAAGTGTGTTTACTTCCAAGGCAAAGTGTGTTTATTTCCAGCAATTCATTTATGTAAAGTGTGTTTATTTCTAGAAATTCATTTTTGTAAAGTGTGTTTACTTCCAACAAGTTTTCATAATTTGATTCCAATAAGGTTTTTAATCAAGAATTCCTTAGGAAATTGAAAAGATCCCCCAGAAAATACAAAATAATTACAATTAATTACTAGATTGTTAAGATTTTTCTTGTTCCATATAGCTTTAGACACACCCCTAGTTTGAATATAACATCAACAGAGAGTTGATTAAATGAAGGGAATAATGACACCCATCATTCTACACAATCTAGGTCGTCTTTTGACCCAGGACACAGTAACATTTAATTTACATTTATTTTAGCCAAATCACCTTTTAGATCAATTCCATTCATTTCTCATATTCAGTAGTATTTATGTTTCTACATGTTATCTATTGTTTTATACTTTACTTCACTTTCTTATCAAACGGGGTTGAAATCTGCCAAGAAAGTTAGCACTTCTTATTCAATTTTTGACAACCCCGCATATCATATCTAATCCATTTTATGTTTAGTGATTCTTATTTGTAGGTTATCAACTTGTAGTAGTAGGGATCCATCATCACCTTCCTCTGGGCTTCATCCATCACAATGCATTAGAGGTACCATAAACCCTCCATCATTTATGAGATGTGTACTTTCATTCATACTAACTTATTAAGTAACAATCAAGAAAACTATAAAAACATTCTTAGAACACCATGTGGGACTACCCCTTTGGTGATCCCTTTTCATTTCTATTCTATTTTCTTGCTTCTTCTATCTTCTATTAATATTGCAGATACAAGGCCCTACTTCTTGCTTTCTCATGTTGTTTCGGCTCTTTAGATTTCTATTCCCACTAAATTTCAGATAAAAAGGAAAAACTTTATCTAGTTATTCCTCTTTTTTCCCTATTTATCCTTTATGAATCGCATTTCCCTTTCCTGTGTGTGTCCTCATCCAACATAATATTTGGCTTTAACACACCAAGCCTATTTACATCCTTATCAATCGACTCCTTATGTTGTATAACCATGACCATACGACACTTCTCCTACATCTATATCAACCCTAATTCCTATGCCTATCACATCAATCACTACAACTCCTTAAACACCTGCCACAATTGATATCTCATCCTTGTCTCTTTCTAGCCCCATCTATGATTTCTTTCATCATTTTTGGTGATAAAATTTGTCAAGTGAAAAAATTAGGTGTCTCCACCAACGTGCATAGGGCTACACCCCTCTGCATTAAATGGTACAACTCCCATTATTGAATGTAAACTAATCCTAACCCTATGTAAATTATGTGGTTGGAAAATTGGTTGGGGATCACATCGGAAACTTCACTAAACTTTGTGGGAAGGCGTTTGTACATGGGTACAAGGGAGAAAATTATAGCAATGAGGGGAAAGGAGATAAATTATGAAGGGGAGATTACTACTGATGAGTATGAAATTAGACTCTCAAACCCAAGAACTAGAGTAATTCATTATTTAATATAGAGGAAACATAATGAAGCTATCTAGTGATATGGGAAAATCAAGACACCAAGTTCTCATATTCATCTATCAAAGATACAAAGCTCTTGCATCACTATGCTTACAAAGTGTATAAAAGAGGAAAATAGAAGAACCATGAGATGTCTGTAACAACCATGCTTATCATGTCAATGATGAGAGGAAACCATGCATAGAAATATGCACACATTCATACATCTTAGAAATAAGAAACTCTATTCCTTGATTGACATTTACACATGTTTTACAAAGCAAGGGAAAAGAAGAAAACATGTAGCAGAAATGTAGATTTATTTCATGTATATGGATGACACAAAGTCCAACAACATATCACAATCCACTATTTTTACAAAGTGATAGTTCTTCAAATATAGAATCCCTTGGAATGGAGAAGCCATCCCAATTTATAGAAATATCAATTGTCCTTTCACCTCCCTCACATGAATCTTTGTGTTTTGTATTCTACTTGTGACCTTTTGTTTTCCATGAATTAAGTATTTCTCTTATAATTTTGAGAAAATACTTTTACAAATTTAAAATAGGTCACTTAAGTGAATAGGAAGAAATACAATGATTAATCTCAATAAAGAATTATAAAGGAGAGAGAAAGGAGAGGGATAAAGGGAGAGTAGAAGAGAAGGGAAGGATATTTCTGATGAAGTAGCATCCTCCTTGAATATTTTTGAAAATTAAACCTTTGGATGGGGGTCCTCTAGAATGGGCACATGTTCCTTAAATTCTCTCTCGAACTAAGTTATTGCAGCTAAAAAATTTTCTTCAATCCTGGAATAAAAACACAACTAAGTACCTTGATCCATGTGCCTAGAACATCCCTGATTCTTTGACATTGATGAAGCCATTCTTCGTGATCCATTACAATTGAGGCAATGTAACTTCAGATACCAGTTAGGGACTCTAAATTATTTTTTTGAAGGAAAGAGGGTCACCTACCTCCTTCTTGACCATCTCCTGGAATGCAATGATGAGTTCCTCTAATGATGAGTCTTCAGTGAGTGGGGAGAACTCAAACCTTTGAACATAATGGTAGACTTCATTCAAGATTCTAGAGACCTAATACTCATGGGAGTCCAATTTGGATATGGAATTTTGAGAATTGCATACCATGCATCCAAGATGCAGATCCAAACTTGAGACAAGTCCTCGGTAGTTGATACGAATACTTCCTTACTCACGAGGGTGTGAGAGTCAAAAGAACTCATTTCGATACTAAAGTGGGAGTATCTCATCCAAATGACTTCCTTTACAATCTTCTCCTTCATCTTGTTTAATTCAGATAATGTTTCATGAGAATAATGGATGAGAGAAATGATGTCCGGACACAATGCCTTTCCTTGCTCGATGATTCCTCAATCCATTATTCATACAATTTTCCCCACATCATGTAATCATGTGCTTTTTTTATCACCTTAGTGTCAATACTACTGATGTGGGGAATATCTTTGATCAGAAGGGGGTGTTAATTCTAATCCTAAGAAGGGTTGAATGTATGCATTGAGAGCTCTAATATATTATTTCAATTGCACAATGGTCTACTTGTATTCTTTGATCCGAGCATGAAGATGGAAAGAGATTCTTTGAATAGTGAGTTTCACCTTCGTGCGAAGCTTGACCCAATGAAATGTGAGTCAACTCATAATAGGATGGCATCATTTCTTCATGGGATTGTCATTATTATGCCTAGAAAATTCAACATATTGGTTATCTAAGGTGCCACTGAAGAAGCGAGAAGCTACCTCGGCCTTCTTCCTTCCCTTGGGTTTCAAAATTCCATATATTTCCACGAGACTGGGAATGGTAGAGATTTCCAAACTCATTGGGTTTCTTCATGCTATGAAACCTTCTTGAAACCTTGAGAGGATGAAAAAAAGTAGCGATATCACTAAAACCAGAGCCTATGAAATTTTTTTGCATTCAACACTAGGACTTTTTATTTTTAGCCATTGAGATCTAGGAGTTGCTATTTCGGGCAGTGTCACTTTTTTGCCTTGTTGTTTACACTCGAGGTGTTTCCCTCACATTATGGGTTTACCAAATATGTATTGGGGTCAATTTTAAGTACTTTCCATTTTTTGGAAAGTTTATTTTTACTTTTTGATTTTATGGATTTATCGACCCTTGTGCCCTAATTTTCAGTTTACGTAATTTTCATTGTTCTGTTCTTCTGAGGAGTTTTCCTTTTCTAGAAACTTACTAAAAATGGAAAGTGTGAGCTAGTGGCACTTATGTTTTTGAGAAGCTAAACTTGAGTGTCGAATTGATGAAAAAAATAACATTCCTTTTGGGTTTTTTCTCTTTAGTCTCTATTCGGATTTTCAAGTCAAACCGCTTCCCGAATTGATGAAAAATGAAGAAGAATCAACTTAGGGCATGTTGTCATGCAAATATGCAACAAGGAAATTAACATTTTTTAGCATGACAACTATACCCCAATGTTATTTTTTCAATTATTACCATTTCATAGCACCCCGAGTTTGCCTAGTCGGTCCAAATGACCTCCCAATTAATGTTATATCATTCCCCTAGGTGATTTAAGAAATTCAAATCAAACCCCCTAGGTTATTTTAGGAGTTCATTAAAAGTTGCAAGCTTCAAGAGAACTTGTGGGAAGGGATATTACTATCTTTCTTAAGAATGGAGAAACCCCATGGAGTAGAATAGAAATTCCAATCCAGAAACGGAGTTGATTCAAAGGCCTTAGGACATCATGGAAGTGATTCAGAAGATTAGGAAGGACTTGGAAAAGTTGGGGCGTTTCACTAAAATTAGGGTTCACGGGCCTAAGTAGTGTACAACGTGTTGGTGCTCAAATTAGTCTCACCCCATTTGTCATTGAAATCCTTCAGTTTGTGGCCTCTATTATGTTTTCTATCCCCTGAGGCTCAAATGGTGGTTCTCCTACATTTTACGGTTTGACGGGTGTAGTTTCCCGGTCAAAATTACTTCTCGGCATCAGTTGAAATGTGGCCCTTTCTAGTTGGATGCAGCTCTGTGGGGCACTTTAAAAATTCTAAGGCTCACTTCAACCCAAAACATGTCCACATGGTGAGCCCGCGCTTGCTCAGGGTCTCCGCTCTTGGGGACCATCTTGAAGTTGCGCCATAAAGACACATGGAGGCTTCCATTGGGCCTTCCCATACTTAGACTTTTCAAGCAACTTCCTAAAGGGCCTGGGACATGTGGAGGGACCGCGCATGTTTGGGGTCTCTACTTTTAGGACCATCTCAAAATGTGCCATTGAGACACGTAGCAGGTGGGGAAATGGAGAAACGGAGCTTTGGGGTCATTTAAGGTTTTTGACTTTTGTAAAAAGGGATAAAATTGTAAGTTGGAGCACGGCCCCAACAGGAAAGTAAATGCCAGTGTTGAATTGTCAAAAATGGAGGTGTGGGCTCGTGGGGAAAATTTGGAAAATTTTCCTTTTTCCAAAAGTTATAAAATGTCAAAAAGATGCTCCCAGGCCCATTTTGAATCACATTTTCAATGTGGAGGGCTCATATTAAAAGTTGAAAGGCAAGATTGGCAAGTAGCTATGCATTTCATTTTATTTTTCCTCCATTGAAGCTCCAAGATGTTTGGAGATGCATTTTTACATCATTCTTCATCAATTTTTGGCAAATTTGTGTCGTTTTGGTCTGCAAAGTTCAATTGAATCAATTTGGGAGCTCAATTTGTAAATCTAAAGTACTTTTGAAGTGGATTTTTGCTTAGGCTTGTGCAAAAATAGAAAATGCTGATCCATAAATTGTAGAATAAAATTTCAGAGTGAAAAAGGATGAAATGATGAAAGTATAGGTGCAAAAGGTGGAAAGGACGTTGCCTTGAGAGCAAAAGGGATGACCTTTCAAAGTCTAGCTATGCGAGAGTCTCGAAAAATGATTTAAAAGGGATTTCTCGCATGAAATCAAAATGATTAAAGGGACTCCTGAAAATTTGTGGCATGGTATCCTAGTCATTAGTCAAAGGCCCAAGAAATGGTGTAATATGTTCACAGTTGGTCCACTTGGTAGATTTCGGATCTGAATTTGTTAAATGTCTCTATCTAAAACAAATTGGTAACAAGCAAATGTCCCTCGAATATTCTTCTCTTTTGAGGAGAAAAGGTGTTGCAGTGCGAAGGGTGAAGAATATGCCTCCATTAGAATAATGATGTGAATATTTGCAATGATTCACCTTTTTGAAAACACACGAAACATTTTGTGAATCTGTTGAATGTCACTTTCTACAAATCATGATCCAATATGTGTAAAAAGGTGCTTCAAAATTACTCTTTTATGGGGGAAAATTGGATGTAAAGAGTGTATTATAAATGCAATGAGATTACTCTTGCAAATGCTGTCGAGTATGAATTCTTGAGAAAAAATTTGATAAAGTTGTCTTCCTGAGAGGCCAAAGCCAAGATTACCTGTTATTTTCTTCTGTGTTAGATTTTCTATCATGTCAAGTTTGTTGAAGTGTATAGCCATTGACAAAGAACTCGAGATTGCTCTAGAAGCTTTCACCTGCTTGATGAATCTAGGAAATTTTAGAGTTAATTTGTGTCTAATCTCTAGTAATAGTTTTCCTACTTTATTTTTAGAATGTCTGCAAATAGTTTCTTTCGTTCCTATTGCAATCTTATACTGGAAATTTTTGTGAAATCACACAAGATCTTATCCTGTGATAGTCTAATGGTATTTTCAATTTCATTTCAAGAAGATCCTTCATCTTGGATGAGATAAACAAATTTAAAATCAATTTACTATCATTTGTTGATAAAGATTGTCTGTAAGTCTTTAGGTGTACCTTAGGTATGATTAATTAGAAACTTTAGTGTTTAATTGAGTCTTCCAATTCGAGCCTTCATGTTGGAGTCTCAAAGATTATGTGAAAACATGTTGATCTAGGCCTCCATTGAAGCACACCTTCTGTTGAAGGAACGTCTTGACTATTCTGAAGCTTTTTGTTGTGAAGTTGTTCATTATTGTGAAGTCCCTCCAAAGATCCGGTATAATCAACTTTATCCTACTTCATCTCCCACCAAAATCATTTAAAAACCATTGATCCACCTTGAACTACCCCTATTTTCCTGTGTATCAACAAAGGAACAAAATCTACTTACAAAAATATGCAGAACAATCAGGATCTCTTAATGTCTTTAGTAACCTTTGCCTTGTATTGAAAATATCTCCATAATCTAGAAGTGACAACTCATGAGAGTCAGATTTGGTGTGTTGATCATATTTTCCCAAGGTTTTCTTTATAAAATTTGTGCAAAAGAAAGGTATTTGCATCTCCTTCAATAATAGAGGTTACAAAATAGGTTCTCTTACCTTGGTTGAAAGGCACAACCTAAAATAGTTAGGATAAGATCAAATCCTTTTAAGGTGCTACCCACTTCTTCAAGGCTTGAGTGCTAAAAATTCAGATAAATTGCTTCCCAGCTACAAAATGACATACATAATCATTTATCTACTTTTGAGTGTCATGTCAAATCTATAATGCTGCTCGGTTTTGAAGAAAAGTAAATCCAAGTACTAACACCAAAATGGTGTCATTACGAGGATGATATTTTCGTTCTTTAGGAATTGATATATGTTGTCAAGACTTATTTGTCGATTTATTTCTAGTTCATATCCATTTGGCCCGTTAACACCAAAATGGCATCGTTTCCGAGGACTTGTTGAAAATATTTGAAATATTTGGATACATATCAAACCCTAGTAATGTTTCTTACAAATTTTGTGTGTAAATACATTGTTAAGAAGTCATTCTATATGCAGATTTGTGAGATTTGTTCAAAGTTATATGCTCTATCTATAATTTTCCCAATTTCCAGTAGTTGTTGCACTTTGCTTGCATTGTGATTGATAAATTTGGGTAAAAGAAGATCAGATCTGATAAGTTTTACAAGATTCCAGTACTGACAAACATTTGATAGATTATCTTTTAGTGCATTTTTGCACATCTGAGGTGAAAATCCTTAGTGGTGACTTGTTTGATTTATTTTGATAAATGTCAGTGTCTTAACCTCTATCAATGTAAATTTGTTACTAATCTTTGCAAATATGGAAGGAAGAAGATATTTCTTCACCGGACCCTAGTAGAAGGTTGTTTCCAGAGTTTGGAAAGTCTAATTTAGAAGGAGGAAGAATTTGGAAGGTTTTTGGAGATCAAGCATCAAGAAAAGAGATCTCCATTGGTGAAACTAATCGGCACGTGATTGAAGATTGTAATGCTTCCTCAACTACTTCTGAATCAGGTAGTCTCTTTGTAAATCCAAATTCTCCATCTGGAGAGGGGCCTTCTCATTCTACCCCTATATTTGAAATATTTGCATCTCATTCTACCCCTGTATTTTCCAAATCTAGTAGTGTCTACCATGAAAAAGAGCCATTAGGGGATAGTCATTCTGAAAATTATATCCATGTACCACACAGACCCCTCACTCCTCATCACTTTGTTTCCCTATAAGATCACCTCCTCAGAATAATATGGCTCAGCCTCCACCTAGACCTCCATTTGTCGTTAATAATTTTGGTCCCATCATTTTTATAGGTATGGATGGCTATCCGAATGTTGTGCCACAAGATGTAAGAAATAGATTGCCTAAGTTTCAAGGAAATAATGCAATAACTAGTGATCAACACTTGAAACTCTTTGTCAATATGATGGAGGATTTTGAAATAGAGTTTGAAGATGTATACATTAAATTATTTATTCATACTCTAGAAGAGGATGCAAGGGATTGGTATAAAGCTCTACTTGATAACTCTATTGATTCTTGGATTGAAATGAAGAATGCATTTAGATTGCAGTATGGTGACAAAACAGACCCTAGGTTTCTTTTGTCATAATTTGAGAATATTAAAAAGAATCCTAATGAATCAGTGCATGATTTTAATATGAGATTCAATAATACATTGAGAAGATTTCTGTGAATTTGAGGCCATGTGATGAATCTTGTCTTATAAAGTATGCTGATGCATTTGACAAGAAGGTTGCATACTATTTGAGGGATAAAAACCTAGCAATTTGAGGCAGGCCTTTACTATGGCTCTACAAATTGAGAACAACATCAAAGTAATTGGAAAACCTCCTAAGAGAAAGGTTTTAAACTGATAAACCAAGAAAAACCTCAAGCAAGAAAGAGTGTGGATATTGAGGAGGTTGTTAAAACTTTGGCAGGGGTTGTCAAAGAAATATCCTACAAACTAGCCTGAGAAGAGAAAGGAATTGGGTAGAGTTCACAAGGTCAAAAAAAGGCACAAAATCATGACATATTTGGCAATCATCCTAGGGGTGATCAGAGGTTAGATGATAGAGGTAAAGGACCCATGGGATCTGCAAATAGACATCCCCAAGCACGTGAAAGTAGAATGATGTCCTGATCCTCTGACTTTCTACGGGTTGCTGCTATTGATGAAGCCAATGTGATTGATTGGTGTGATGGATGCTTTTTTTCTAGCCTCCATGTGAAGTAAATCATCAAGAAGAAGAAGCTAATAATGATGATGGTACTGATGATGATGTTTTCATGATGGGTTTCTCTTCAAGATCACAACAAGGAGCAACTTCAACCAAGTGATAAGTGCTCGAAATGATGCAAATTTTTGGGATTGCATTCACGGGTAACACTTCATCCTCCTTCTCACACTTTTGAATTATATGTACTACAAGATTTTGAAATATCTAATAATGATTTTGATTATTTAAGAGCTTTAATGATAAAGAAGTATGATGGAGGAATTTTTGAAGGAAGATATGCGAGTTATTGATGAATGTTGTTGTTGCTCAAGAAAAGGATTATAATACTAGGAGTAGAGTTGTCAAAGGTGCGGGGCCTCAAGAAAAACCTAAAACTCCATTGCTTACTAGTATTCTTAAGTAGGCTCCTAAGAAAGATACACCTTCCAAAGGCCTTATTGTCCCAAAAAAGATTCATATTTCTCCTCATGCCCAAACTATCAAGAATCCCATGCCATCTGATGAGTTTTATAATCTCCCTTCAATTGATGCCTTGCCAAAGAATGTTCCATATGACATTGCCCAAGTATTGAGTCAAATCAAATTTAGTGTTCCAATTGTTGAGTTGCTTAGGATTCTTGAGCAAAATAAGAGAGCATTTGAGTACATGGGATTGAAAGAAGAAAAGAGTACCCCAGGAAGAAATGTAAACATTGTAGAAACTCCTCCTCCAACC
Organism: Taxus wallichiana var. yunnanensis; assembly: GCA_018340775.1. Taxonomy (NCBI): domain Eukaryota; kingdom Viridiplantae; phylum Streptophyta; class Pinopsida; order Cupressales; family Taxaceae; genus Taxus; species Taxus wallichiana. Next base: position 120,134,022 of record CM031237.1, read on the forward strand.
ATTACAGACCTTGAAACACCACCAGCATTGGAAGAGCTTGGAGAAGCACCTGAGGTTTACTTGGGGACATCTTTGGTTGAATCCCAATTAAATGTTGATCCATTTTTTACAACTTTGATCATTAAGGATAGACTGCTGCACAATTGTATGTTTGATTCCGGAGCATCATGCAATGTCATGCCTCTTGAGGTCATGAATGAGCTAGATATCAAAGTGACAACAACATATGGAAGATGCACTGCCATGGACTCTAGAGAGGTTCCCATTGTTGGATGTGTGAAAGGATTGGTGGTACAACTTGCAGCTTATCCGGGTAAGAACCTAAAACTTGATGTTGTCATTGTTGATTACCCTGCCAAATGGGGCATGTTGTTATCAAGAAAGTGGTCTGCAAGTGTCGGTGGAAGTGTTCGAGATGGATATGTATTTTCCACCATTCCAATTAAAGGAAGCCTTGTAAAGTTGTATGGAGAGAAGAAAATTTTGCACCTCATTGAGGATCAAAATAATGCTTCTTATAAAGTGTTGTATGTTGATGTGGATGCGAGATAACTTTGTGGGGTTTACTTGATGATAGGAGCACAAGATTGATTAGTGTGAATGTCTTTAATAGGATGGTTTACCTTGGACCTTGTTATTTGATGGAGCTGTTACAAATTTAGAAATGGTGTTGGCATTGTTACGATCTCCCAAGCCAAGAAGAGTTTGCATTTTTCATTCAAACTTAAATTTGAATGCACTAATAACATTATTGAGTATGAAGCATCATTATTAAGTTTGAGAATTTATTGGAAGTATCATATTAAATATATCATTGTCAAAGGAGACTCAGAACTGATTATCAAACAAATTAGAAAATTGTATGCTACTAGAAATCAGATAATGAAACAATGCAAGCATGCAGTTTGGGATTTGATTTAAATGTTTGACTCATTTAATATTGTGCATCATGATAGAAATTTCAATGTTGTTGCAGACTAGCTTTTAGTCTTGGGATCTTGGTTTGATGTTTGTTCAATGTCCCCCAATTGTGAATATAATGTTGAAGTACTAACAAGGCCATCTGTCCCTGACAACATAAAAAATTGGCAAGTATTTGATGATGATGCCTAGGTGAAATGGTTTCTGCAGAACAAAGGGGAGTTTGCTTGATCAGTGTATTGATTAGGAGTCAATGGTGTGTGCATGCATAGAAGGAAAATAAACTTTGTTTGGAAAAGACATCATCCAATTGAAAACTAATACCATTCCTAGAGGGTTGGTTACTCTTGAATCAAACTTTGATAATGTTGATTGCATTATTAACATACATATAACAGCCTCTCGAGGATGTTGAAGAGAATGACCTTGGCACAAAGGAAAAACCAAGGATGATCTAGTTAGGAAGCAATCTGAACAAAGAAGAGAAACAATCTCATGTCCAATTGTTAAAGAAATATCAATTTGCCTTGCTTGGTCATATTACGAGGCGAAAGCATACGAGAGAGGACTTGTTTCAACATGAGATTCCTTTAGAATCTCATGCAAAACCATTTAGAAAAAAGTAGAGTCTGATTAATCCACTCCTCTCCAGGAAAATGCAAGATGAATTGAAGAAGCTAAGAGATGGAGGGATCATTCAGCCAACAAGGTATTCTTCTTGGGTTGCAAACTTAGTGCCAGTAAAAAAAGAATGGTGATATCAAGTTGTGCGTAGATTTTAGAAATTTGAACAGAGCATCAATGAAAGATAATTATCCTCTGCCAAACATGGAAAATATGTTGTAATTAGTGACTAGATTTGAGTTGCTTTCTACTTTGGATGGTTTCTCTAGATATCAATCAAGTTGTTGTAAAGAATTCGGAAGAATTAAGACTTTATTTACTATTCCATGGGGCACATATGTTTATGTCGGGATGTCATTTGGTCCGATGAATGCTAGAGCTACCTTCCAAAGAGCAATGGATGTTGCTTTTGCAGGTTACATTAATTATTTTATTGTGATTTACCAAGATGATGTGAATGTGTTTTCTAGAAAGAAGTGATCACTTGCAGCACTTAGAAAAAATGCTGATAAGATGTAGAGAGTATGACATTTCACTCAATCCAAAGAAGTTCCATTTTGGAGTGCAAAAGGCCAAGTTGTTTGGTCACATTGTATCAAAGGATGGTGTCATGATCAATCCCAAAAGGGTAGAGGCTATCAACAAGGTTCCAATTCCAAGAACCAAGAAGGGAATCCAATCCTTCTTTGGAAAAATCAATTTCATTAGAAGATTTGTGTCTAACTTTGCTGAGTTGACTCTCCCCATCACTTGCATGTTGAAGAAAGACTAGATTATCAAGTGGGAAGAAGAATCCATTCAGGATTTTGATGGGATCAAAGAAGCATGCCCCTATTTTGGTAGCCCTAAATTATAAGAAACCTTTTCAAGTATTTTCTTTTGCTTCAGAAAACACCATTGCCTCTGTTTTGTTATAGAAGGATGATGAAGGGGCTGAGAGACCAATTACTTTTTAGTAAGGCATTGCAAGGAGTTGAGTTAAAATACACCATCATGGAGAAGTAGGCGTTTTCCTTGGTGAAAGAAACAAAGGTTTTTAGACCCTACATCTTGAGTTCTAAAGTTGTTGCTTATGTTCCCCACACCATGGTGAAAGACATCTTATCAGAGATGGAGGTCTCAAGAAAAATATGCAGATGGGTGAACAAGTTGTAGGAGTATGACATGGATATCCAAACCATGAAATTGGTAAGATGTTTGGGTCTAGCTAAGCTTATGGCTGAAAGTAACTGCAAAATATTGAGGTAAATGGAGTAGAAGGAGAAAGGGTGGATGTCCTTGAAAATTTGGTAAGTTATAAATGGTACAAAGATATAATATTTAATCTTAGACATCTATGCTTTCCTAAAAATCTTAGTAAAAATCAGAAAAGAGCTCTTAAGTTAGCCTCTCAGAAATATGTCATTACTGATTTTGGGTTAGCTTGGAAGAACCCCGAGGGAGTGCTCTTGAGATGCATTATTGAAAATGAGGCCCCAAAATAATTGCTGATCTCCATGGAGGGTTACGTGGGGGAACATTTTCTAGGAGAGTTACAATGACAGATAAAATCTTGAGGGCTGGTTATTGGTGACCAAATCTCTTCAAGGATACAACTCTATTGGTGAGGAGATGTGAAAGTTGCCAACATTTTTCGGAAGAATGAAAGCTTGAGTTCCCTTCATTTACAACTGTGTCGGTTAAATCCCCATTCGAACAATAGGGAATGGATTTCATAGGGGAAATTTCTTATCCTTCCAGTGTTGGTCATAAATGAATTCTTGTAGCCAATAATTATTTCACTAAGTGGATAGAAGTGATCCCCACCAAGAAGGCAACACACCAAGTGATCATGGACTTCATGCTTTGAATCAAGTCATATGTAGATTTGGAGTGCCAGGCTAAAATTATTGCTTGATAATGCCAGGAGTTTCAAAGCCAAACCATTGGTGGTAATGTGCAAAGAGTATGGGATCAATTTGATATATGCTTCTAACTACAATCCCCAAGCAAATGGACAAGTGAGTCCAATAATAAAAACTTGTTGAAGATCATTAGAAGAACCTTGGAGCTGAACAAAAGGAAGTGGGGTGAGCAACTGAAATTTTTTGTTTACGGCCAAAAATCAATTTGTCAAAAAGAGCTCTTGGTAAAATCTCATTTGAATTGGTATATGGAACTCAAGCTCTATTGCCCCTCCATTTACAATTGTCTTCATTTTAATTTGTTCAAAGTTTATTAAAGACCAAGGAGTTAGTTCATATGATGTTTTATCGACACTAAAATTTTCCTCGTAATTTCTATTTCATTAATGTATGTATTAGGAATAGGATGTTGTTAAGTATAATTAGTAGTAGCGTCGATAGAAGATAACAGGTTGGCGCGATCGATGCGCGCCACCAATAATGTATAGTATGGTAATAGTCAAAATTACAATAGGAATGTTGTGGTAAAAAGTAAATAGTTGTAAGTAAGTGGTCGGTAATGTTAAAATGTCAAAGTTGGGGTAAGTAGAAAGTAGGGTCTACATGATTAGGAATTAGAAATATTATATTAGTAATAAGGACAAGGAGTGAGGTCATAAATATTTTGTGTATTTTATTTGTAAAAAGTCTAAAAATGTGGAACCCATGTGAAATGATAAGGTTTATCTTATCTTAAAAGATAAGCTTACATGTACAGATAAGAGTTAAGGTATGGAATATGATTCGTCAGAGTGGATTTCTTATCCTATCTTAGAGATAAGATGGATAAGCCTAGAAGTTCTATAAATAAAGAGGCCACCCCCCTCATTTAGCATAGAAGGAAGTAGTGAGAAATATTGTATGAAGTGTGTAAAGGAAGCCATCAGTTTAAAGGTGTGTTGAAGAAGCCATTAAGAGGTGTAATTGTAAAGTTTCTCCCATAGTATTGGTGGAAGGCAAGTGAAGTCAATAACACTTGAAGTACCTCATGGGTGAGATTGTAACAATTTCATGTTAATATTATAATTTACTTTGATATTTCAGATTTGTCATCATTCCTTCTTATCATAGTCGATGGTATTCTTGTGTTATGTTTGTTGTTTTGTTTCCAGATTACATCCACCAAACTAAAGGCTGTGCATTAGTAAATAATCATAGCATGAGGAGTTCCTAGTGAAGAATTATCATAGTGCCGGATTGGTGATGACATTTTGGTTCCGTTGCCAGGACCATTCCTCGTTAGTGGATTTTCTGGAGAGATATTCCCACTTAGTCAAAAATCAATTGGAGGGTAACCTTATTTTTTGCGTAGTAGTTACCATGGTAAAGTCATTTTTCCATGAATAGTAGTTACCATGGTAAATTCATTTTTTTTGTGAATAGTATTTATCACGGTAAAGTCACTTTTTACCGTGAATAGTATTTACATGATAACTTCACTTTTTACTTGTGAATAGTGTTTACCACGATAAAGTCGAGTTTTTACCGCAGATAAGTCAAGTTTTACCATAGTTTACCATGGTCATTTCTATTTCTTTGTAGAAAGGTGTAAAGTCACTTTCTATTAGTGATTCCAATTATTTGTGCACATAAGTCTTGTTGATTGTACTTGTGGGTTGGTATTTCACGGTGGTTACTTTTGAAAATGGGAAGATTCTATTTTTCAGCCAATCTAATGAAGATGCTTCCTCTTTCATTCAAGAGTTTAAACGATCTTGTATTTGTAATGGCCTTATAAGAGGGAACAATGGACTGAATTTTTCCTACCTTTTTGGATGGTTCACACTTAGGTGGTTTGAAACACTAGGTGATAATGTGAAAAATCATGGGATTTATTAACTAAAGTTTTCTTGAAGAATTTGGTGAACAACGAAAATATGAAATCTCATGATCGATATCACAAAGCTATCCCAAGGAGAGAAGGAGAAGATAAGGGATTATCATGCTCGTGTTCTAGAGCTAAGGAGGAAGCTCGATGCCCGGATCCGGAAGGAAGGATTAGCGGATGGGTTGATGAATGAATGGCATGGATAATCTCCTATGTAAGCACTTCATTCTTGGGATGAAGCCGAGAGATCGAACAATGAGTGAAGTATGACCGCCCGGCTACCATTGAACAAGCAAAGGAGATTGCGAAGAAGGCAAGAAGAAAGCATGGAAGAGGAGCCCAAAGAAATTGTTGCTAAAGTAGAGCCTACACAACACCTTTGGTCAGAATCCTGACAACCACTCTCGGTGAGCACAAATATTTCTCCTAGTACATCTCTTTGAGTATGAAGATCTGCTCAAAAAAAGATGGGTCGAGTTAACTATTAATCTTCTTGAGGAAAAGAATTTAGTTCTCGGGAGGAGATAGAGGTCGAAAAGAAATATTTACTGAAGTTGTATGTTATGGTTGTTATAAAAGGGTCATTATAAGTATAATTGTCAGATAGAGCTTCTACATCACGTAAAGGAGATAATGATAAAGGAAAAGCACACATGAATTCTTTTGATGTAGTAGATAAGAGCATAAATAATGAAGTAGATGTGTTTGTAACAAAAAAAGAAAGAAAGAAAAAGATAATCAAGATGGAAATGATCTAAGAAGATGAAAGGAGAAACTAGTAAGAAACATAGGAGAAGAAAGTTGGGTGTGCGGGATTTTCGATTTCACGGGGCGAGGACCATACTCCATCTTGGAAGATCTGTCCAAAAGGCTGCAAAATATTACATATGGTCAACTCTTGGCTATGTCTTCGAGAAGAGGCGGGAGTTGCGAAGTGGACTCAATGCTCGATGAAGGAAGGAGGTTGAGGTCCTGTTTTGGAGGTGGAGAGGCGGATCCCTATGCTCCTGGTGAGGTATTATGTAATGGTATTTCAATTCATGATGTCTTAGTTGATGGAGGTGCTTGCGATTAATGTAATGACCAAGTCTGTAATGAATATGTTGGGTTTAAAAATTGATCGCCCTTGACACTTATGTTAAGGTCATTAAATAAAGGAAAAACTAAACCGAGAAGGTGTAGTTTCAAATGTGGCAATATCTGTTATGGGTGTTGTATGTGTGGTAGACTTTCGGGTGATGAAAAATGAATGCTTGCGTGCCCACCCAATATTGCTTTGGGAAGACCATGGCTAAGGAGAGTTCATGCAAGAAACTCTTTGGAATGAAGGTTCATGACACTTGGATGTGGTAGAGAGAGGGTGAAGATAAACGTGATCCTCGACATCATAAAAAAGCGAGAACACAGTGGATTCAGTGATGAAAGCGATGATTGGACATCCTCGATTACTCTAGTACCGATGAAGTGGACACTTGAAGATGAAGAAAGTGAGGTTGATGTTTTAGTCATGGATATCCTTCCAGTCACACCAACTCATGACCCCATAAAATTATCGAAGAAGAAGTTGATGATCATCTCCAACAAATAAAGATTGGTGATCTTTGTGATGGAGAGTGAGAAGGAATCCTACCTCCGGCTCTTTCGAAGGTACATACACATATTCACTTTTGATTACAAGGAACTCCATCAAGTAAGTTGGGTAGAACATTCTATTGAGTGGTAGATGGTGCTTAAGCCCATAAAGCAAATGCCATATAGAATGAATCCTAATTTTTCCAAGGCTGTAAAAGAAGAAATAGATAAGTTGCTTGATGCACGGATTCATATTTCTTTGTGGAGAGAATTTAGAATGGGTTTCTCCCATTGTGATCTCAATAAAAAAGAATGGGAAGCTACACATTTGTGTTGATTACAGGAAGCTCAATAAGGCAACAAAGAAGGATCATTACCCTCTTCCATTTTGGATCAAATCTTGGGCCAAGTAGCTGGCGGGAGTGCTATAGTTTCTTTGATGGATATAAGCGGATGACCAAGTTCATATAGCGAGAGAAAGATCAGTGAAGACCACGTTCACCACTCCTTGGGAACGTTTGCTTATAGAGTTATGCCTTTTGGGTTGTGTAATGCTCAGCAACATTCCAGCGTTTGATGAATAGGGTGTTCGAACCCTACATTGGGACCTTCATCGAGTATTTACGGATGATTTTGCATCTATGGGAGCAAGTTGGACCACTGCACCAATGGAGACAACATTTCAAAGGTTAGATGAAGCACAAGCCTCACTAAACCCTACTGAAAGTGTGTCTTTGGATGTTCTAAAGGTGTTTTGTTAGGGCATGTTGTATCCAGAGATGGTATTGAGTGCTTGATCTGATAAAGTTTCAAAAATCAAAGATTTACCATTTCTATGAATAGAAGTAAGTTGAGATCATTTTTAGGCCATGTGGGTTACTATAGAAGGTTCATCAAGAATTTCTCAAAGATTACACAGACCACTAACCCGATTCTTGAAGAAGGATGTTACTTATGAACCGGGAAATAAGGCACATGAAGCTTTTGGACAAGCTGAAGGAAGCCACAGTGTCTTCACTATTTTAAAGAATCCAGTTGGAGCAAGCCATTCATTGTGTGTACATTGATGCCTCGGATGCGGCACTAGGAAGTACTTTGAGCCAAAAGGATGAAAATGGGAATGAACATCCAATTTACTTTGGGAGCGACAAATGAGCGATCTTGAGGTAAATTATCTTGTAAGCTGAAAAAAGAGGCTCTAGCTATCATTTTTTTGTAAAGAAGTTTAGAAATTACTTGCTAGGGCAAAATTTATAGTTGTAAGATCATCGAGGCTCTAAAATATATTGTAAATAAGCCTAACCCATCGGGGAGGATAGCAAGATGGATAATTTTGCTACAAGAATTTGAATTTGATATTATAGATAGGCCGGAAAGAAGCATGTCAATGCGGATGCACTCTCTCGAGCCTATGATGGTTTAGGATCATCTTGTGATGATGATGATTTCCCGATGCAACATTGTTATCCCTTGACACAATCCCTAGTGAATACATAGATATTTGGAATTATCGAATGAATTCAAGTTTCTGATGGTGCCCGATGCAAAGACTAAGAGAAAGATTACTCAAGCCCATCGTCCATATTCTATTACGCATGGAGTATTATTTCGAATAGGACACGATGGATAGTACAAGAGAGGCGTTGGACGTGATCAAGGAAAGAAGCTGAAGAAGAATTCCACAATGGTACATGTGGAGGACACTTCTCTGGACAACTTACAGCGAAGGATCTTGGATGCGAGGTTATCACTAGCCCACTCTTTTTAAAGATTGTTATAATTATTGTAAGACATGTGATATTTGTCAAACACATGGTAGCAGTAAGACTTCATCAGCTCCATTATGTCCTATTCTTCCACTTGGTCCCTTTGAAAAGTGGGAATAGACATTGTAGGTCCACTTCCAACTACCTCATGCCAAAATAAGTATATTGTAGTTGCCACAGTTATTTAACCAAGTGGGTTGAAGCTAGGCCATTGAAAACAACTTCCATGGATGAAGTGGCAAGGTTCATATATGAACGCATTGTCACGGTTTGGTTGTCCATTAGAAATTGTAACAATCAAGGAAGCCACTTCATTAATGAGGTGGTAGAAGCCCTAGTCAATAAGTTTTCTATTAAGCACGGGAAGGCAACAACATACAAGCCAAGCACAAATGGACGGGTGGAGCAGACAAATTTTGTGTTGTGTCAAATTCTAGCAAAAGATGCGGCCTTGCGGGTACATAAATGGGATAAAAGGATTCATGCGGCATTGTGGGCATATAGGGCAACATCAAAGTCAACAACAGATACTCCCCATTTCGGTTGGCTTATGGCATTGATCCGAGTTCTTCTATTGAGTTTGATATTCCCACTTTGTCGAGTAATGAAAAATGAAAGAATGGATGAAAGTGATTCAGTAAAAGAAAGGTTGGTACATCTTCATTTGCTAGAGGAAATGAGGGAAATAGCTAAGGATACAAGCTATAAGAAGAAAATGAAGCAGAAGGAATACTTTGATCAAAAGATCCGGTGGTCTCCATTTCATGTGAATGACTTGGTTCTAGTATATGATTCCGAGATACAAAAAAAAAGAGAAAAATTTCTTCCAAAATGGATGGGGCCCTACAAAATAGCAGTTGTGCATGAAAATGGTACGTACTGACTGGAGGAATTGGATGGCACTCCCATTACGAAATGGGTCAACCACGATAAGTTGAAGATTTTCCAAGCACCAGAATAGTCTACTCGAGGACGGAGTAGAAGCTAGGAAGGGGAAGATGTCGACACTAAAATTTTCCTCAGTAATTTCTATTTCATTAATGTATGTATTAGGAATAGGATGTTGTTAAGTATAATTAGTAGTAGCGTCGATAGAAGATAACGACTGCATGATGCGGTGCAGCTGCCGATAATGTATAGTACGGTAATAGTCAAAAAGTACAATAGGAATGTTGTGGTAAAAAGTAAATATTTGTCGTAAGTGGTCGATAATGTTAAAATGTCAAAGTTGGGGTAAGTAGAAAGTAGGGTCTACATGATTAGGAATTAGAAATATTATATTGGTAATAAGGACAAGGAGTGAGGTCATAAATATTTTGTGTATTTTATTTGTAAAAATCTAAAAATGTGGAACCCATGTGAAATGATAAGGTTTATCTTATCTTAAAAGATAAGCTTACATGTATAGATAAGAGTTAAGGTATGGAATATGATTTGTCAGAGTGGATTTCTTATCCTATCTTAGAGATAAGATGGATAAGCCTGGAAGTTCTATAAATAAAGAGGCCACCCCCCTCATTTAGCATAGAAGGAAGTAGTGAGAAATATTGTATGAAGTGTGTAAAGGAAGCCATCAGTTTAAAGGTGTGTTGAAGAAGCCATTAAGAGGTGTAATTGTAAAGTTTCTCCCATAGTATTGGTGGAAGGCAAGTGAAGTCAATAACACTTGAAGTACCTCATGGGTGAGATTGTAACAATTTCATGTTAATATTATAATTTACTTTGATATTTCAGATTTGTCATCATTCCATCTTATCATAGTCGATGGTATTCTTGTGTTATGTTTGTTGTTTTGTTTCCAGATTACATCCACCAAACTAAAGGTTGTGCATTAGTAAATAATCATAGCACAAGGAGTTCTCGGTGAAGAATTATCATAGTGTCGGATTGGTGATGACAGCTCGAGGTTAATCAAATTATTGAGCTGGATGAAGAGAGAAGGGCATCCCATCAGCGACATGTGAAGCTCAAAGAAAAGTGTAAGAAGCTATTTGACAAAAAGGTGACACCCAGAGCTTTCAACATTGGGGATCTTGTGCTTTTATGGGATAACAAGCATGAAGATAATGGAAAACATGCTAAATTTGATGCATTTTGGATGGGCCCTTTGTTTTGATTGATATTCAAATTGGTGAAAATACCTTCTTCCTAAAAGACCTAGATGGGGAACTACTTGAATTGTCTATTAATGGCAGACATTTGAAGCATTTCCTCGATTAATTTCTTAGAATCAAGGTATATTCCATTTGTATAGTGTATAGTTCTTTGTTCTCATCTGTTTTTGTGTTTTTCTGGTCCTTGGTGACCTAGCTTTGCTGTTTCTCGATTCGTTTTTTTGGAAGATGGTTGTGGTTGTTCTGCTCTGCAGCTTATTCTTTGACTCTGTTGCCCAATGGTATGTTTTTGGCACTTGGTCTATTCTTGGCACTTGGTCTACTATTTGTTCTTACAAGGACACTCACGGAGTGCCCATCCCAGTCATAGCCTGTGTTGGTGCTCAAATTAGTCTCGCCCCATTTTTCATTAAAATTCTTCATTTTGTAGCCTCTGTTATGTTTTTTGTCTCCTCGGGCTCAAATGGTGGTTCTCCTACATTTTATGGTTTGATGGGTGTAGTTTCCTTGTCAAAATTACTTCTCGGCATCAATTGAAACATGGACCTTTCTAGTTAGATATGGCTCAGTCGGGTACTTTAAAAATTCTAAGGCTCACTTCAACCCAAAACATGTCCACGTGGTGAGCCCGTGCTTGCTCAAGGTCTCCACTCTTGGGGACCATCTTGAAGTTACACCATAAAGACACATGGAGGCTTTTGTCGAGCCTTCCCATACTTAGACTTTTCAGGAAACTTCCTAAAGGGCCTGGGACACGTGGAGGGACCGCACATGTTTGGGGTCTCTACTTTTCAGGACCATCTCAAAATGCACCATTGAGACACGTACGAAGTGCGAAATGGAGAAACGAACTTTAGGGTCATTTAAGGTTTTTCACATTTTATAAAAAAGGGATAAAATTGTAAGTTGGAGTGCAGCCCCGATAGGAAATTAAACGCCACGTTGAATTGTCAAAAATGGAGGTGTGAGCCTGCGGGGAAAATTTGGAAAATTTTCCTTTTTCCAAAAATTATAAAATGTCAAAAGGTGCTCTCAGATGTGTTTCCAATCATATTTTTCCATGTGGATGGCTCAGATTAAAATTTGAAAGGCAAGATCAACGGTAGTTGTGCATTTCATTTTATTTTCCTCCATTAAAGCTCTAGGATGTTTGGAGATGCATTTTTGCATCATTCTTCATCAATTTTTTCGCAAATTTGTGTCCTTTTGGTCCTAAACCAAGTTCAATTGAATCAATTTGGAAGCTCAATTTGTAAATTTTAAGTAATTTTGAAGTGGATTTTTTCTCGGGCTCATCCAAAAAAAGAAAATGCTAGATCTAGAAATTACAGAGTAAAATTTCAAAGGGAAAAGGATGAAATGATGAAAGTACATACAGCAAAGGTAGAAAAGAAGCGTTGCCTTGAGAGCAAAAGGGATGACCTTTCAAAGTCGAAGATGACTGAGGCTCAAAAATGATTAAAATGGGATTTCTCACATGAATGAGAATTAGAATGATTAAAGGACTTCCAAAAAAATTTGGCCACGTATCCTAGTCATTAGTTGAAGGACCAAGAAAGCGTGATCATTCACAATTGGTGCACACTGAAATTTTCGAATCTCAATTTTTAAATGTCTCATTAATGTATGTATTAGGAATAGGATTTTGTTAAGTATAATTAGTAGTAGCGTCCGATAGAAGATAACGGCATTGTCGATGATACGCCGCTAATAATTTATAGTACGGTAACAATCAAAGTACAATAAGAATGTTGTGGTAAAAGTAAATATTTGTCGTAAGTGGTTCAATAATGTTAAAATGTCAAAGTTAGGGTAAGTAGAGAAGTAGGGTCTACATGATTAGGAATTAGAAATATTATATTGGTAATAAGGACAAGGAGTGAGGTCATAAATATTTTGTGTATTTTATTTGTAAAAAGTCTAAAATGTGGAACCCATGTGAAATGATAAGGTTTATCTTATCTTAAAAGATAAGCTTACATGTAAAGATAAGAGTTAAGGTATGGAATATGATTCGTAAGAGTAGATTTATTATCCTATCTTAGAGATAAGGTGGATAAGCCTAAAAGTTCTATAAATAGAGAGGCCACCCCCCTCATTTAGCATAGAAGGAAGTAGTGAGAAATATTGTATGAGTGAGTGTGTGAAGGAAGCCATCATTTAGAAAGTGTGTTAAAGAAGCCATTAAGAGGTGTAATTGTGAAGTTTCTCCCATAGTTATTGTTGGAAGGCAAGTGAAGTTAGTAACACTTGAAGTACCTCATGGGTGAGATTGTAACAATTTCATGTTGATATTATAATTTACACTTATATTTCAAATTTATCATCATTCCTTCTTATCATAGTCTATGGTATTCTTGTGTTATGTTTGTTGTTGTGTTTCCAGATTACATCCACCAAACTAAAAGTTGTGCATTAGTAAATAATCATAGCATGAGGAGTTCCCAGTGGAGAATTATCATAGTGTCAAATTGGTGATGACATTTTGGTTCCGTTTCCGGGACCATTCCTCGTTGGTGGATTTTCTGGAGAGATATTCCCACTTAGTCAGAAATCATTTGGAGGGTAACCTTGTTTTTACTGTGCATAGTAATTACCATGGTAAAGTCACTTTTTACCGTGAATAGTATTTACCACAGTAAATTTACTTTTTACTATGAATAGTATTTACCAAAGTAAATTCCTTTTTATCGTGAATAATTTTTACCACAGTAAAGTCTATTTTTACCACTGATAAGTCAAGTTTTACCATAGTTTACCGTGGTCATTCCTATTTTATTTTTAGAAAGGTGTAAAATCACTTTCTATTATAGTGATTCCAATTATTTTTACACATAAGTATTTTTGATTGTACTTGTGGGTTGGTTTTCACTAATGGTTACTGGTTACTTTTGAAAATGGGAAGATTCCTATTTTTTCAGCCCATCTAATGAAGATACTTCCTCTTTCATTCAAGAGTTTAAACGATCTTGTGTTTGTAATGGCCTTATAAGAAGGGAACAATGGACTAAATTTTTTCCTACCTTTTTGGATGGTTCAGCCCTTAGGTGGTTTGAAACACTAGGTGATAATGTGAAAAACTCATGGAATTTATTAACTAAAAGTTTTCTTGAAGAATTTGGTGAACAACAGAAATATTCAGATCTCATGATCGATATCACAAAGTTATCCCAAGGAGAGAAGGAGAAGATAAGGGATTATCATGCTTGTGTTCTAGAGCTAAGGAGGAAGCTCGATGCCCAGATCCGGAAGGAAGGATTAGTGGATGGGTTGATGAATGGCATGGATAATCTCCTCTGTAAGCACTTCATTCTTGGGATGAAGCCAAAGATCAGACAATGAGTGAAGTATGACCACCCAGCTGACCCTCGAAACAAGCAAAGGATATTACAAGAAGGAAAGAAGAAAGCATGGAAGAAGATCCCAAAGAAATTGTTGCTAAGGTAGAGCCTACACCAACACCTTTGGTCCAAAATCCACAACCACTCTCGGTGAGCACAAATCTTTCTCCTAGTACATCTACTGAGTATGAAGATCTGCTCAGGAAGATGGGCTAGTTAACTATTAATCTTCTTCAAGGAAAAGAATTTAGTTCTCAGGGAGGAGATAGAGGTCCAAAAAGAAATATTTCTGAAGTTATATGTTATGGTTGTCATAAAAAGGGTCATTATAAGTATAATTGTCTAGATAGAGATTCTACATCCGTACAGAGAGATAATGATAAAGTAAAATCACACTGTAAATTCTTTTGATGTAGTAGATAAGAGCATAAAAATAATGAAGTAGATGTGTTTGTAACAAAAAAAAAAAAAAAAAGATAACCAAGATGGAAATGATCCTAAGAAGATGAAAGGAGAAACTAGTAAGAAACATAGGAGAAGAAAGTTGGGTGTGCGGGATTTTCTTATTTCAACGGGGACAAGGACCATACTCCATCTTATAAGATCTGTCCAAAAGGCCTGTAAATATTACATATGGTCAACTTTTGGCTATGTCTTCTTAAGAAGAGGCGGAGCTGCGAAGTGGACTCAATGCTCGACGAAGGAAGGAGGTTGAGGTCTCTGTTTTGGAGGCGAGAGGCAAATCCTATACTCCATAAGTGAGGTATTATGTAATGGTATTTCAATTCATGATGTCTTAGTTGATGGATGTTCTATAGTTAATGTAATGACCAAGTCTGTAATGAATATGTTGGGTTTAAAAATTGATCACCCCTCAACACTTATGTTAAGGTCATTAAATAAGGGAAAAACTAAACTAGAAGGTGTTGTTTCAAATGTGGCAATATCATTATGGGTGTTGTATGTGTGGTAGACTTTCAGGTGATGAAAAATGGTACTGTTGCGTACCCAATGTTGTTGGGAAGGCCATGGCTAAGGAGAGTTCATGTGAGAAACTACTGGAATGAAGGCTTCATGACACTTGGACGTGGTAGAGAGAGGGTGAAGATAAATGTGATCCCTCGGCATCATAAGGCAGAACCTATGGATTCAAGTGATGAAACTGATGATTGGACATCCTCTGATTACTCTAGTACCAGTGAAGTGGACACAAAAGATGAAGAAAGTGAGGTTGATGTTTCGGTCATGGATATCCTTCCAGTCACACTAAATCATGAACCCATAAAATTATCTAAAGAAGAAATTGATGATCATCTCCAACAAATAAAGATTGGTGATGTTGTGATGGAGAGTGAGAAGGAATCCTACCTCCAGCTCTTTCGAAGGTACATACACCTATTCACTTTTGATTACAAGGAAATCCGTCAAGTAAGTTGGGTAGAACATTCTATTGAGTGATAGATGGTGTTAAGCCCATAAAATAAATGTCATATAGAATGAATCCTAATTTTTCAAGACTGTAAAAGAAGAAATAGATAAGTTGCTTGATGCGGGATTCATATTTGTTGTGTGGAAATTTAGAATGGGTTTCTCCCATTGTGATCTCAATAAAAAATAATGGGAAGCTACGCATTTGTGTTGATTATAGGAAGCTCAATAAGGCAACAAAGAAGGATCATTACCCTCTTCCATTCTCAGATCAGATCTTGGATGAAGTAGGCTGGCAGGAATGTTATAGTTTTGCTTTGATGGATATAGCGGATACAACCAAGTTTTATAGCGAGAGAAAGATCAGCTGAAGACCACGTTCACCACTCCTTGGGGAATGTTTTCTTATAGAGTTATGCCTTTTGGGTTGTGTAATGCTCTGACAACATTCTAGTGTTTGATGAATAGGGTGTTTGAACCCTACATTGGAAACTTCATCAGAGTATTTCTGGATGATTTTTACATCTATGGGAGGAAGATGGACCACTGCACTGAGATGGAGACAACATTTCAATGGTTAGATGAAGCACAAGCCTCACTAAACCCTAAAAGTGTGTCTTTGGATGTTCTAAAGGTGTTTTGTTAGGGCATGTTGTATCCAGAGATGGTATTGGTACTGATCTGATAAAGTTTCAAAAATCAAAGAGTTACCATTTCTTATGAATAGAAGTAAGTTGAGATCATTTTTAGGCCATGTGGGTTACTATAGAAGGTTCATCAAGAATTTCTCAAAGATTGCATAGCCACTAACCCAATTCTTGAAGAAGGATGTTACTTATGAACCAGGAAAGAAGGTGCATGAAGCTTTTGAACAACTAAGGAAGCTTTGGTGTCTTCACCTATTTTAAAGAATCCAGATTGGAGCAAGCCATTCATTGTGTATACTTGATGCCTCAGATGCAGCACTAGGAAGTACTCTGAGCCAAAAGGATGAAAATGGGAATGATCATCCAGTTTACTTTGGGAGCAGACAAATGAGCAGTGCTGAGGTAAATTATACTATAATGAAAAAAGGCTCTAGCTATCATTTTTTCTGTAAAGAAGTTTAGAAATTACTTGTTAGGTAGAAATTTATAGTTTTAACAAATCATCAGGCTCTAAAATATATTGTAAATAATCCTACCCATCAGGGAGGATAGCAAGATGGATAATTTTGCTACAAGAATTTGAATTTGATATTATAGATAGGCCGGGAAAGAAGCATGTCAATGCAGATGCACTCTCTTGAGCCTATGATGGTTTAGGTTCATCTTGTGATGATGATGATTTCCCCGATGTAACATTATTATCCTTGACACAATCCATAGTGAATACATAGATATTTGGAATTATCTTAATGAATTCAAGTTTCTGATGGTGCTCAATCAAAAACTAAGAGGAAGATTACTCAAGTCAGTCATCCATATTCTATTCTACATGGAGTATTATTTTGAATAGGACACGATGGATAATACAAGAGGGCGAGTTGGACGTGATCAAGGGAAGGAGCTAATAGAAGAATTCCACAATGGTACATGTGGAGGACACTTCTCTGACAACTTACAGTAAGAAGGATCTTGGATGCAAGTTATCACTGGCCCACTCTTTTTAGAGATTGTTATAATTATTGTAAGACATGTGATATTTTTCAAACACATGGTAACCGTAAGACTTCATCAGCTCCATTATGCCCTATTCTTCCACTTGGTCCCTTTGAAAAGTGGGGAATAGATATTGTAGGTCCACTTCCAACTACCCCACATGCAAAAATAAGTATATTGTAGTTGCCACATTATTTAACCAAGTGGGTTGAAGCTAGGCCATTGAAAACAACTTCCATGGATGAAGTGGCAAGGTTCATATATGAACGCATTGTCACCAGATTTGGTTGTCCATTAGAAATTGTAATAGATCAAGGAAGCCACTTCATTAATGAGGTGGTAGAAGCCCTAGTCAACAAGTTTTCTATTAAGCACAGGAAGGCAACAACATACAAGCCAAGCACAAATGGACAGGTGGAATGAACAAATTTTGTGTTGTGTCAAATTCTAGCAAAAAGATGCAACCTTGTAAGTACATAAGTGGGATAAAAGGATTCATGCAAAATTGTGGGCATATAGGGCAACATCAAAGTCAGCAACAAGATACTCCCCATTTCAGTTGGCTTATGGCATTGATCCAATTCTTCCTATTGAGTTTGATATTCCCATTGTGAGAGTTATGAAAAATGAAAGGATGGATGAAAGTGATTCAGTAAAAGAAAGGTTGGTACATCTTCATTTGCTAGAGGAAATGAGGAGAAATAGCGAAGGATACAAGCTATAAGAAGAAAATGAAGTAGAAGGAATACTTTGATCAAAATATCCATTGGTCTCCATTTCATGTGAATGACTTGGTTCTAGTATATGATTCCAGATACAAAAAAAGAAGGCAAATAAAAAATTTCTTCCCAATGGATGGGGCCCTACAAAATAGCAGTTTATGAAAATGGTACATATCACTGGAGGAGGAATTATATGGCACTCCCATTACGAAATGGGTCAACCATGACAAGTTAAAGATTTTCCAAGCACCAAAATAGTCTACTCCGAGGATGGAGTAGAAGCTAGGAAGGGGAAGATGTCGACACTAAAATTTTCCTCCATAATTTCTATTTCATTAATGTATGTATTAGGAATAGGATGTTGTTAAGTATAATTAGTAGTAGCGTCTGATAGAAGATAACGGCATTGTCGGTATGATGCCACCAATAATGTATAGTACGGTAATAGTCAAAATACAATAGGAATGTTGTGGTAAAAAGTAAATATTTGTTGTAAGTGGTTCGGTAATGTTAAAATGTCAAAGTTAGGGTAAGTAGAGAAGTAGGGTCTACATGATTAGGAATTAGAAATATTATATTGGTAATAAGGACAAGGAGTGAGGTCATAAATATTTTGTGTATTTTATTTGTAAAAATTCTAAAAATGTGGAACCCATGTGAAATGATAAGGTTTATCTTATCTTAAAAGATAAGCTTACATGTAAAGATAAGAGTTAAGGTATGGAATATGATTCGTCAGTAGATTTCTTATCCTATCTTAGAGATAAGGTGGATAAGCCTGAAAGTTCTATAAATAGAGAGGTAACCTCCTCATTTAGCATAGAAGGAAGTAGTGAGAAATATTGTATGAGTAAGTGTGTGAAGGAAGCCATCATTTAGAAGGTGTGTTAAAGAAGCCATTAAGAGGTGTAATTGTGAAGTTTCTCCCATAGTTATTGTTGGAAGGCAAGTGAAGTTAGTAACACTTGAAGTACCTCATGGGTGAGATTGTAACAATTTCATGTTGATATTATAATTTACACTTATATTTCAAATTTGTCATCATTCCTTCATATCATAGTCTATGGTATTCTTGTGTTATGTTTGTTGTTGTGTTTCCAGATTACATCCACCAAA
Organism: Taxus wallichiana var. yunnanensis; assembly: GCA_018340775.1. NCBI lineage: Eukaryota > Viridiplantae > Streptophyta > Pinopsida > Cupressales > Taxaceae > Taxus > Taxus wallichiana. Next base: position 120,153,037 of record CM031237.1, read on the forward strand.
CTAAAAGTTGTGCATTAGTAAATAATCATAGCACGAGGAGTTCCCAGTGGAGAATTATCATAGTGCCGGATTGGTGATGACATTTTGGTTCCATTCTCAGAGACCATTCCTCATTGGTGGATTTTCTAGAGAGATATTCCCACTTAGTCAAAAATCATTTGGAGGGTAACCTTGTTTTTACTGTGCATAGTAGTTACCATGGTAAAGTCACTTTTTACCGTGAATAGTATTTACTACATTAACTTTAATTTTTACATGAATAGTATTTACCACAATAACTTCACTTTTTACCGTGAATAGTGTTTACCACAGTAAAGTTAGTTTTTACCGTAGTAAGTCAATTTTACCATAGTTTACCGTGGTCATTCCTATTTTACTGTAGAAAGGTGTAAAGTCACTTTCTATTATAGTGATTCCAATTATTTTTGCACATAAGTCTTGTTGATTGTACTTGTGGGTTGGTATTTCACTGTGGTTACTTTTGAAAATGGGGAAGATTCTTATTTTTTCAGCCCAATCTAATGAAGATGCTTCCTCTTTCATTCAAGAGTTTTAAATGATATTGTATTTGTAATGGCCTTATAAGAAGGGAACAATGGACTGAATTTTTTCCTACCTTTTTGGATGGTTCAGCCCTTAGGTGGTTTGAAACACTAGGTGATAATGTGAAAAACTCATGGGATTTATTAACTAAAAGTTTTCTTGAAGAATTTGGTGAACAACAAAAATATGTAGATCTCATGATCAATATCACAAAGCTATCCCAAGGAGAGAAGGAGAAGATAAGGGATTATCATGCTCGTGTTCTAGAGCTAAAGAGGAAGCTCGATGCCCAGATCCGGAAGGAAGGATTAGCGGATGGGTTGATGAATGGCATGGATAATCTCCTCTGTAAGCACTTCATTCTTGGGATGAAGCCAGAGATCAGACAATGAGTGAATTATGACCACCCAGCGACCCTCGAACAAGAAAAGGATATTACAAGAAGGAAAGAAGAAATCATGGAAGAAGATCCCAAAGAAATTGTTGCTAAGGTAGAGCCTACACCAACACCTTTGGTCTATAATCCACAACCACTCTCGGTGAGCACAAATCTTTCTCCTAGTACATCTACTGAGTATGAAGATCTACTTAGGAACATGGGCTAGTTAACTATTAATCTTCTTCAAGGAAAAGAATTTATTTCTCGGGAGGAGATAGAGGTCTAAAAGAAATATTTCTTAAGTTGTATGTTATGGTTGTCATAAAAAGGGTCATTATAAGTATAATTGTCTAGATAGAGATTCTACATCAGTACGAGAGATAATGATAAAGTAAAAAGCACACCTGTAAATTCTTTTGATGTAGTAGATAAGCGCATAAATAATGAAGTAGATGTGTTTGTAACAAAAAGAAAGAAAGAAAAAGATAACCAAGATGGAAATGATCCTAAGAAGATGAAAGGAGAAACTAGTAAGAAACATAGAGAAGAAAGTTGGGTGTGTAATATTTTCTTATTTCACGGGGACAAGGACCATACTCCATCTTATAAGATCTTTCCAAAAGGCTTGTAAATATTACATATGGTCAACTTCTTGGCTATGTCTTCGCAAAAGAGGTAGGAGCTGCGAAGTGGACTCAATGCTCGACGAATGAAGGAGGTTGAAGGTCTCTGTTTTGGAGGTAGAGGCGGATCCCTACACTCCACAAGATGAGGTATTATGTAATGGTATTTTAATTCATGATGTCTTAGTTGATGGAGGTTACGTAGTTAATGTAATGACCGAGTGCAGTAATGAATATGTTGGGTTTAAAAATGATCACCCCTCAACACTTATGTTAAGGTCATTAAATAAGGAAAAACTAAACCAAAGGTGTTGTTTCAAATGTAGCAATATCTGTTATGGGTGTTGTATGTGTGGTAGACTTTCAGGTGATGAAAAATGGTACTGTTGCATACCCAATGTTATTGGGAAGGCCATGGCTAAGGATATTTCATATAAGAAACTATTGGAATTAAGGCTTCATGACACTTGGACGTGGTAGAGAGAGGGTGAAGATAAACGTGATCCATCGGCATCATAAGGTACAACTTTGTGGATTCAAGTGATGAAACTGATGATTAGACATCCTCTTATTACTCTAGTACCGGTGAAGTGGACACAGAAGATGAAGAAAGTGAGGTTGATGTTTCGGTAATGGATATCCTTCCAGTCACACCGAATCATGAACCCATAAAATTATCTAAAGAAGAAATTGATGATCATCTCCAACAAATAAAGATTGGTGATGTTGTGATGGAGAGTGAGAAGGAATCCTACCTCCAACTCTTTGAAGGTACATACACTTATTCACTTTTGTTAAAAGGAACTTTGTCAAGTAAGTTGGGTAGAACATTCTATTGAGCTGATAGATGGTGTTAAGCCCATAAATTAAATGCATATAGAATGATTCCTAATTTTTCAAGACTGTAAAAGAAGAAATAAATAAGTTGCTTGATGCGATTCATATTTATTGTGGATAATTTAGAATGGGTTTCTCCCATTATGATCTCAATAAAAAATAATGGGAAGCTACGCATTTGTGTTGATTATAGGAAGCTTAACAAGGCAACAAAGAAGGATCATTACCCTATTCCATTCTCGATCACATCTTGGATGAAGTAGCTGGCCAAGAGAATGTTATAGTTTCTTTGATGGATATAGCGGATACAACTAAGTTTTATAGCGAGAGAAAGATCAGTGAAGACCACGTTCACCACTCCTTGGGAATGTTTTCTTATAGAGTTTATGCCTTTTGGGTTGTGTAATGCTCAAAAACATTCTAGCGTTTTGATGAATATGGTGTTTGAACCCTACATTGGAAACTTCATCGGAGTATTTCTAGATGATTTTACATCTATGGGAGGAAAATGGACCACTGCACTGAGATGGAGACAACATTTCAATGGTTAGATAAAGCACAAGCCTCACTAAACCCTAAAAAGTGTCTTTGGATGTTCTAAAGGCATTTTGTTAGGGCATGTTGTATCCAGATGGTATTGGTATTGATTCTGATAAAGTTTTAAAAATCAAGAGTTACCATTTCCTATGAATAGAAGTAAGTTGGGATAATTTTTAGGCCATATGGGTTACTATAGAAGGTTCATCAAGAATTTCTCAAAGATTGCACAACCACTAACCCAATTCTTGAAGAAGGATGTTACTTATGAACCAAGAAAGAAGGCGCATGAAGCTTTTGAATAACTGAAGGAAGCTTTGGTGTCTTCACCTATTTTAAAGAATCCAGATTGGAGCAAGCCATTCATTGTGTATACTGATGCCTTAGATGCAGCACTAGGAAGTACTCTAAGCCAAAAGGATGAAAATGGGAATGATCATCCAGTTTACTTTGGGAGCAGACAAATCGGTAGTCTTGAAGTAAATTATCTCAGAATGGCGAAAAGAGGCTCTAGCTATCATTTTTTGTAAAAGAAGTTTATAAATTACTTGTTACGGTAGAAATTTATAGTTGTAAAAATCACAGAGCTCTAAAATATATTGTAAATAAGCCTAACCCATCGGGAGGATAGCAAGAAGGATAATTTTTTGTAAGAATTTGAATTTCATATTATAGATAGGCCGGGAAAGAAGCATGTCAATGCAGATGCACTCTCTCGAGCCTATGATGGTTTAGGATCATCTTGTGATGATGATGATTTCCCCGATGCGGCATTGTTATGCCTTGACACAATCCCTAGTGAATACATAGATATTTGGAATTGTGTTGTGTCAAATTCTAGCAAAATATGCAACCTTTCAAGTACATAAGTGGGATAAAAGGATTCATGCAAGATTGTGGGACATATAGCACAACATCAAAGTTAGCAACAAGATACTCCCCATTTCGGTTGGCTTATAGCATTGATCTAGTTCTTCCTATTGAGTTTGATATTCCCCTACCGTGAGAGTTATGAAAAATGAAAGGATGGATGAAAGTGATTCAAGAAAAGAAAGGTTGGTACATCTTCATTTCTTTAGAGGAAATGAGAGAAATAGTGAAGGATACAAGCTATACGAAGAAAATGAAGCAAAAGGAACACTTTGATCAAAAGATCTATTGGTCTCCATTTCATGTGAATGACTTGGCTCTAGTATATGATTCCATATACAAAAAAAAGAAGGTAGAAAAATTTCTTCCCAAATGGATGGGGCCCTACAAAATAGAAGTTGTGCATGAAAATGAGTACATATCGATGGGAGGAGTTGGATGGCACTCCCATTACGAAATGGTCAACCATGACAAGTTAAAGATTTTCCACGCACCAAAATAGTCTACTTGAGGATGGAGTAGAAGCTAGGAAGGGGGAAGATGTCGACACTAAAATTTTCCTCCATAATTTCTATTTCATTAATGTATGTATTAGGAATAGGATGTTGTTATGTATAATTAGTAGTAGCGTCGATAAAAGATAACGCACCTTCCCGATAGGATGTCATCAAATAATGTTTAGTATAGTAATAGTCAAAAGTACAATAGGAATGTTGTGGTAAAAAGTAAATATTTGTCGTAAGTGGTTCGGTAATGTTAAAATGTCAAAGTTAGGGTAAATAGAGAATTAGGGTTTACATGATTAGGAATTATAAATATTATATTGGTAATAAGGACAAGGAGTGAGGTCATAAATATTTTGTGTAATTTATTTGTAAAAACTCTAAAAAAACCCATGTGAAATGATAATGTTTATCTTATCTTAAAAGATAAGCTTCAATGTAAAGATAAAATTCAAATTATGGAATATGATTCGTCGAGTAGATTTCTTATCCTATCTTAGAGATAAGGTGGATAAGCTTGAAAGTTATATAATAGAGAGGAAACCCCCCTCATTTAGCATAGAAGGAAGTAGTGAGAAATATTATATGATTGAGTGTGTGAAGGAAGCCATCATTTAGAAAGTATGTTAAAGAAGTCATTAAGAGGTGTAATTGTGAAGTTTCTCCCATAGTTATTGTTGGAAGGTAAATGAAGTTAGTAACACTTGAAGTACCTCATGGGTGAGATTGTAACAATTTCATGTTGATATTATAATTTACACTTATATTTTATATTTTTTATCATTCTTTTGTATCATAGTCTATGGTATTCTTGTGTTATGTTTTTGTTGTGTTTCCAGTTACATCCACCAAACTAAAAGTTGTGCATTAGTAAATAATCATAAGACGAGGAGTTCTTGTTGGAGAATTATCATAGTGTCAATTGGTGATGATAGTCCCTCTAATATTCTTCTCTTTTGAGGGGAAAAGGTGTTGCAGTGCCAAGGGTGAAGAATATGCCTCGAGTTAGAACAATGATGTAAATATTTGCAATGATTCACCTTTTTCAAAAAAACTGTCAATTTTTTTGTGAATTTGTTGAATGTCACTTTCGCAAATCATGATTTGATATGTGCAACAAATGTGCTTCAAATATTACTCTTTTGGGGTAAATTGGATGTAAACGAGTGTATTATAGATGCAATGAGATTATTCTTGCAAAGCGTCGGACTATGAATTCTTGACAAAAAAATTGAGAAAGTCATCTTCCCGAGAGGCCAAAGTCGAGATTACTGTTATTTTCTTTTATGTTAGATTTTTATGTCATGTCAAGTTCGTTGCGGTTGTATAGCTATTGACAAGCACCGAGATTGCTCCGAAGCTTTCCCTACCTGATGAATCTAAGCAATTTTGGAATTAATTTGTGTCTAATCTCTTGTAATTTTTTGCCGCTTTATTGTGCAGTAATAGTTTCTTTTGTTCCTCTTGCAATCTTATATACTGAATTTTTTGTGAAATCACACAAGATCTTGTCCATGTGATAGTCTAATGGTATTTTTAATTTCATTTCAAGAAAAGCCTTCAACTTGGATGAGATAAAAAAAATTTAAATCAATTTACTGTCATTTGGTGATAAAGATTTTCTGTAAGTCTTCAGGTGTACCTTAGGTGTGATTAATCGAAACTTTAGTGTTTAATTAAGTCTTCCAATTCGATCCTTCATGTTAGCGTCTCAAAGATTATGTGAAAACGTGTTGATCTGGGCCTCCATTAAAGCACACCTTCTGGTTGAAGGAACATCTTGACTATTTTGAAGCTTTCCATTTGTGAAGTTGTTCATTATTATGAAGTCCCTCCAAAGATCTGGTATAATCAACTTTATCTTGCTTCATCTCCCACCAAAATCATTTAAAAACCATTGATCCACCCTGAACTACCCCTATTTTCCCTATGTATCAACAAAGGAACAAAATCTACTTGCAAAAATATGTAGAACAATCAGGATCTCTTAATGTCTTTAGTAACCTTTGCCTTGTATTAAAAATATCTCCATAATCTAGAAGTGACAACTCGTGAGAGTCATATTTGGTGTGTTGATCATATTTTCCCAAGGTTTTCTTTATAAAATTTATGCAAAAGAAAGGTATTTACATCTCCTTCAATAACAGAGGTTACAAAATAGGTTCTCTTACCTTGGTTAAAAGGCACAACCTAAAATAGTTAGGATAAAATCAATAAATCTTCCCCCGATTTACAAAATGGCATTTATGCGCCCAATCCATTGCTACTCTGTTTTTTGAAGAAGAGTAAATTTGGGTACCAACACAACCCAAAAACATTGAGCTTGGTGAGCTCTGATAAACATGGTAAAATTAGTTTTCACATAACACTTTAGCGTAATGTGGTTTTACAAATAGCTTCTTGGTATAATAAAAATCCTTTTAAGGTCCTACCCACTTTTTAAGGCTTGAGTGCTAAAAAGCATGATAAATTTCTTCCCTAACTACAAAATGACATACATAAGCATTTATCCTGCTTTGAGTGTCATGTCAAATCCATGATGCTACTCGGTTTGTGAAGAAGAGTAAATTTGGGTACCAACACAACCCAAAAACATTGTTGAGCTTCAAGGTGATTTTGGGAGCTCTAGATGGAAATATGAGAAAATAATAAACATCCTCGTAAATTGAATTCCAATCCCTACAACATGGTAAAATTAGTTTTTCATAACACTTTGGCGTAATGGTTTTACAAGTAGTTTTTCTCATGTATACGTGGAGTACAAGATCCAAAATATACTTTTTCATGGATAAAATGGATGAATAAAGACCTTAAACCCACACCACTAGATTCATAAGGCCATTTCTAGTAAATATCAAAAACGTCCATCAGAGCCCAAGATATTTCCATCGCAAGTTGTCCTCAAGGTTCGGGAGTTAGTCAAATTTTCAGCTCTAGGAGCTTGCGAGATTTTGTGTCCCTCAAGGTCAGGGACATCAAGGTTGGGAAAATGTTCCCATCCCCATGAATCCCTCTGGACCCACATATGACCTCCAAGATCACCAGTTCAGCCCCTAGGTGCTTGCGGGAGCTCAAAGCCTTCACCATTGGATCACTACCACGTGTCATCACCTGACCAGAGCGCCATTGAATTTTATGTCCCTCATATCCCTTTAGGGACATAAAACATGGAAAAATGTGCCCATACCCTAAGGAGACTCCTATTCACTCATGTGACCTCTTCAAGAGTGAATTTCCAACTCAAAGATGCTTGTTATAAGCCTCCATTCTCGATTGTCAAATCTCTCACGTGTCATCACCTTGCTCACCATGGAATTTCATCACATCAATTTAAGGTGAGGGACATCAAACATGAAAAAATACACCCAACCCTTGTTGTGCATTATTTTTGAATAATTTAAACCTAACACTTAGCCATCCCCCAATTTCCATCACCCATACCTTGTAATGTCTTTGTTCATTTTGTCCAGATACCCAATCAACCATCATTGCTTCTCAGAACCATCTCTACCATATGGCTAAAAAATCATCCACTCTATGAAAATTCAGAGGTATCAAAGAAAAAATGGGTCAAAAAAGTTTGATGAATAAAGACCTTAAACCCACGACCTTGTTGTGCTAATTTTCTTTGACATAAGATTTCTCGTCAAACCCGATCAACCATTGTTGCTCGTAACCATCTCTACCATGGCTAAAATCATCCACTCCATGAAAATTCGAGGTATCAAAGAAAAAATGGGTCAAAAAATGAGAAATGATAGAGAAATGAAGAAAAATGAATATTTTTCGCTAGATAACCATGAAGTCATTGAATCAAAAAATCCTCATATCTTGAAAAATACAAGTTAGATTAAGGCGTCATCTTTTGCAGAATTCCAAATTTTTCAAGAAGATCAAGATGCAACAAACAAGAGGTCAAATGGTGTCCTGAAACATTTGTTTCAACAAAATCCCCATTTCATGCATCGGCTCACATTTTTCGGATTTCCCATCAATCCGGTAATGGAAACAAGCTAAAAACTTGCAAACAGACTCCAAATGGAAAACCTATTACAATGGAGTTGTTTTCATAGAAAATAGAGACAAAAACAAGACCTACAATTTTTGATCTCCATTAATGGTCACCATGGCAGCTCCGTGTTTGAAGCCACTACCAGGTGAAATTTTTAAATTTTATTTCCAAACATTCTAGTGGGCGAAATCAAGTGAAATTCGGAGGATATGACCGTGACGATGAGCCTAGACTAGAAAAATATGTTTTGTTGTAAATATTTTAAAGTGGAAGTTCACTTTCTAAAAATAGTTATTTTTCCTATGCAAACTCGTTATATTTGGAAATTCTTCATCAAAAGTGGTTATTGCAAAGGCAGTGTGCACTAAAGATCACCAGGAAGCTAGAATGATTGTCTGGAGAATAAAATAGTTAAAATTACCAATTGACTAAAAATAATAAGCTCTCTATATGGGTGCTTACTAAAAATAGTAAGTCAACCAAGAAGAAGTGGTCGAGGCGAAGCTAGTATGTACAGGATTGAATGAAGAACTTCATCACATCAAAATGGTCAAGAAGAAGAAAGAATCACCTCTTACTATAAATAGTAAGTCTAATGAAGTACTGAAGTCACTTCATCACATCAAAATGGTCAAGAAAGAAGAAAGAATCACCTCTTACTATAAATAGTAAGTCTCTCCCATGTGGGTACAATGGTAAGTCATACTCAAGGGGCAATTTTGGAACAATGGGACATAGAGGGATGATCATTCAAGTCAATACCATCATTCGGGATCATCCATGGGCATTTCTCATAGGGAATTTGAGACTCATATCAAAGCATTCAACAATATCTCTCAACACTCACTTCATGGCTTGAGTTGCAAGAGTATTTTGTGCGGGGTGGGAGTTTTGGTCATCATGGTAGAACCATTTAGTAGTGTTTTTAAACACTCATTCCAAAGCATCTATGAGCTAATTTGAAGGAGTTTTCACATGATTTTGAAGATTCAGAGTTTCATCGCATTGGGGATTTCCATCAACGAGGATTGTTAGAATTCATCAGGGGCAACATCTTCTCTTCTTCTTCTCTCTCTATTCTCTTCATAACCCCAACTTTCTATCTCTTCTCAATGTTCTAACTTTGAGTTGGGGTTGCACTTTTTCATGTCTCAATGTTTCAAATTTAATAAGTCACCTTTATGTTATAAAAAGGGACTTAAAAGTTTCTTAGGAAGTTGAAAATTTTAAGTTATGTGAGGACATATGAAAAGGCATTGAGGGGTAGATGATGAGTCACCTCTCATTCTATAAATTATAAATCCATTCCAATTTCAAATGGTTAGTGATTGATTTTGTAAACTCAAGAGTGTATTATACTTTGAGAGAACAAAGTAGATAGCCATTTTCTTCCATTTTCCCCCTCACTAGTTTTCCTCCATTCCCACACTATGTACAACTTTTTTTTAAGAAATCAATACAAAAGGAGTTTCTAGCTTTCTTTGACTAAGGGGTTTCTTGATACTTTGTGATCAATAAATTCTATTTGGTCTTGTTGTTATTTGTAGAGTTATTTCTTCCCATAAATGCATGTGTTGAAATTTCTAACTAGTGTGTGCAGGAATATGATTTTCTACCTACAACATTAGTTCTCCCATCTCATTTCTCACTCCTTTCATGCTCTTTAGACAAATTTCTCCTAGTAAGATATTGTTAGTTTGTTGCAAGGTCGATGGAGTGCCCCTAGTGGATCCTCGGCCATAAGGCAACCTAGAGAAAACTCACTTTCACTCTTGCATGCATATACGGCGTGCGAGATACACTGCTTGGTTAAGTAGATGGACTTAGACTCCTAGAGAATTGGCAAGGAACTCACAAATTTATCCCCAAAAATTTTCTCACCAAGAGTTTTTGGTGCCCACCGTGGGGCAGATTTAGCAACATCTGTACCCAAAATATGACCGCAAGGTCCAAAAAAATTAAAAATGAAATATTGAAAAAACACAAAAATAAAGTTCATGAAAAGCCATTGTTGAAAGATACACTATCAATTCTTGTACGTGACCTTTCATATTCCATAATGTATTTCATATTCCCACTTCAAGAATTTCCAAAAGCTAGTGAAGGAAGATACACCATGTTGAACAGGTTGAGAGGTTGTGTTGATTCCAATTTCAAGGCTTTGCAAAATCAGCAAGAAAGAATTAGAGATAATCTATACTTATTCTCTCAAGCCTCCTCCCCATCTAGTTCTTCAAGTAGTTCACCTAGCAATCCTATCCAAACTCCTGTTGATACTCCCCTTCAAATTCTCCCATTTTTCAACCACCATTGGGCATTGAGTCCCCAAAAGAAGAAGAATTTGAAGAAGAATTTTTAGAAGCAAGATCTGAAGTAGAAGCAAAAATGACAATGGAAGATGAATCGAGAAAGATCTCAATCCATTTTCCCATGAGGAAGAAATACATGTCGTATCACTCTTGAACCACCTCTTCATGACCTACCAATAGGTTCCCGCAAGAACTTTAGAAATTTCAAAGGAAATGACACACAACATCTTGAAGAACACATCATTGCTTTCATGACATCATGCGAAATTCTTGGTGTCCAACATGAAGATGTCATTGTAAGATTGTTCATGGAATCTCTCCAAGAAAAAGCAATAGAATGGTTCTATCTCCTACCTTCTTGATCCATCACTTGTTGGAATGACATCAAGACTAACTTTGAGGAAATATTTAAATCAACTAAAGACTGTCAAGATCACTTGGTGAAATTGGCTCAAATGAAGTAAGGAGAAATTGAAACTATGAGAGACTTCATGGTTCGTTTAAACCAGTTGCTTCATAGGATACCGAAAGAAGATTCACCATCCAAAAATATTGTCAAGAGATTCTTTATTAGTTCTCAATCACCAGAGTTGGGATTTTTCCTACGAAGAGTTCAATCAAGGGATATTGTAGAAGCAAAAATATTAGCCATTAAACTCTATGACAATCTCATCCTATCTGGAAAGATCAAGAATCCCTCAAAGGGTAAAGTTCAATGTCCTAAAGATGAAAGAACCAATCCTTTTTTGTAGAAAATGGAAAATGAAATGGCATCATTGAGGAGGGAAATATTTGAATGATTTTCTTCTCAAAGAAAATGGAAATCAGATTACAGGAGCACCCCGAAGGCTTTCCTTGGAGGCCCCACCTGTCAATGCAAATTTTAGGAGTAAGGAAAATGAAGTGAGCTTGAACAAGAAAGTGAAGGTGGTGATTTCCTAGAAAGTGATGAGTTTGAGAATGATACACAAATCAGATTCTATGAATATTCTGAGGTGATGAAGATGATGAAGAAGATGCACCTAGCTTCTCATGTGTGGTATTCACTCATTCTCAGTATGAGAAAGGGGGATCTTCCTCTCTATTGCAAAAAAAGAAGACTGAAGATCCTCTTGTGCGACTCCACAAAACAAAATAATCAGTCAAGGATCTCCACTCCCACCCTCCATGGAGTTCGCATTGTTGAAGCCTGATCCTATAGAAAATAAGAAGTCTCTAGAAATTCCAAGTAAGTCTTTCGATGCCTCTTCTAATTCTAAATCTAAATCTGCTCCTGTAAAATCTAGTACTTTGAAATCTCCTAGTGTACCTTTCAAAATCCCCTTTATTCCCCAAAAATATACTCCTACTTCCAAACCTGTCCTAAATCCAAAATCATTCCCTTCATCACCCTCACCCACATCTTCTCCTTTTGACTTCATAGAATACACAAACAAAGCCAAAGTGCATATTACTAAAACCGAATATTTTTGGACTCACCCCAAACAATTCGAGATATTTATTCAATACATCAGAGTGGTAGTTTAACACCCAATACTAAAAACCCCCTACACCTCCATCAAGTTCTAAAGAATACTACCAAACCCACCTACACCTCCATCATAGAACATGCTTTCATTGAGTGCATCCAAGACTGATAAGGTTGAACCTTTCTATGTCTCTCTTCTTGTTGGAGATTATGTATTGAATAATTACATAATAGATTTTGGTGCCTCTAATAATGTAATGCCATGTAAAGGTTGTCAAGGCTCTCAAACTCACCATGACTCCACTTGTGGCTCTTGTTTACTCCCTAGAGTCAAAAGAGGTCTCACTTGTAGGGAAGGTCAAAGATGCACAAGTGGCTCACCAATTTCCAAACAAGAAAATTTCAGTGATGATCTTGGTAGCAAACATTCCAGCTTCATTTAGAATGTTACTAAGTAAAGGTTTATGTCGAGACTTGGGAGGGAAAATTTAGATGAATTGGTCATCCATGACCATACCAGTGAAGGGAGACATGGATAAATTACTTCTAGAGAAGAAGATGAGGTACATTTGTGCAAAATTCTGAAGCCCCTATAAACCAACATCTTGTGTCAAGATACCAGGAATGAATCACTTTGTGATAATTGAGGAGGAAGAGGATATTCCCATCTTGATAGGGCCAGACATGCCTTCCTAGAGAGGCATGGACCTTGAAGAAGCATTGAGGATATTTGAGTTACAAGAGGGAAGCCCCAATTTCTAGATGATGATGTAAACCATGAAGAAGAGGAAATGGTTCTTGATGATTTTCAAAAAAAAATCATCTTATGTGTTTATCCATGATGAAGAGATATTCTCATTCCCATTCAAGATGAGGACTCCCTTGATCATGTCACCCAGAAGAGACCAATCCAGTCTACAATGAGCCCTCGAATAGTGGGAAATAACCATCCATACAAGAACTACTAAGAGCCTCAAAAAAAAAGAAGACCTTGAGCTCAGTCTTGAACTCCTTATGCAAGCAAGCCATGAATCTTCAAGACAAGCACGAATCTGATTTGAAAGCCTTAACCAATGTGAAGGTTAGCCATGTTGAAACAAAGCAAGATGAGAAATATAATGCCCCTCTTGAGCCAATGGTTAATGGATGCAATGATGAAATCGAGGTATTTTCTTTCCCATTTGAAGAGGAAGACTCTTTCCATGATGAAGAAATTGAAGCAAGGAGTTTTGAGGCCTTTGAAGTAAAGCCCTCTAGAAAAAGGAGTGATAGAATGCAATGATTCCCAAGATGATGAAGTAATCCCTCTAGATAGTTTCCTTGAGCTGCAAAATAAATATCCTTTGAAGGCATACAAAGATGAGTTGTAGAAGTAACAAAGGAGATCTCTGTGCAAGAACTATTGGATGTAGTGGAAGTTATGGAAGACCCCAGCTGATTCTTGATCTCTTAACTCATGTCATGGCCATACAAGACAAGTATGAGGTTTCCTCTTCCAATCCTCCATCAATACTCAAGCACCTCATAGTGGAGTAGAGATAAAGGATGAATCTAAGGTTTCTCATGGAAAAGAGGTCAATGAGCATAGAGTGGAAAAAAAAGTAACTCAAAATATTCAAGAAATTTGAACAAAAATCAGCTTTAGGGGTAGCGATGAGATGCTCAATGAAGAATCAACTATGTGGATAAACACGGAATGCAACTAGATACTATGAAATTGATTTCAAAGAGGATGAAGGCAATGGAATTTCCAAGAAAATACCTAAGCATCAAGAAGCTCATGTGGACTCACTCCTACAAAAACACAAAGATGGTCATGAAAGCACCCAAATTTCATAAATAGTTAAGGAGAGGAGGCTACTTTTTAGAACTAGTCAATGGCTTCAGCAAAACAACATCACTTAGTGTTTCCCACTCAGGGGTAACTTTTGAGGAATGAAAATTACTTCAGTGAAAGTGGGTTATCCCCCTCTTTACCATAGGTGATTGTTAGGTGTGTTTCCTTTCTGTTTTGTGTTTCCCTTTTTTCCTTGTGTGTGTTTTTTTTTCCTTTCCTTTTTTTTTTTGTGTGTGTGTTTCCTTCTTCTCTCTCTCAAATTAACAATTTCAAGCATGAAAACTATACCCCTATGTTAATTTTTTCAAGTCTTACCATTCCAAGGCACCCCAGGTCTACCCATTCAGTCCAAGTGACCTCCCAATTAATGTTATCTCATCCCCTAGGTGATTTAGGAAATTCCATTCATTCCCCTAGGTGATTTTAGGAGTTCATTAAAAGTTGCAAGCTTCAGGCTAGTTGTGGGAAGGGCTATCACTGGCTTTCCTAGGAATGGAGAAACCCCATGGAGTGGAAAAAAATCCAAAACTAGACATGGAGGTGATTCAAAGGCCTTGGGACATCATGGAAGTGATTTAGGAGATTCTGAAGGACTTGGAAAAGTTGGGGTAGTTTCACCAAAATTAGGGTTCACAGGCCTAGGTAGTGCACAGCCAAAAAAATGTTGTTGAGCTTCGAAGGTGATTTTGGGAGCTCCAGGATGGAGTTAGGAGAAAAAAAAAAACATCATTCAGAAAGGGAATTCCAAGCCCTAAAATATGGTGAAATTATTTTTTTCAACAACATTTGGCACAATGGTTTTGCAAGTAGTTTTTTCTCATGTATAGGTGGAGTACCAAATCAAAATCCAATTTTTTAGGGATCAAATGGATGAATCAAGACCTGAAACCCCCACCATTGGATTCATAAGGACCATTTCAAGTAAATATCATATAAAATTTCATCAAAAATTCCATCGGGAGCTCAAGATATTGTCGTTGCAAGTTGTCCTCAAGGTTCGGGAGTTAGTCAAATTTTCAGCTCCAGGAGCTTGGCGGGATTTTGTGTCCCACATCCCTCAAGGTCAGGAAATCAAGGTTGGGAAAATTCACCAGCCCCCATGAATCCCTCTAACCCATATGACCTCCTCCAGGATCACCAGTTCAGCCCCCAGTGCTTGCTGGGAGCTCAAAGCCTTCACCGTTGGATCATTGCCACATGTCATCACCTGAGAGCACCATGGAATTTGATGTCCCTCATGTCCCTTTGAGGTGAGGGACATAAAACATGGAAAAATGCACCCATCCCCTAAGGAGACTCCTATTCACTCATGTGACCTCTTCAAGAGTGAATTTCCAGCCCCCAGGTGCTTGTCAAGCCTCCATTCTCAACCATTGTCATCGGATCTCCGCCACGTGTCATCACCTTGCTCACCATGGAATTTGATGTCCCTCATGTCCCTTTGAGGTGAGGGACATAAAACATGAAAAAAAACACCCCACCCTTTTTGTGCATTTTTTTTGAATAATTTAAATCCGATTTACACTTAGCCATTTTCCCCCCATTTCTTCTTCATCTTCACTTCATTCCTTCATACATGCTTTTTTTTGTCATGATTGTCTCACACACCCACCATCCACCATTGTTTCTCTAAACCAGCTCCACCATGGCCAAAAAAAAATCCAATCCATGAAAATACATAGGTCTCGAGAAAAAAATGGTTGAAAAAAAATTGAAAAATGAAGAAAAAAAATGAAGAAAAATGAAGATTTTTTTTCACGATAACCACAAAGTCACCCAATCAAAAATCCTCATATCTTGCAAAATACAAGTCAGATTGAGGTGTTGTATTTTGTAGACTTCCACATTTTTCAAGATGATCAAGATGCAAAAAAATGGGAGGTCAAATGGTGCCTGAAATATTTTTTCCAACAAAATCCCCATTTCATGCACTAGCTCACATTTGTCGGATTTCCCATCAATCCATGTAATGGAAAAAGCTAAAAAAACTTGCACACACAACTCCAAATGAAAAACCTATCACAATGGAGTTTTTTTCATCATGAATGGAGACAAAAAACAAACCTACTAAATTTTGAGCTCCATTAATGGCCACCATGGCAGCTCTAGTTCAAAGCCACTTTGCCAGGTGAAAATTTTAAATTTTATTTCCAAGCATTCTAGTGGGTGAAAAATTAATGAAATTCGGAGGACATGATTGATGATGATGAGATGAGAGTCTAAAAAAATATGTTCCATCACAAACCAAGCAGTGGAAATCCACTTTCTAAAAATAGTAAGTTTTCCTATACAAACTTGCTATGTTTGGAAAGTCATCATCAAAAGTGGCTATGGAAAAGGTAAGTGTGTATTGTGAAAGATCACCAAGATCACCAGAAGCCAAAATGATTGTCTCAGAGCATAAAATAGTGAAAATGACCACTTACTAAAAATAGTAAGCTCTCTCTATATATGCTTACTAAAAATAGTAAGTCAACCCAAGAAGTGGCAAGAGGAAGGTAGTGTGCACAGGATTGAATGAAGAATTTCATCACATCAAGATGGTCAAGAAGAAGCAAGAATCACCTCTTACTATAAATAGTAAGTCTCCCATGTGGGTACTCTTTATCAATGGTAAGTCATACTCAAGGTAGTTTTGGAACAATGGGACATAGAGGGATGATCATTCAGGTCAACACCATCATTTGGGATCATCCATGGGCATTTCTCATAGGGAATTTGAGACTCATCTCAAGAGAATTCAACAATGTCTCCCAACACTCACTTCATGGCTCGAGTTGTAGGAGTATCTTGTGCAGGGTGGAAGTTATGGTCATCAGAAGAACCATTCAGTAGTGTTTTTAAACACTCATTCCAAAGCATCTTGTGAGCTAATTTGAAGGAGTTTCACATGAGTTTGAAGATTCAGAGTTTCATCGCATTGGGGATTTCCATCAATGAGGATCATCATCAATTCATCAGGGGCAACATCTTCTCTTCTTCTTCTCTCTCTCTCTCTCTCTCTCTCTCTCCCCTAACTTTCTCTCTCTTCTCAATGTTCTAATTTTGCATTGGGGTTGCACTTTTTCATGTCTTAATGTTTCTAATGTAATAAGTCACCTTTATGTTATAAAAAGGGACTTAAAAGTTTCCTAGGAAGTTGAAAAGTTTTAAGTTGTGTGAGGACATATGAAAAGGCATTGGGGGTAGATGATGAGTCACCTCTCATTCTATAAATTGTAAATCCATTCCCATTTCAAAGGGTTGGTGATTGATTTTGTAAACTCAAGAGTGTTGTATTTTTTTGAGAGAACAAAGGAGATAGCCATTTTCTTCCATTTTCCCCTCACAATTTCCTCCATTCCCACACTATGTACAACTTTTTTTTTAAAATCAATACAAGAAGAAGGAGTTTCTAGCTTTTTTTTTGACTAAGGGGTTTCTTGATACTTTGTGATCATAAATTCTATTTGGTCTTGTTGTTATTTGCAGAGTTGTTTCTTCTCATAAATGCATGTGTTGAAATTTCTAACTAGTGTGTGTAGGAATCTGATTTTCTACCTACAACATTAGTTCTCCTATCTCATTTCTCACTCCCCTTTCCCACTTTATAGAAAAAAAATTCTCTAGCAAAAAAATTGCTAGCTTTTCCATAGGGTCGGTGGATGCCCCTATGTTGGATCCCCAACCATAAGGCCACCCAGAAAATCCACTTTTTACTCATGCATGCATATATATACAAGCTACACTACCCTAAGTAGAGGGACTTAGATTCCCAGAGAGAGTGTTGGCAAAAATCCACAAATTTTTCCCCCAAAAAAATTTTCTCACCAACAATTTTTTTGCACCACCATGGGGTAGATTTAGCAACATCTACACCCAAAATATGACCACAAGGTCCAAAAATTCAAAAAAAATCAAATATTGAAAAAAAAAAAAAAAAAAAAAGTTCATGAAAATCCATTGTTGAAAGATACACTTGTCAATTCCTACATGTGACCTTTCATATTCCATAGTGTCCTTTTCATGTTCCCACTACAAAAGTTTCCAAAATATGGCTGAAGGAAGATACACCAAGTTGAGCAAGGTCGAGAGAGGTGTTGTTGATTCCAATTTTGAGGCTTTGTAAAATCAGCAAGAATGAATTAGAGATAATCCATACTTCTTTTCTCTCAAGCCTCCTCCCCATTCTTCAAGCAAGTTCACTGGAAATCCTATCCAAACTCCTGTTGATACTCCCCCCCTTCAAATTCTCCCATTTTTCAACCACCATTGAGCATTGAGTTCCCAAAGAAGAAGAATTTGAAGAAGAATTTGTAGAAGAAGAAGAAAAAAGAAAAAACAAAAATGAAAAGATGAAGAAAAAAAGACCTCAACCCATTGTTCCATGGGGAAGAAATACATGGCCACTTTCTCTTGAACCACCTCTTCATGATCTACCAACAAGTTCCCAAAAAATTTCCAAAGTTCAAAGGTGATGGCACACAAACATCTAAGAACACATCATTGCTTTTCACCACATCATGTGAATTCTTGGTGTCCAACATGAAGATGTTGTTGTAAGATTGTTCATGGAGTCTCTCCAAGAAAAAGTAGTGAATGGTTCTACCTCCTACCTTCCTTCCCGATCCATCACTTGTTGGAATGACATCAAGAGTACCTTTGAGGAAATATTTAAATCAACTGAAGACTATCAAGACCTCTTGGTGTAATTGGCTCAAATGAAGAAAGGAGAAAATGAAACTATGAGAGACTTTGTGGCTCATTTCAACCGGTTGCTTCATAGGATACCGAAGAAGATTCACCATCTAAAAATAATGTCAAGAGATTCTTTATTAGTGCTCAATCACCAGGAGGTAGGATTTTTCCTATGAAGAGTTCAACCAGGATATTGTAGAAGCAAAAGATTGGGCCATTGAACTTGATGATGATCTCATCCTATCTGGAAAGATCAAGAATCCCTCAAAGGGTAAAGCTCAACATCCTGGAGATGAAAGAACCTAATCCTTTTTTTTGCAAAAAATGGAAAATGAAATGGCATCATTGAGGAGGGAAATATTTGAATGAGTTTCTTCTCAAAGAAAGCAATGGAAATCAGATTACAGGAGCACCCCAAAGGCTTTCCTTGGAGGCCCCACCTATCAATGCAAATTGTAGGAGTAAGGAAAATGAAGATGAGATTGAACAAGAAAGTGAAGGTGGTGATTTCCTAGAAAGTGATGAGTTTGAGAATGATACACAAATCAGATTCTATGAATATTTTGGGTGATGAAGATGAAGATGACGAAGAAGATGCACCTAGCTTCTCATGTGTGGTATTCACTCATTCTCAGTCTGAGAAAGGGGGCTCTTCCTCCATTGTTGAAAAGAAAAATAAGACTTGAAGATCCTCCTATGGTGACTCCACAAAAAAAATAATCAGTCAGGATCTCCACTCCCACCCTCCATGGAGTCCACATTGTTGAAGCCTGATCCTATAGAAAATAAGAAGTCTCCAACAATTCCAAGTAAGTCTTCTTCAATGCCTCTTCTAATTCTAAATCTAAATCTACTCCTATAAAATCTAGTACTTTGAAAGCTCCTAGTGTACCTTTCAAGATCCCCTCTATTCCCCAAAAATCTACTCCTACTTCCAAACCTATCCTAAATCCAAAATCAAAATCCCTTCATCACCCTTGTCCACATCTTCTCCTTTTGACTTCATAGAATACATGAACAAAGCCAAAGTGCAGATTACTGAAACCAAATATTTGTGGACTCACCCCCAAACAATTTGAGAGATTTTTTTCAATACATCAGGAGTGGTAGTTTAACACCCAATGTTGTAGCTCCTAGTTCTAAAGGAATACTACCAAACCCACCTACACCTCCCTCACAAAACATGCTTTCATTGAGTGCATCCAAGACTGATAAGGTTGAACCTTTCTATGTCTCTCTTCTTGTTGGAGATTATGTATTGAACAATTACATAATAGATTTTGGTGCCTCCAATAATGTAATGCCTGTAAAGGTCACCAAGGCTCTCAAACTCACCATGACTCCACCTGGTGGCTCTTGTTACTCCTTGGAGTCAAAAGAGGTCCCACTTGTAGGGAAGGTCAAAGATGCACAGGTGGCTCTCGCCAGATTTCCAGACAAAGAAAATTTCAAGTGATGATTTTGGTAGCAGACATTCCAGCTTCATTTGGAATGTTGTAAGAAAGCTTTTTTTATCAGACTTGGGGGGAAAATTCAGATGAATTGGTCATCCACAACCATACCAGTGAAGGGAGACATGGAGAAATTTCTTCCAGAGAAGAAGATGAGGTACACAGTGTGAAAGTCTAGAAGCCAAAAACCAACATCTTGTATCAAGATACTAGGTGGATGAATCACTTTGTGAAAACCGAGGAGGAAGAGGATATTCCCATCTTGATAGGGCCAGACATGCCTTCCTAGAGAGGCATGGACCTTGAAGAAGCATTGAGGAGATTTGAGTTACAAGAGGGCAGCCCCAAATTTCTAGATGATGCAAACCATGAAGAAGAGGAAATGGTTCTTGATGATTTTCAAATAAAAAAATCAGCTTATGTGCTTATCCATGATGAGAGATATTCTCATTCCCATTTGAAGATGAGGACTCCCTTGATCATGTCACCCAGGAAGAGACCAAGCTAGTCTGTAATGAGCCCTCGAATAGTGGGAAAGAACCATCTGTACAAGAACTACTAAGAGCCATGGAAGAAACAAAAGACCTGAGCTCAGTCTCAAACTCTGATGCAAGCCATGAATCTTCAAGACAAGTGTGAAATCTGATTTGAAAGCCTTAACCAGTGTGAAGGTTGGCCATGTTGAAATAAAGCAAGATGAGAAATATAATGCCCCTCCTGAGCCAATGGTTGATGGATGCAATGATGAAATCAAGGTATTTTCTTTCCCATTTGAAGAGGAAGACTCTTTCCATGATGAAGAAATTGAAGCAAGGAGTTTTGAGGCCTTTGAAGTTGAAGCCCCTCTTGAAAAAGGAGTGATAGAATGCAAGTGATTCCCAAGATGATGAAGTAATCCCTCTAGATAGTTTCCTTGAGCTGAAAAATAAAGATCCTTCAAGGCATACAAAGATGAGAGGATATGCAGAGGAAGTAACAAAAGGAGATCTCGTGTGCAAACTATTGGATGCGTAGAAAGTTGTGGAAGACCCCAACTTGATTCTTGATCTCTTAACTCATGTCATGGCCATACAAGACAAGTATGAGTTTTCTTCTCAATCCTCCCAGTACTCAAATGCCTCACAATGGAGTAGAGATAAAGGATGAATCTAAGGTTTCTCATGGAGAAGATATCAATGAGCATAGACCTAGGAAAGAAAGTAACTCAAGAATATTCAAGAAATTTGAATGAAAATCAGCTTTGGGGCAGCGATGAGATGCTCAATGAAAAATCAACTATGTGGATAAACACAGAAGGAAACTGGCACTATGAAACCAATTTCAAAGAACATGAAGGAAATGGAATTTCTAAGTGAAGGCTAAGCATCAAGAAGCTCACATGGACTCACTCCTACAAAAACACAAAAAATCATGAAAAGCACCCAACTTTCATAAATAGTTAAGGAGAGGAGGCTACTTTTTGGAACCAGTCAATGGCTTCACAACAACATCACTCAGTGTTTCCCACTCAAGGGTAACTTTTTAGGAAAAAAAAGTGCTTCAGTGAAAGTGGGTTGTCCCCCACCTTGTACCATAGGTGATTTCTAGGTGTGTTTCCCTTTTTGTGTGTGTGTTTTCCTTCCTTTTGTGTGTGTTTTGTTTTTTTTTTTTTTTTTTTGTGTTGTGTGTGTGTTTTCTTCTTCTCTCTCTCTCTCTCTCTTGTTGTTGTACATGACTCTGACTCAGGGGCCATGGATAAGGCAAAGGCATGGTCATGGATCATATGGTCTAAAGTTGAGATTCTGATTCTCCATGTCATGTCTTTCATTGCACTCATTCCATGTCATGTCCCCAAGCTAGAGCCATTTGTTGTTGTGCAAATGTGCAACAAGGAAATTGACAATTTCAAGCATGACAACTATACCCCTGTGTTAAAAAATTTTCAAGTCTATCATTCCAAGGCACCCCAAGTCTACCCATTCAGTCCAAGTGACCTCCCAATTAATGTTATTTCATCCCCCTAGGGTGATTTAGGAAATTCATTCAACCCCCTAGGTGATTTTAGGAGTTCATTAAAAATTTTAAGCTTTAGGCAAGTTGTGGGAAGGGCTATCACTTGGCCTTCCTAGGAATGGAGCAACCCCATGGAGTGGAAAAAAAAATCCAAACTAGACATGGAGGTGAATCAAAGGCCTTGGGACATCATGGAAGTGATTCAGGAAGATTCAGGAAGGACTTGGAAAAGTTTGGGGTAGTTTCACCAAAATTAGGGTTCACAGGCCTAGGCAGTGCACAAGCCAAAAAAAATATGTTTGAGCTTCGAAGAAGGTGATTTTGGGAGCTCCAGATGGAGTTAGGAGAAAAAAAAATCTTCAAAAAAAGTAATTCCAATCCCTACAATATGGTGAAATTATTTTTTTCACAACAACTTTGGTGCAATGGTTTTCAAGTAATTTTTCTCATGTATAGTGGAGTACCAAATCAAAAAAAAATAATTTTTTTGGGATCAAATGGATGAATCAAGACCTGAAAACCCCACCATTGGATTTATAAGGAATTTCTATTAAATATCATATAAAATTTCATCAAAAAATTCCATCGGGAGCTCAAGATATTGTCGTCAAGTTGTCCTCAAGGTTCGGGAGTTAGTCAAATTTTGGAAGGACACGTGTCAGCTCCAGGAGCTTGGCGGGATTTTTTGTCCCTCACATCCCTCAAGGTCAGGGACATCAAGGTTGGGAAAATTTCCCAGCCCCCATGAATCCCTCTAGACCCACATATGACCTCCACTAAGATCACCAGTTCAGCCCCAGTGCTTTGGGAGCTCAAAGCCTTCACCGTTGGATCTTCGCCACGTGTCATCACCTGGAGCATCATGGAATTTGATGTCCCATGTGTCCTTTGAGGTGAGGGACATAAAACATGGAAAAATGTTCCCATCCCCTAAGGAGACTCCTATTCACTCATGTGACCTCTTCAAGTGAATTTTCCAGCCCCAGGTGTGTTTTGCCTTCATTCTCAACCTTCATCAATCGTCGATCTCCACCACGTGTCATCACCTTGCTCACCATGGAAAATTGATGTCCCTCACATCCCTTTGAGGTGAGGGACATAAAAATGAAAAAATTCACCCCACCCTTTTTGTGCATTTTTTTTTTGAATAATTTAAATCCGGCACTTAGCCATTTTTTTTTCCCCCATTTCTTCTTCATAGCTTCATACCTTGCCATGGCTTTGTTCATGATTGTCCAGACACCCAGTCCACCATTGTTTCTCTCAAAAACAGCTCTACCATGGCCAAAAAAACCATCCAATCCATGAAAATATCATAGGTCTTAGAGAAAAAATGGGTCAAAAAAATGAAAAATGAAGAAATGAAAGAAAAATGAAGATTTTTTTTTCAGATAAACCACGAAGTCACCCAATCAAAAATCTTCATATCTTGCAAAATACAAGTCGGATTGAGGTGTCATATTTTTAGACTTCCAATTTTTCAAGATGATCAAGATGTAACAAATGGGAGGTCAAATGGTGCCCTGAAACATTTGTTCCAACAAAATCCCCATTTCATGCACTACTCACATTTGTCGGATTTCCCATCAATCCAATGGAAACAAGCTAAAAACTTGCACACAAATGACTCCAAATGAAAACCTATCACAATGGAGTTGTTTTCATCATGAATGAACAGAGACAAAAAAACTAGACCTACAAATTTTGAGCTCCATTAATGGCCACCATGGCAGCTCCATGCTCAAAGCCACTTTGCCAGTGAAAATTTTAAATTTTATTTCCAAGCATTCTAGTGGGTGAAAAATCAAGTGAAATTTGGAGGACATGATCATGAAATGAGATGAGTCAAAAAAAATATGTTCCATCACAAACCAAGAGCTAGAAGTCCACTTTCTAAAAATAGTAAGTTTTCCTATACAAACTTGCTATGTTTGGAAAGTCATCATCAAAAGTAGTTATGGAAAAGGCAGTGTGCATTGAAGATCACCAGAAGCCAAATGATTGTTCAGAGCATAAAATAGTGAAAATGACCACTTACTAAAAATAGTAAGCTCTCTATATATGGGTGCTTACTAAAAATAGTAAGTCAACCCAAGAAGTGGCCGAGGTGAAGGTAGTGTGCACAGATTGAATGAAGAATTTCATCACATCAAGATGGTCAAGAAGAAGAAAGAATCACCTCTTACTATAAATAGTAAGTCTCCCATGTGGGTACTCACTATATAATGGTAAGTCATACTCAAGGGGAAGTTTTGGAACAATGGGACATAGAGGGATGATCATTCAGGTCAATACCATCATTCGGGATCATCCATGGGCATTTCTCATAGGGAATTCAGACTCATCTCAGAGAATTCAACAATATCTCCCGACACTCACTTCATGGCTCAAGTTGCAGGAGTATCTTGTGCGGGGTGGAAGTTGTGGTCATCGGTAGAACCATTCAAAATGTTTTTAAACACTCATTCCAAAGCATCTATGAGCTAATTTGAAGGAGTTTCACATGAGTTTTGAAGATTCAGTTTCATCATTGGGGCTTTCCATCAATGAGGATCATCGGAAATTCATCAGGGGAAACATCTTCTCTTCTTCTTCTCTCTCTCTCTCTCTCTCTCTCTACCCCCCCCAACTTTCTCTCTCTTCTCAATGTTCTAATTTTGCATTGGGGTTGCACTTTTTCATATGTCTTAATGTTTCTAATGTAATAAGTCACCTTTATGTTATAAAAAGGGACTTAAAAGTTTCCTAGGAAGTTGAAAAGTTTTAAGTTGTGTGAGGACATATGAAAAGGCATTGGGGGTAGATGATGAGTCACCTCTCATTCTATAAATTGTAAATCCATTCCCATTTCAAAGGGTTGGTGATTGATTTTGTAAACTCAAGAGTGTATTGTACTTTGAGAGAACAAAGGAGATAGCCATTTTCTTCCATTTTCCCCCTCACTAGTTTTCCTCCATTCCCACACTATGTAATGCATGTGTTGAAATTTCTAACTAGTGTGTGTAGGAATATGATTTTCTACCTGCAATGTTAGTTCTCCCATCTCATTTCTCACTCCCCTTTCCCACTCTTCAGACAAATTCTTCCCTAGCCTGTGATGGATTTTTCCTTTCTTTCGCTTTAAATGATGTGCGCTAGCTCGAGAAGATCATAAAATGATCTTTCCCAAGTTTTCAAAAACTAGTTTTGATGGATATTACAGGAAAACACTTGGAATGATTGGGTATCCCTAAATCACCTATAGACACATTGACTTGAGGATTATGGTGATAGGAAGGAGGGCTCAACATGACCTTTGAGTAAAATTTTTGTGTAGGGTATGGTTGTTATGCTTGAAAATTGAGAATTTTCTTGTTGCACATTCACATGACAAAAGTTAGCTCTAGCTTGGGAACATGTTGTGGATCGAGCGTAGTAAGGACATAACATGTGAACTCTCTAATATCAATTGTATTTTGTGGTCCAATGCCTTATCCCTTTGGCTACAGAGTCATCAAAAATATATACCACACAACTTGCTTTATTAAACACACACACACACAAACATAAGGGAAACACTCGAAATGGGGTTCAATAAGATAAAACAAAAAAGGTAAACTATGTTATAGGGGGTGATCAAGGGATCATTTTCAAAAGTTCCCTAAACACCCCAAAATGGTGTCAGTGTATAATATCATTTTGAAAGCTTTCCAATGATTGTGAGAATGCAACAAACAGACATCGGGAGCTCTAGATATGTCCAATCAAAGTTTGATCAATAAGAAATTCAACTCACGGTCAAATAGTCAATATTGCACCAATGGCAACTTTGTAACATGTGGTGAAAAGGCAAAGGGAGTCATTTGTTGGTTTTTGATATCCGGTCTTCGATGGTCGTAAAAATATTTCTCGCCGAATAAGAGGCTCAACTTTTGTTATGAAGGGGAGCTTGGCCGCCATGTGGACTATGGTATTATCACCGACATGGTGGGTCCACAAGCCACCACGTGACTTGCCACCATGAATCAAATTCATTCGATTTTCCAATCATGAGTCGATAGGTGGTCTTATTCGTCATATATCATGTGGGTCGAATTTCATATTACTTTGTAATTCTTTGCCATACATTATTTCCAAATGCCACACACACACACACACACATATATATATATATATATATATATATATATATATATATATGTTCAAACATTAGTATAACCACATAATCCTCCAAACCCACATAACCGCCAACATGTTATGCTTCCACGTAGAGGAGGAGTGAAGCGGTGGTAGGGGGCATGCAAATGCTAGGCGTGGAAATCCACATGAGAATAAGGTGGGGGCGGTTATGCCCAAGTGGTCCTTTGACCACTTTAAAACCCATGTGAAAAGGCTTTAATAAGCCTTTAACATTATCTTCTCCCCAAAATGTGGGATATTACCTCCTATTTTTAATACATCCACTTAGCATGCATGGAAAATGGTGGAGGAGGCTAATGTGGGGATTTTATCCCAATTAAATATGCAAATCAGCCCACTAGGGATTTAATCCCATGTATTTTGCTACGGGTATAGGCTAATATTAGCCTAAGGATAATTTTTAATCCATTATTTTGGGGCCCTAATTTTTGTATAAATAGGGAACCCATTCCTTTGTAATGGACACACACAATGTATCTCGAAGGAGTTATCATTTCCCATGAACTCATCCATACCTTACAACACTCTTCTCACCCAGGGATGATGATCAAGTTGGATTATAGCAAATCCTATGACCGGATTAATTGGAGGTTCCTTCTTAAATCCTTGCAGGCTTTGGGCTTCAGCAATCCTTTGTGTGATTGGATTTTTAATTGCATTTCATCACCCTGCTTCTCGGTTCTGGTGAATGGCTCTGTAGAAGGTTTCTTTAAGAGTAGTAGAGGCCTTAGGCAGGGAGATCCCCTCTCTTCCTTCCTTTTCATTTTGGTGACTGAAGCTTTGGGTCACAACATCAAGTCCGCAATAGTCTCCGATACTCTTTCAAGACTATTGTCTTCCTCCATCCTACCTCCTCTCACTCATCAACAATTTACAAAGGATACATTTCTTTTTAGAGTTGATACTATCCCGAAAGCATGGGCCTTGTCTAATATTCTCAATTCTTACTCTAATGTTTCGCTGTCGGGTGGTTAATTTCCATAAGTCTATTATTTTCTTCTTCAACATTCCTCCTCATTGTAAAGAAGGATTCTAGCGATCCTTGGTTTCATTTATGGCTCTCTCCCTCATAAATATTTGGGCATTCCTTTATTCTCTGGAGCTGGCAAAGATAGCTTATGGGCTGACCTTCTGTAGTCCTTTTCAAACAGGCTCTAATCCTGGAAAGGGAAATGGCTTTCCTTAGCGGGTCGTTTGCTTCTAATTAAGTCGGTTTATGTGCTCTCCTGTCTATGTTTGTCGGTTAAGCTCTTCCTCATTCGATGCTTTTGAAATTTGAAAATATTATCAGAACTTTCCTCTGGCAGGGGAATAGTGAAGACCGTAAATTCCATTTGGTCAAATGGGAGGTGGTCAAATCTCCCATCTCTTCAGGTGGTTTGGGGATTACAGATTTAGCTTTGCATAATATTGCTCTAGGTGCCAAATTAGTATAGAACTTCATATCCTCCCCACAAAAATTGGCTCATTAGGTTCTTTTCGAAAATATCTCACGGCTAGTAGACCAAAGCTTCTACTTTCCAGTGAAGAGCTCCCTAAAGGTTCTCACATTTGGAATTTCATGTGCAAATGCAGATCTCTAATTGCCGATTCGACATCTTGGTTTGTCAACAATGGTACTCGGGTAATTTTTTGGGAAGATAGATGGAACGGGTGCTCTCCACTTAATCTAGTTCCCCCTCAATAATGTAATGAACATAACCAACGTGTCCCGGGGTTCTTACATTGCTAATTATGGCTTCCATCATCCAAACAGTCTCCTACGTGGCTGGAAAGACCCCTCTTCCTTGGATGTCCCGGCTTCAGAATGCTCTATCTTTTCGGAGGAGATACTATCAAGAAGAGTGGCCTACAAGGATTGTGAGGATCATCTACTTTGGCTTAGTTCCGTGTCTGGCACTTACACAGTTAAAGATGGCTACCGTACGCTCCTCTCTCAATCTAGTTTTATCGATCTTCCTAAGCTAGGTTGTTGGCACCACTCTCTTCTCCCAAAAGTGGTGATATTTGGTGGCTCATTCTTAAAAACAAATTCTTAAGACAACTTCACGAAGATCCTCAGGTTATGCTTTGGCCCTTCCAAATGCATCATGTGCGGTCAAGAAAAAGAAGATCTCGATCACCTCTTTCTCCATTGCTCTTTCACGGGTCTTGTCCCAGTAATGGCTTTTGGGAAAACTAAACCTCTCCTCAGGTACACTATAACAATATCGAGAGACTCTCTCTGTCCTCGTGCCATCTATGAGGTATAAAAGTTCCTTGAGCTCAATCTAGCAGGTGGCCCCTTATTTTCTTTCATGGCATATCTGGTGGGAGAGAAACTTGCATCTTTCCGTAATCAACAGAGCCTTCTTCCAAATTTTTGACCAAACTGGAAGTTGTTATTTTTGAATTTGTCTCCAAGAATAGCATGAGCAACCCTGTGTTTTCCTCTGTGGACACTCAATCTCAAAGGTCTGGACTCTTATCAAAATTCCAAATCCCGGCTCCATAGTTAAACGAGGCCTTTCCCAAGTGGAGAAGCTCATTCACGAGTGCAACGGAGCCGTGAGATCTCCACCCAAAGGCTTGTGGAAACTAAATTTTGACAGAGCCTCCAGAGGTAATCTAGGTTTATCGAGGGCTGGTTGTATTCTCCATGACACGGCAGGCTCTCTCATTATGGTGGGCTCCTTTCCTCTGAGAAACTATTCGTGCAATCTGGTGGAAGTGTAAGACCTCTTGGAAGGAGTCAAACTTGCCATCAATATGGGTGGGGATTCTCTGCTTATCGAAGGTGACTCCCAAATTATCACATTATTTTTCTCTAAGGGTTCTACCTCTTCTTGGTGCATCAATCTTCTTATTCAATTTGTTTTATTTTGGCTTGGGAAATTCAAATTTTGGAGCATCAGTCACATTTACCGAGAATCCAATTCAGCGGCAGATCTTTTGGCTAATCTTGTGATCAATTTCTCATATGCTGTAATAGTCTCCAGTGACACTACGACCTGGGAAGGACTCATTTCAATCCTTTCCTCTAAGAGGTAGATCCAAGAGTTGAGCGGTATGGCTCCCTTAAGTACCGTTTGTATCTTCTTTCTCATTTCCTTTTTGTCTTGTTGGTTTCTCTAGTTTTGTTGCTTCTGACTCCATGGCCTTCGTGTGTTTCCCATTCGTAGCCCTCCATGGTCAATTTAGGGAACTGGTAGATTCTTACGCCATTAATCATTGCCGACTTTCTATTATTTTCAAGTTCTCCTTGCCAAAAGAAGTCAAGCTATCAAAACAATTCTCAGGTGACTCATATCATTTTCATGCCCGATGTCCCGGGATGGACTCGGATATCACTTCTACTTTTATATCTTTCTACCTCCTCCTGCATCCTCATCTGGCCATGGTCAAATTTGTCACAAAGGATGAAATCTACGCAGTCCACAAGGTAGGTTTGCATGAACAACTAGTTGACTTCTCCCTTCCCGATCCTTTACTGTAGGTGGAGGAAGTCGACGAACTTGCTTTGGGTTCCAGCCACAAGATCCAAAGTGGCTCTGTGAAAGTATCATGACTTGATCACTTTTTCTCAAATTTCCATCCCTCACTGGATCACCATTTCCTCCCAGTGGTAGACATCGATGTTGTGCTTTTTCCCGTGCATTCAGCTATCGACCATCATAATGAATTAAAAGACCGAGCCGGCGTTGCCTTCAATCTGCTACTCGGGGTAGCCAACGTGTGTGCAGGAACATCTCACAGCCTAGTCTATTCATCTAAGCGGTGGCTTCTGTGTCCCTGAAGCGGCCTAGTTTTCATATTTCTAGTTCAGGAGCAAAGTGCCTCTCTCGCTCTCCATCATCTTTCTTCCCTCCTTGCATTTTCACCTCTACTTTTCCTCTTCCTTCTTCTTCTCCCTTCTCTTGTTGTCGGTAGGGGCCCTTACCCCTCTGGTTCATAGCTCTGGTCAAAAGCGTTTATCAATAAAAAATGGACACACACAATGCAAGAGAAGCTCATTCCTAGATCTAGGAAATGCAAAGAGCTAGCCAAGAGGAGAGTTAGTTTCCATGGACATAGTTATGTGAAGACCTAATTCATTTAGGCATTATTATTGACCTTTGTTTTTGCAATAATAAATTAAAATTATTATGGCTAGGAGTTATTAATACTACCTAGTCGGCCCATAGTGCCACACCAAATTATTGTGAATCCTAGAATATCGATCGGAATGTCATAGGGTGTTACGAAGCATCTAGAAGGCCGATCGAGAACCGGAGGATTCCGAACAGTGGAGATGGTGCCATCGAGCTTGCCGAATATGCCAAGAAAGGGGAAGTCGGGTGCTATTTTTCACCCTTGTCTTCTAAGGTCTAGTTATTCTTCTAAGCAAGTTCTTAATAGTTTCCATTAGGTTTTCTTGTGAAAGTACTATTGTAACTTACAAGTTTTGACTAGTGGAATGGTTTGATAAGAATCCAGAGATGTAGGCAATTTCCAAACTTCGTAATCAATTTTTATGCAATTGTCTTTATTGTCTTGCATTAATTTTTAAATTGATTACTTAAAAGGAGAAAATTTTGGAAATAATTAAAGCCTATAAGGGTCCGAGATCAAGTAGATAAAAACTTGATTATTTTCGGATCAAGTTGGTATCATAGCTGGTTATTGGCCTTCAAACTATTAATCTTTAGCAAACTTGCTAATCTATGAGTAAGTTTGGTATTAGAGCTGGTTTAGCTCCATTTTTGCTTCAGTAAATCTGATTAATAGAGTGATTGCTTCAAGATTGGTGCAGTTGGTTTAGTTTGTGTGAATAGGGTACAAGTGCACTATGGGCAAGATGTCTAAATAGGTAAAGCTCGGGAAGTTGAAGCTTATAATCACCAGATCCAGGAAGATAACTCTCTCATGTGATCAATGTATTACTCCTTGGAAGAGGAGAATGCTTGCTTGAAATCAGAATTGCAAACCAAGGATGAGCTCTTGGAAATGTTGCAGTGTGGTGATCAGAGAAAGGAAATACCTTTAACTTCAGATGTAGTGACCATGGCGAGATGATTGACCGTAAAGTTGTTCACCACTTTGGAATCTTCTTCTTCCTCCCATTTCATTTTGGATTTAGGTAATGAAGTCTTTGGTTTGTTTGAAAATAATACTAGAGGCATTGAATCCAAGTTACTAGATAAAATGGGATTTGATGGAAGAGGCCTTAGTAAAAATGGCCAAGGCATTACTAACCCAATACAAGTCGAGGATCATCCTCATTTTGCAGGTTTGGGTTTTCTAGTGCAATGGGATGGAAATTGGAGAATGCTCCAAGAATGCTGATGGGAGACAAGCTTCCAAAAGCAAAGTGAATATCCCACTAGTCTTGTAAGAAGATTCTTGAGTAGGAAAGTTGTGCTTCATCATCACAGGTAGGATGTGGTAAGAGAAATCAGGAAGAGGTAATGAGATTCCACCTCTAGCTTCTTACCATAATCATAAGCACATAAAAAAACTTCTATCCACTTTTTTAGCTTAAGAAGTATGGTTATGATTTTTAGAAGATGTGGAATTCCTTTCCATGTACTTTTTGTGGATTGCATAATCATTTTGTGGCCAGATGTTGGAAGAGAAGGACATTGATGAAGAAGTTGATGCCATTCATCAGGAACAAGGAAAATCATAAAGACCAATCTCATCATGCAGAAGTGGATAAATGGCAAAGAGTTCCTCATCCCGTAAAAAGGATTTTAAGAGGAATTTTTGTGCTCATTTCTAGAGGAATGGGCACCGGGTGGAAAATTTATGGAAACTACATCCATCTCACCATCGAGTTAATGGCAAGCCAAAGATGGAATGGAGGCCTATTGCAAAGGCAAGGGAAGTTTCTACTCCACCACCAAATTGATAATTCAACCCAGGACCAGTAAAACTTGAAAGTGAAAGTCCTTTAAAATGGGTAAGTCAACAATTTTCAATTATATATTGCATAATTCAGATTGATGAATAGTATGCAGTATTAAGTTTGAGATCAGATTTTTTGAGAAAATGCTGAGAGAAAGGTTTACCATACTCAAGTGGATTTTCTTACTTATAAAATTTGATTAATGCTCCAAACATATCTCCTAATCATCGTGTGAGTACATTACATGTACTTGGATATAGGATTTAACTCATATAAAGGTTAGAGATTGATCTGCCCATTTGTGTAAATAATAGAGTTCGCAGTATCAAATCGAAACTTCATTCTGTGAGGCATTATGACCATGTCAATAGAATGGTAGCTAAATAACCGTTGGCATTGACATCAGTCAAAACTTCATTTTATGTAGAGGCATTGTGACCGTGCAGTGGAGTGGTACCTGATATTAGTGTGTCAACAAGAGGAGCTCTCAAAGGATCAGCTCAGAATGTCATTCAATTTCAAGGCATTGCGACCACACATTTGAATGGTAGTTGATCAATAGACTTAGCATCGTGCATTAGAGGCTCGAGGTCTTGAAAGAGGCTTAACATCATGTATTGAGGCATTGAGGTCTATAATAGACTTATCATCATGCATTGGAGGCTTAAGGTCTTGAAAGAGGCTTAACATCATGCATCGGAGGTGTTGACATCTACAGAGACTTAGCATCATGCATTGGACGCTTGAGGTCTTGAAAGAGGCTTAGCATTGTGCATTAGGAGGTGTTGAGGTTTGAAAAGGGACAAGAAAAATCGGAAAATAGCTCTATTAACATGGAGTTCCTTCATCGACATTGGATCAATAATCAACTCGGAGCCAAGAGCTATGTTATAGAGTTCCTTCAAGATCCGTTTGTTATGTGGAATCAACTAGGATATTAGAACATGTTATAGAAGTTAAAGAAGATCCTCATTTAGAAACTTAGCACCATACAACGGAGGCGTGGAGGTCTTCTTCGGATATCAAAGTGGCGCATAAGAAGCATCATGGGCCCATAACCCATAGTCCCAGGATCGGAGAAAAGTTGTTGAAGTGAGAAGGTTACAGAGGAGAAGACCCAAGGGTCTACTACAATAGAACTTCCGAGGTGGCAGTAGAGTTTCCAAATTCAGGACGAGCATGGCAAAATGTTCCAATATAAGCTTTTTGGGACAAAAATCCTTTTTTAGTGGGGAGGTGTGATCAGGGGATCATTTTTAAAAGTTCCCTAAACACCCTAAATGGTGTCATTGCAGAAGATATCATTTCAAAGCTTTCCAATGATG